>JALJCO010012117.1:600000-897206 GCA_023101725.1 Atherinomorus stipes | reverse complement strand
GGAGTAGCATGATGAGGCAGTTTTTGTTCGTCCTATGAATATGGTTCTTCACTCATTTCAAGTCAGCCAATTAAAACAGTCATCCTTCTAAAATATCAATGATGGACTGAAAGGGTGAGTTAAAACAACTGTACTGCTGCATGTGAGTTTCAGAATAGCTGCACATCACAAACAAACCTTGAAAAGAGTTTAGGATGCAGAAGAGGAAGTGAATGAAGTCGGACAGCATTTCCACGTTCAGTAAGGCCAGACCCCAGGTTGTACCAAAGAGGCAGCTGAGGCCCCAGATGCTGAGAAAGGCCACATGATGCTTCTTCCAGTCATCCTTAATGCGGATCTTCCGGTAGACGAGGAAAAGCATCACAATCCCTGACAAGACCAGGACTGCCAGGACTGTAATGTTGGTGAAATAGTGAGCGAGCAAGGCTTCGTTGTTTTCTTTCATCCAGCACCTGCAGAAAACAAAAACACAAAATCTCAGATCCAGGATAATGTCTAAACATCACCAGTGTTTTCTGAACTACCACTGAAACGCTTAAATTGTAGTAGTTGCTTCTAATTATAAGTCTCCACATACAGCGTCAACATTTTTCTCAGATGAAATTTTCACCAGATGTCGGCAACAACCCAAGTAAAGCACACATCCAAAGAAATCTGACCATTTATGTCATTAAATTATGTGTAATAAAGTGAAATGACATGGAATAAGTATTGAACACACATACTGAAATTTATTCAGTACTTTGGCCTGACTGGCGACCTGTCCAGGGTGTACCCCGCCTCTCGCCTGATAATAGCTGGGATGGGCTCCAGCAACCCCCGCGACCCTGAACTGGATGAGCGGTACAGAAAATGACTGACTGACTGACTGACTGACTTTGGTTTTTGCACTTTGTTGGTGATTCCAGCCTCCAGACACCTCCTCTATGGAGAAACCAGTGGAATACGTTGCTCAGGTGTGATTTTGGTCCATTCTTCCACACAAACTGCCTTCAAATCTTCAAGATTCTGGGTCTCTTCTGTTAACTCGGATCTTCAGTTCTTTCCAAAGATTTTCAATTGGATTCAAGTGGGGTGATTGACTGAGCCGTTCTAGCAGCTTTATTATTTTTTTTCTTAAACCGGTTGAGTGTTTCCTTGGCTGTGTGCTTGGGATGGTTGTCTTGCTGAAAGCAGCTGCAGATGGCAGCAGATTCTGGTCCAGAATGTCTCTCTACTTTTCTCCATTCATTCTTCCTTCAATGATATGAAGTCTGCCAGTACCACATGCTGAAAAACAGCCCCCACCATGATGTTCCCACCTCCACCTCACTTTTGTGATGGTGTTTTGGGCTCACGTGTGGTGCCATTTCTCCTCCAAACATGTTGTGTCTTACGACATCCGAAGAGTTCAGTTGTGGTCTCATCTGACCAGATTATGTTTTCCAGAATGTCATGGGTTTGTCCAGATGTTGTGTTGCAAACTTCAAACCAGCATCAACATGCTTTTTCTTCAGAAATGGAGGCTTGCGTGGTGTGCATGCATGAAGGCCATGGCGGTTGAGTGCATTCCTTCTTGTTTTCTCTGAAACAACTGTACCTCCTGATTCCAGGTCTTTCTGAAGCTCTCCACGAGTGGTCCTGGGCTGTTGGAGAACCTTTCTGATTATTGTTCTGACTCCTCTGTCTGAAATCTAGTGAGGAGCACCTGGCCATGGCCGGTTTATGACAATGCCGTGTTCTTTCCACTTCTGGATGATGGTCCCAATGGTGCTCACTGGAACTTTCAGGAGTTTAGAAATGCACCTGGAACCAATGCCTTCAGTGTGTTTGCAATAATAAGGTTGCGTAGGTCTTTAGAGCTCTTTGCTTTTACCCATCATGCAATGCTTCTTGTCTGACACCTTGGTGATGAAAAACCTTTTTAAACATCAGTCAGGACTAAAACAGCTGATATTACTTTGCTCTGATAGGGGACAGGATCACTTTCTAAATTACTTTCTAAATACTGCTTTTTTTGGCTTTCTGTATCTTTTTGCACCTTCATTTCTTCAAATGTTCAATACTTATTCCCTGTGTCATTTCACCATATTACACATAACTTATTTATAGACATAAATGTTCGGATTTCTTTGTATGTGTGCATTACTTGGGCTGTTGCTGACATCTGATGAAAATTTCATGTCAATAGCTCTACTAGAAATATATTTTTTCAGAAAAATGTTGACGTGTTCAATACTTTTCCCCCGCTGTATGAGTCCACGTTCCTCTGTCTGAGAAGAAAGCTTACATCATATAAGGATTGTTGATGTCATCACTCGGTGCCACCATCCTTAGTCCATAAATGTCACCGACTGCCACCAGGATGACAACAGGAACAGCAGGAAGAACTGGAGGAAAATATTCATGAACGGTTGATGACTTTTATGTATCATACAGAAGACTTTCAGAAATATCTCTCCACACTCACTGAAGCCGACGAGGATCCACACGTAGGGCTTTGGTGAGAGGTTGAAGACCATGTAGACCAACCAGAAGGTGTGAAACACCTCTATTCCCATCCAGGTGAAGCTGCTGAGGAGTGTGTAGTGGAGGATCGCTCCGATCCAGGTGCAAACGCTTTCCCCTCCCACGTTGGCCAGAACCCCGGTAAAGAAAAAGAGCAAACTAAGGAAGGCCAGGGACACGGCCAAGCCCACGTGGATGGGGATGGACTGGTCTTTCGATCGTCTCCTGAGGGTCGAAGAGAGGGAAAATTGGTTTAGATCCATTTTTTTCTTACAACAAGAAAGAGAATAAAGCCCTTAAAGGATAACTTTCTTTCTTTTCAACCTGGACCTTATATCTAGGAGTTTATATCTGCATTTACTCACTGGTAAAATTTATGTATCACTTTGACTCCTTAGGAAGATATTACGTTGAGTTGCCCTTTGGTGTACATCCACATAATGGGAGAGACAGTGCACCCACTATATTAGACATTATCTGCAGCAAAACTCCTTCATTTCACCTATACTTCCAGTAGAATGAACAAATGAACGAGTACTATTGTCCTGTGAGTTCAGATTTTCACGCATTGCGGTTTGTCGGTGTCTAAATTAAGTTGTCCTCAAAATTATTCTTACCTTCCAATTAAAGAAAAAGGCCAAATTCACAACAATATTAAAAAAAAAAACAGAAACTAAAGAAACTAGTAATAAATAAAAATTTACAAAATTATAATTTGATTAAAAAATATATCACTTTTGAATTATGGTTGAAATTATAATTTAAAAAAACTGTCACAGACACATTAGCGCACCTTTCCCATGAACAGTGGACCAACATACCTGTCAACAGGTGTAGAAGTCTTTTTAAACATTACAGAAAACACCTGATTGCAGTGATTGCCTCAAAGTGTTGCTCAACTACATCGTAGCTTCAGAGCCCCATCATGCTTGTTTACTTGTTCTATTTTTTGTGTTTGTTTTCAATATTTCTTTTCAACCACAATTCAAAGTCATTGTCATGATTTTCATAGATTTTTTATTTATTATTTCTTTTGTCAATTTCAACTTATTTCACTGACAGCTGATTTTTTTTTCTTCTTTAACTGTGTGGTATGAATAATTTTGAGCAGGACTGCAGGTAGCGAGCTGCTCTTCTGTATTGTGGCAGTGTGTGCCCCCGACGCACTATAGAGTGTAGAGAAACACACAATAACTAATGGAGAGCTATATCTGGACTCACAGGACAATAGTACTTGTTTGTTTGTTCATTCTACTTAAAATATTAATGAAATGAAGGAGTTTTGCTGCAGATAATGTCTTATAGAGGGCTGTCCCATCTCTCCCATTACATGGATGTGCACCGAAGGGCAACTCAAAGTAATTTCTGCCAAAGGAGTCTAAGTGATACAAAAAATGTTATCTGTGAGTAAATGCACACATAAACTCCTGGAAATAAAGTCCTGATTGAAAAAAAGAAAGTTATCCTTTAAAACTGCATTTTCTTACTATGCCCCATAAGCTTGGAATAATTTGCAGAAACACCTCAGATTAGAAACACTGATATAAATGAATGAGTGTAAGGGAATCATAAAGAATGTGGTGAGACGTGTGCTTGTCTGTCCTGAGTGGTTTTATGTCTTGTTGTTTTTCCTTGTCCTTTTTATTGTGGGATGTATTTTTTTTAACTGTTTTGTTTTAAGTTGTTCTTATTGTTTAACTGTTTTGTTTTTATTCTGATTGGCTGCGACCTTGGCCAGGTCTCTCTTGTAAAACAGATTTATAATCTCAATGGGACCTCCTGGTTAAATAAAGGTGAAATAAAAGAAAAAAAAAAGTTGCATCACCTCTTCCTGCAGAGCAGCACAATGAGAGCGATGCAGCTGATGAAGGAGACGGCGCAGCCCAAAGATGTAATGGCAGTGAGAGCCAGCAGGTGGCGCACTGGTTGAGGCTTCAGTTCCTGCAAAAGACGAGGAGCAATGAGCAGAGCAACAGCTTCTGTCTGTCTGTCATCATTTCATGTGGTTTGACTGTACTTTCATTCTTCTTCTCTGTTTGCTGTTTGTCTCTCATATAAACATAAACATAATTGTGAATCTCACCACCAGCACAGTGAAGTACGTCAGATGGTTGCACCGGCACTCCGTCTGCTCTGCTCCTCTCTCGTGTGTCTCACATCCATCCACCAACCAATTCACAAGCAGCGGATCTGCATGAAGAAAATGCAGATTTAACACTTGCAAATATTATTTTTGTGCATTATTGTAAATAAAATGCTTATCCAGAAAGTTATCTCTAAGATGTCCAACCTTTGAGAGTGTCCCATGAAACACATCTCCTTGACTGCTTTTCCTGAAACAGAAGCATAAAGCTCATGTTTATTCACTCTAGCAGAACTGAACATACTCTGCTTTAGTTGTGACAAAACCGCTGCATCTGCAGGTTGTAACCTAGATGTGAGGCCTAGCGTGCCGTCTGTGACCACGCTGCAAGAGATGGCGCCAAATCCAGACAGTAGACGCTACTGCAGAGAAGGCTGTCTGACCCAGAGTGTGTTTGTGACACAAGAAGCTGGAAAAGAAACCTTTAGGTGGTTTCTGCGTGTTCTCTGACTCACTGAGGTGCACACGCAGACGTCATACAGCTGAACAGGAGCATCTTGTTTTTCAAAAGCAGCTGCAAGGACTTTGACATCTACAGCGAACACGTACACACCAACTACAGTGGGGTGCGAAAGTTTACTTACCCTCTCGTTAAAGAAAAGGCTAAATTAACGATAGTGATACAAATAACAAGAAACTGAACTAAGTAATACAGGGCTCTTGCAGGTTTCAGCAAGTTAAATTTAAGATCTTTTAAAGACCTTTATGAATTAAATTTAAGACCAACATGATAAATTACTAGAAACATTCAAATGATCCTAGAAATTCAAAACCTTTTTCATTAATTTAGTAATTAAACATTTCCTTGCGTGAAAAAAGAGACAAACAATTCAGGACTCAAACTGATGTCAAAGTAACCTCCCCGAAATAACACTAATATCTGTCTATATACTGCCGTCATACTGAGGCGGTCAGACATGATGAGATTTTTATAAGAAAAACTGAGGAGGAAAACCTTAAATCGTAAAAAACAAGTAGTCGTCACGGGCTTTGTAGTATATTCATCATGTACCAACACTCGTACAGCAGCTATCTGAGCCTAGAGAAAGACGGACAGAATCAGCTTCTGATTGCTGCGTTTTATTCAGCATTCTACGTGGCCAACACTTCTCGAGAAGGAATAAAAGTTAAAAAATGAAGACGAGTCTGGATCAAATTTGAAACCTTGGATGAAAATCTGTCTGTTTTTAAGACATTTTAACATCTTAAATTTAAAGTTATAATCTTAGACTTTTTAAGACCCTGCAAGAAGCCTGGTAATAATAAATAAACATTTACAAAACTACAATTTAGTATCTGTTGAACCACAATTCAAAATCAATGTCGTGATTTTCATGAATTTTTCATTTATTATTCCTTTGGTCAATTTCAACTTATTTCACTGACAACTGATTTTTTCATATTTAATGGGAGGATATCTAAACTTCTGCACCCCACTGTATCTAACCAGAATTAGCTATTATATAAAAGGGAATAAAACACTTAATTAGAGAAGATTCAGAGTGAAATCATAGGAAAGGCTCTGCTAGCTCAGTTAGATAATTACACCTGGTAAAATTTCCTGAAATAAAAAATAATTCGAGGCTTTAGACAAGAGAAAAATATCTTAAAACAAGTGATGATTTCCATAAAATCGAGAACAACGACAGCAGTGGCTCAGGCGGTGCATTAGGTGTCCAATAACTGGCAGGTTGGTGGTTTGCTTCCCGCATCATCCTGGTCAGTCTGTCCTCATCCTCTCTGCCTCCGTTCTCTGACACTGCCAGATTTCCATCAGTCTGCCCAGGAACATGTAGCTTACCACCAGTATTAACTATCTTATTTTTTAGGGGGAGAAAAATACTATTGTTGGACTCAGAAGAATCATCTTGTTTAGTTTTTCTTGTTTGGAGATTTTTTTCTCTCAAAGTGAGAAAGAAACAACACGTAAAGAAGCACTGACCTAATGAAAGACATTAAATGATTGTTTCACCATTTATTTTAATAAATTTCTTACTGTCAAAAGCCTATAAATTTTCTTTCCTCAGGAAATCTAACCAGTATTTGCACACCCATTCAAATTATGGGAATCGTATGTTCCAATCACTTCCATGGCCACAGGTGTATAAATGAAGCAGCTCGGCATGCAGACTGTTTTACAAACATTTGTGACAGAATGTGTCGCTCTCAGGAGCTCAGTGTATTCCAGCGTGGAACTGTGATAGGATGCCACCTGTGCAACAATCCAGTGGTGTAATGTCCTCGCTCCTAGATATTCCACCGTCAACTGTCAGCTGTATTATGAGAAAATGGAAGTGTTTGGGAACGACAGCAACTCAGCGACGAAGTGGTCGGCCACGTAAACTGATGGAGCGGGTCAGCAGATGCTGAAGCGCATATCGGGAAGAGTTTTGCCAACTTTCTGCAGAGTCAATCACTACAGACCTCCAAGCTTCATGTGGCCTTCAGATCAGCTCAAGAACAGTGTGCAGAGAGCTTCATGGAATGGGTTTCCATGGCAATCAGCTGCATCCATCCATACATCACCAAGTGCAGTGCAAAGTGTGGATGCAGTGGTGGAAAGCAGCCGCCACTGGACTCTAGAGCAGTGGAGGTGGTCTCTGGAGTGATGAATCACGCTTCTCCATCTGGCAATCTGATGGAGGAGTCTGGGTTTGGTGGTTTACCAGGAGAACGGTATTTGTCTGACTGCATTGTGCCAAGTGTAAAGTTTGGTGGAGGGGGGATTATGGTGTGGGGGTGTTTTTCAGGAGCTGGGCTTGGCCCCCTAATTCCAGTGAAAGGAACTCTGAATGCTTCAGCATACCAAGACATTTTGGACAATTCCACGCTCCCAACTTCGTGGAAACAGTTTGGAGCTGGCCCCTTCCTCTTCCAACATGACTGTGCACCAGAACACAAAGCAGGTCCATAAAGACATGGATGCAGTCTGGTGTGGAGGAACTGGACCAGCCTGCACAGAGTCCTGACCTCAACCCCATAGAACACCTTTGGGGTGAATTAGAGCGGAGACTGAGAGCCAGGCCTTGTCCAACATCAGTGTGACCTCACAAATGTGTTTCTGGAAGAATGGTCAAAAATTCCCATAAACACACTCCTAAACCTTGTGGACAGCCTTCCAAGAAGAGTTGAAGCTGTTCTAGCTGCAAAGGTGGACCAACGTCATACTGAACACTATGGATGAGGAATGGGATGTCACTTAAGCTCATATGTGAGTTACAGCAGGTGAGTGAATACTTTTGGCAATGCAGTGTGTCTTATTGCGCTGACAGATTATTTCATTTGATTATAGTCTGAAATTTTGTTTTTCCCCCATATATTGAGACAGCTATTTTCTTTCAATGCAAATACACTGAATTAACTGTTTTGTCATTAACTAAGAAACCAAATGAACTAATTTCATTGTGTAGCAACCGAATATTCGTTTAAATGTCACCTTAATCAACAAGCCCGTTTTCAGATGTCTCACTGACGTGATTAAACACAAGAAAAGCAGACAAACTTACAAGTATGACATGGTGATTAAAGACGATCCTTATTGGCTCCGATAGATCTGCAATGACTTCGTTCTCCACAGTAATTTCCACCACATCATTAAGGGGTTTGGCTTTCTTGTTACCTTCCTGAAACACACACACACACACACTCATGTTCTTACCTTTACACACTCAGGAACAAACACAGCTTTATAGAAAGTTTAGTGTTTTCTAACTTAACACTTAGGGGAAAAAAAACGTATGACTCAGAACGTCACCAAACATCTCGTCTCCTTCACTTGTCAAAGAGCAAACAACGGCTGACCTGGAACAGCGAGTTCTTATTGAAGAAGGTGAAGACCACTTTGCTTTGTTTATTAGTTGCAGCTTCTTCCAGAGCAGGAGGGATGAGGACGGTGACCGCCGGCTGCGAAGATGAACCTGGAGTGGCCTGGAATGTGGAGCATATCCACCAGAAAAGCCAGTTAGAGATGGCACATTGTAGTTTAAATTTAACACATCAACAACAAGGCTAAAATCTGCCAAATGAGGTTTTAATTATCATATATATAAAACATGTTTTTATAGTCAAGACTGAGTGCAAACTAGTACCGCCCTGCAGCTGTGTTTGTACACAACCCCACCTTTACGCTGCTGTAATGAATACATATGTCTGCAGATTGCTGGGTGGTTTTATTTTAAGGTAATTTAGTTTTTTTTTTAAAAGGTCAACTTTTTACATCCATCCTCTACTTGTCAGTAAAATGCAGCTATTTTTCCTCTTTCATGTGGTAACCTCTCACCTATTTTCTCTGCTGAATCACCACTGCCCTCCATGTGAATGAATACTTAGACGTCTGCTTGAAACCTGCCATTCAGGAAGTGCTTCAATAAAAAGGGCATTTTAAGAAATGAAGAAGTGTGGAGGAAAAATGAAGGCAGTAAGGAGGAACTGTATTAGAGTATTTGTTTCAGAATGAGTCTTTGGAGGTGCTGCTGCGGTGGAAGATGCATTCTGGGAAAAGTCTTTTATCATAACAGCAAGAGGAGTTTCGTGAGAAACAAATAGTTGGTGAAGTGTTTTAATCTGGCTTGTTCAGACAGATGTGGTTGGTGATATCCTTCGCTGTAACTCAGACATGTAAGACGATAAAGCTGTCATGTTTATCCCGTCTGTTTTTATGTGTAATGAACTACTGACCAGGTTAGTTGATATTCAACAACAGACCGAGGCAGGGCGGGGTCGTGCACATGCCGGTGTCCGTGTATTTAAATTGACACAATGTTGACATATGGATCAATAACAATGAACACGTGTGGTTCAATATAAGATGACACTATAATGATGGAATAGGGTTGAAAATTTACCAACATCAAAATTAACAGCGATTACCGACATCAGTTTTCCCATGTCCCAAGCCAGCAGTGGGACTTGTTTGTTCTCTCACACTTGCCGTAGTTTCTAGTAACGTGACGTTCCTGCACTGGAGCTTTGTGTTTTTTATTATCTTTTGAATGTTTTCTGTACAACATGTGTCTGTAAATGATCAGTGATGTTTATTTGATGTCAGTGTAAAGTAATAAATGTTTTAAGGAATGTTGTTTCTGTTTAAAGTTTTGACAACGCTAGCGATGCTAATTGCGTTAGCCTGTCTATGGGTTTTTCAATGTTAAGTTAGCATTCAGGCTAATCGATGGTCGTTTGTGTTTTTCATGGACACAAATAATATTTGGTCATATGTAAATAAGAATCTAACTAATTTAAGTCAATAAATTAATTATTCAATAATAATTAATTTAGTAATTAATTTATTATTATGTATATTTGCATGTTTGTATTCAGTTTCACAGTACTTCTCATAAATGTATACTGGCTGGGTGTTTATTGAGGAACCTGTTATCTGCCAAATAGGAAACCACATAAAGTTCCAGTTAAGGCAGAATATCTGTGTTTTAATAAAACAAAAATAAAAGTAGTTTTTGTCTGTTTTGGCTGTTTTATAGGTGGGCTGTGCTCATGTTGCTGAGCTACATGTACCATCTGTAGTCTCGTGACTCCCCCCCATCCAGTCTGTAACAAGTTATCATCCATTTATTGTTGCTCAATATATTGTGATATTTATTTTAGGCCATATCGCCCAGCCCTAAAATCCAGCTCTTTTTAAAACATCTGTCTCTTTTGGTTCCCAAATGGCTCTTTATTTAGTATCACTCAAATATGCTGTCTTAGCCTAATTTTGAAAAAATGAATGGTTTGTATGTTAGTAAGCAATTTTTTTATTTAGTAATTTCATAAAACCTTAATTTTCATGCATCTTTTCTTCATAAAAAAAAAATGCAGTTGGGCTTCCCGGCCACTTCCCCAGCCACAAACTCCAAATTTTGACAGTGTTTCAACCTCTTTATCACTATATGAAGTCATCTCCGTCACATATCCAGAGCAGACGGATCCGCTCCTGCTTTGTTACGTCTGGTTTTTGAGGATGGCAGCCCCCTCACAGCAACGTGTCAAGGGCTGAAATCATCTTTTATTACTTACATTAGGACAATGTTTGCGTCAAAAGTTACACAGTGTCCCTTTAATATTCTAATCAAACCTTTAAATTTCCAACTGAACACGCAACCACAACAAACACATCATATTTTAAATGAAAACTTGAGACCTATCTTTTCAGTTTTAACTGAATATCTTTTATAAGTATTCATAGCTGTTTTGTTTTTTTTTTTTACTTATTTTTTTCTTTCCTATTTTTGTATGCTAAATCTAGTTTCATTATTTTCTGATTCTGTTTTACCTTTTTAAAAAAAATATTTTTTTTACAAATAATTATTTACAAATTTAACAAAGTTAGATTTTTTGTGCTATTAAAGAACCTGTATTAATATTTCACTCAGTTTTTCAGGCCATTTTTTGCGTCCTATTCTTTTAAATTTGATCCGCTTTTATTATCATTTTATTGTTCCATTTTTTATTTATTATTCTATTCTTAATTTAATCTTTTTTTTTTGTTAGTTTGTTAGTTTTAGTTTGCTCAGTACTGCGGATGAGGGTGAAGACAGCGCTTTTAGGGCACATTCACACCAGCCTGATTAGAATACATCCAATAACAGTACATGAAAATAAATAAAGTTCAAAAAGGCCTAAAGTGGTTTGTCACAAATTTGCCTCAATAGCTGTTTTAGTAACTTCTTGATGTAGTTTTTTCTTACTGATGATGTGACGTTGCTTGTTATGTCCTTCAATCCAAACTCGAATCTGTGAGCGCAGGGAGGGCTCATCACACTCGCTTCGTTGCTGCACGCAGACATAAACACAGCCATGACTTTCAGGAGGAAACACAAACAAACAAAAAAGAACAACAACAACAGAAAACTTTGCTTCCTGTTTGTAGTCAGTGTGTATTAGATTGTACACACTCTCACATCACTGCCCTAAACAATCAAGAGTAAAAAAATGAGGAAGGGTGTTTCTGAAAACACATCAAGATGCTTTGCAGGGTAGGCGGCAAGAGGAAGCTGAGGACCGGGCAGCGAGAATTACCTGATGAAGTACGTCTTGTTTGCCTGTTTACACAGTTTATCTGCAGAAAAAGAAGAGAAAAAGAAGAGCAGAGACTGTTAGAATGTCACGTTTTAACCAATAAACAGAGAAAATCTTCCATCTTTGAACTACATTTCATCTAGAGGTGTTGTAGGGAATCCATCCTTCCTTACTGTAGTCGGTGAGCTGGCCTCTGAAGTTGTAGGCTGTCAGAGTTTTATGTGTGACAGTGTCATTTTTTATCTTTCCATTGACGATGCCGTACGTTGCCTCAGGTGCATTGGCGCCATTCGTCAGATCAGTGCAGCAGGAATCCTTTGGGCTGGCTGGCCAGCACAGAGTGAGGTTCCTGCCCCCCACCTGAAACCATATAATAATAAAAACTAGGGATGCACACTAACCTTTTTTTAAACCAATACGATAAACAATAAATTTCAGCTCCTAAAGGCTTATACTGATAACTGATAACACACATATATATCTAATCATGACATCAAAACTATTAACACATCCAAAAACCCCTTTCAAGCTTAAAAATAGACTTTTCAACTTCTGCATGTCCTATTTTAAAAATCCAAACTGTAGGGGGTAGCTAGGGTCTAAAATAAGAAGTGAAAGTGGTATGGAAACAACTTGGGGTCTCCCCTGTGAGGCAGCAGCTTTCTTTTGAGGTTAAAGCCCAAATTACACGAAAATAACTTATTGAGTTGAAATCATTTGGTCCCCCCCAGTTTAAAAATCCCATTTGCACCCCTGAATAAATACAGTCGTCCTCAAAATTATTAACACCCTTCAATCAAAATGAAAAGCTGTCAGTGAAAGAAATTGAAATTGACAAAAGTAATAATAAATAAAAATGCTCTGAAAATCATGACATTGATTTTGAATTGTGGTTCAAAAGAAAAATTAAAAACAAACAACACAAAAAATAAAACAAGTAAACAAGTATGATGGGGCTCTGAAGCTACATTCAATCAGTGTGTTTTCTGTAATGCAGACAGGTGTTTTGGTCCACTGTTCTTGGGAAAGGTGCTCTAATGTGTCTGGAACAGTTTTATTTGTTTGTGTTATTAAATTATTATTTCCAACCGCATCTTATTTCACTATAATTTAGTAATTTTTTTTTATTATTATTTCTTGTTCTTGGATTTACTGCTGTGAATTTAGCCTTTTCTTTAATTGGAGGGAATAAATAATTTTGAGGATGACTCTGCTGTTGGGGAAAGTTTTCATGATATCAGATGTAATAATTTCCCGTTATCGGCCCGATAATTATTGTGGACCCTTCATAAAACCGTGTTGTTGTTTTTTTGCTCCCCAACAACAAAGCTGACACATGCATTTTAGAATAACACATTAGTGTTTCACTTTCAGGTCTGACGCTCTCCGTGCTGGGGTGTTTTCACACCATCTTGCATTCAGCCGAAAGACGGATGAAGATACTAACACTATGTTCCCTTTAACCCTTCTGATAGTGAGGGAGCTCTCATGTGACAAACAGCAAAAACGTGAATTATTTCAACATTTAGATACATGACATCATCATTTTTTCTGATTTACCTCCAACTTTAACTGGTCCAGCAGCGGCTCCCAGTACAGACAGAAGTCGCTGTCGTCCTCTGAATTAAGTCTGAATTTGTTGAGAGGGATGACGTCGGACCTCGAGCACTGGGCTGTGATCTGCCCGCTGATGGAGAGCGAGCTTTCATTGGCTGAAACCAAGATCCCACTGCAGCCGGGGGAGAGGCTGACGTTCAGGCTCAGGGGGTTCCTGCTGTGGCGCCAGGTGCCACAGAAGTTCAAGTACAAGTCGTTTTCGCTTGAAACTAAAAGACAAAAACATAAGATCAATCAGATTTGTAAAACAGTGTTCAGAAATTTCCTTTTAATCCGCGATGACATGAACAGCTTCCAGAAAGCGGCATCATTTTTCCATGTATCGAATTATGAAAGCAGATTAACTGTGGTCTGGGAGACGAGAATGGACACGAACACAGAGGGTAATAAAGTAAAAGTTTCTTATAAAGTTGGATGTATGTCTAAACATTCAGTTGTCATGGTGATTAGCATGAGCAACACGGATGCTACCCTTTTTCCCTGCAACATATTTCAAAATGTGGCTTTATGTAACACTTTATTCTGACTTAAACATTTAAATGAAAAGTACAAGTCAGTTATAAAATATTATAAATCTTTCAGAAATAGATGAAGAAGAACTTGCAAAGTCATTTAGTTGTACGAAATCAAATAGTTTATGCAACTATAATCTATAAAAATTAGAGATGCATGATTCAGTCCAGATATCTGGCAGGAGTTATGAAAGAATAAACAAGCATACCCATGTGGTTTTTAATGCTAATGGGTGATGAAACGTTAAAAACCAAAAAGAACGAGCCCACCCACGTCTCTCTCCGTTGCCTTGAACAGGCTGTGTGCTGCATAATGCGCTGCGATTCGGTGGCCGAATTTCCCGCGCTGTCCTACGGATGTGACGTCAAATGACGCTGCATCCACGTCCCCGACAGTTTTGATCCAGGAAGGAGACGATCACGGTAAATTCAAACACTGTAGTCGCGAGTCTCATTTCTTAATCTTGCCTCCTGTCCATTTAAAACACATTTTGCTTTCAATTAATCAAAAACAAGACAAACGTGACCCCCAATATTGGGCTGAATAATGAACACCCTTTTGGAGTCAAAGTCCAAGCTGTGTATAAATCACACTAGCCATGTTGTCGCTTGCTGTTTCATGTGTACTATGATGATGTCGCTTGCCATACTGTAATGTAAAAGCAACGCTATTGGAAGCTCAGGGGAGCCAAAAATGCACCGTTACATAAAAACTTGATTTACTCTTTTTCTAAATCCCGCGCAACAAAAAATGTAAATTCACTCATTCGATTGATTTTTTGCCCAGGCCTAGCTGAGCATATCGGCTAATACCCGATACCAATCCGATACTACTGTTGGATGAATAAACTGTATACCCTTACACGTGAGTGAAGGAATCAGGCTTGACATAAACGTTTAGCCTTATCAAAAAAAAAGGTAACAAATGAACACAGATATAAAAGAACTTAATATTATCGGTGCATCTCTAATAAAAATATGTGAGTGTCTTGTTTTAAGCAGAACCTGTTAGTAAAGTGTTACTACCACAAGGTGGCGTCAACTTCTGTTCATCCACCATTTATACCCACTTACTACAATCCAGGGTCCAGTTGCCAGTTCATCACAAGTCAACAGAGAGACAAACACCCACTCACAGTTTCAGGGAGAGACACCAACTATCCCAAAGATGCTACATTCATACCTCTCACCAGTTTTGTTAAAAGTGAAGGTTTTTGAAGGCCTGAGTTTACAGTCCCATCAAGAAAACATCAACACAAGGCTGAAGAAACCGACTGATGATGCTGAAGGTGAGCTGAACACCACAAGATCACCAGCAGAGCTTACAACAGTCACATGCATGACATTAAAGGGGAAGTTCGTTTTTTTCAACCTGGACTTATTTTCTAGCATGAAATACATTCATTTACTCACCATTGGTGAAATGAAGGAGTTTGTGGCAGATAATGCCTTATTTAGAGGCTGCGCCAGGTTGCCTGCATCACTTCCATTATACTGGACATACGCTGATCTGGAGTGGATCTAAATTTCTCCAGAAGGAATTCAAGTTACACCAAAACTGTCTGGGTGACTAAATGAACGCATTTCATGCTAGAAAATAGCTCCGGATTGAAAAAAAAAACCCGAACTTCCGCTCTAAGCTGGAAATGCAAATGACTATTCTGCAGACCAAAATCAGGACAAGGCCACATACTGCTGAAAAGTTCACCAATGTGCTTTCAACATCAACTGAGAACTAAATGGAAAAGTGTTTTTAGCAAACACACCTGACAGGGGTGGTGGATGTTTGAAGACTGGTTGAATAATTCTTCTATTTAAAATAGTATATTTACTAAAACTGCCCATCCCTAGTTTGAGTACATGTACTGTGTTCACAGCTTTCTGCTGTGACTGCAGACTCATGCACAGTTTGATCAGTTCATTATATGACTAAAGCATATTGTAGAGACCACGTCCATCATTGCCTTATCGTTACACAACTCTTTTTTAAAGTGAAAGTGTTGGTGGAATTTTCCTCATGTGTCAGCTGTCTACTTACATTTAAGAACACACATTGCCTATTACAGTCATACTCAAAATTATTCATACCAAGTAAAGAAGGGAGAAAAAAAATCATCCTTCAGTGAAATCAGATGAAATGGAAAAAAATAATAATAAATAAAAATTCTATGAAAATCGTGACACTGATTTTGAACTGTGGTTCAACAGAAACATTAAAAACAAATACAAAAAATAAAACAAGTAAATAAGCATGATGGGACTCTGGAGCTAAAATGTTGTTGAGCAACACTGCAATCAGGTGTTCTCTGTAACGTCCAATCAGATGTCTGCACCTGTTGACAGGTATGTTGGTCCAATGTTCATAAGCAGGGTGCGCTATTTGGTCTGGGACAGTGTTGTTTTTTTTTTTTTCATTATTATTTTCAACTACAATTTAAAAGTAATATTTTGTTTCACTGAATATCATTTTTGTAAATTTTTATTTATTATTAGTTTCTTTAGATTCTTGTTTTTTGAATTACTGTTGTGAATTTAGCCTTTTCTTTGGTGAAAGGGTATGAATAATTTTGAGGACTGTATATACAGTAAGTTGATCCTCAATTAAAAAAGATATTTTTATTGAGCAGAGCATTAATTTTATCACTGAAAAAAATATTAATTTCATTTTGTAAACAAACAAACAAAAAGCCACCTTTTACAGACGTTGACTTTGTCAGTTTGTCAAATTGCTGAAACCCGTTTCCAAGGTGATGGTGAATTAGCAGTCATGTGGCTGATCTGGCTGGTGGTGTACGAACCACCTCAGGATGACTTATTTGTTTATTTCTACATGTCTGAACCTGATTTTGTTTGTCCAGTTTAGTCCCAGGTAGACTGATGGTTCTGTTCTCTGTGGTTCTGACCAGTCTGACTAGGGATGCACGATATATTCAGCCCCCTATCGGTATCGGCCTATCTTGGCCTTAAAACTGAGTATCGGACATCAGCCACCCCACCGATATTTAAATGGTATTTAACTGTTCAGGCCGCTGTTTCTAAAGTCTAAAAAACCCCAAAACTTCTTCTTCAAAAACTTCTTTTTTACAGACTCTAAAACTTCTCAAGACTAGGGGTGGAAAAAATATTGATACACTGAAATATCGCGATATTTTCATATGCTGATATCACATTGACATTTAAAAACCTGGTATCTATCTATTTTACTCATGAAATATCGCAATATTTCAATGTTCTGTTATGAAATCTCACAATAATTCAGTAAATTTTGCACTATTTTCATCACTGATATCATACTGACATTCAAAAACGTGGTATTGATTTATTTTACTAATGAAATCTCATGATATTCCATCATTCTGTTACGAAATCCCACGGGAATTCACTAAATATCGTGAGATTTTGTAACAGAACAATGAAATCTCACAAGATTAAAATAGATCAATACTTCATTTTTAAATATGGATTTCATATCGGCATATGAAAATACCCACTGTATTTTTTCCCACCTCTATTTTTCAAAGTGTCAGAAGGAGATTATAAAACTGCTATTTGGAATGACTGCTTGTTTTCTCAGCCTTTAATATCGGTACTGATATCGGTTACCGGCCACATGAGTTTTAAAATATCAGCATATTGAATATCGGCCAAAATTCCAACATCGTGCATCCCTAAATCTGACAACATGAGATTGCTACAAATGAAGGAGTTAACAATCCTGAGTGTTTACTTTTCAGAATTGCGACATATTGCCAATTCAATCAAAACATTGGGTATTCAGAATGTGGTCAGATAATCTTACCTGTGGAGAGGAGGAGGATGATGAAGAAGAACGCAGTCTTCAGAGGGTCTGCTGCTCGAGCCTCCATCAGTAACAACTGCAACGGAGAAACAGAAAATAAAATGCAGCTGCAAAAGAGGAACAGGTCAATATTTCATCTCTGCGAGTAGAAGATGAGCCACCCCTCAGAAAAACATCCAATCGCTGAAACAGCTGCTCAACAGCACTAAATGGAAAAGCCCACTGTTCATTTGCATGCAGTTCACAAAAAGTTCAGATTTAACCCAAAATCCAGCCTATTCATCAGCTTTTTCTAAGAACAGACTCACATCCTGAATAAAACAAAAAGTCAGCGCAGGTCTGACATAATACAACATTTTTTTAATGATACTATTCTTATCCAGCCGCCTGCTTGGTTATCTCTGCCCTCTTATCGCTGAATACAAATGAGTTCAGGCTCAAAATACACACAAGGACTCTTATGTGTTCTTATCAATGGAAACAGCCTTCCCCTTAAACTGCCAAGCTCTCTTTCCTACGAGCGCACTTTTCTCACACCAGCACACAGATGCAGACCAAAGGCGATTTCAGTCAAATGCAGAATCAGCAGCGTTAAACGTTTAACACAAAAAAAGCAGAAGATGCCTTTAAAAAGACAGCAGTTTAAGTCATATTATAATCACACATTACCAGACAGATGGCTTAATCAACCACACATACGCACAGTCATTTGTTTGCAACCTTCGGTTTCAAGTTGTGATGGCAACTCGACCCAGACAGCTTTCCCAACATAGACATGAAAGCTTTCACATGCTGCCCACGTGACATTTCCAGTACTGTAAACGTACTGCTGCACACATCCACAAACAGTCTGTGAGCGCATGGCTTTGCTGTAAAATATACGTGGCTATGAGAGCTTGTGGTGATTTGTGAGGGGAAGCAGAACAGTCAGCCTCAGCATCAGAGGACGGGCAGGAACTGGCTGAACCACAGACAGTGCAAGAAGACAGACAAGACAGACAGGAGACAGACAAAAAGCAAGAGGGAAAGCTACCCAACTACAGCCTGGGGGGGGGGGGGGGGGGGGGGGGGGGGGGGGCTTAATACTCATAGAAGTAATTAAGGCTTCAACATCCACAGAGCAAAATAAAAGATGCAGACAGAAAACATGCAGCCGTCATGGCAGCCGAGGCCTGCAGCATCAGAGTTCAGGTTGTTCTGCTGTCTGGGATTCATACAGACATTACTGGATTCACGCCTCAAGTTCGGAGCGTTTGTTACTTTTTTGGGATTAAAAACCCCACAAAAAAAAATTAAAAACCCCACAAACTGTCAATCACTTGTCAGTTCCTGTGCATGATCTATTTAAACTAGTCCGCACCATGCTGCATGTTCTGTTCCACACTGGCGGACTCCTGTTGGATTGTATTACTTCAGCTGATAAAATAGTACTAAAAAACATACCACATCATTCTGTCTCACTCTCACCCTGAACAAGACTGAGCATTACAACACAGTCTGCTACTTCCCAATTCGGCTAAATACACCAAATTAGTGAAACAGCAACCTCTAGACGATGAGCAATATATACTTTGTGGTTTTGTTGTTTCCCTTTTTCATCATTCAAGTGACATCAATTTTTAAGGGTAAAAGGAGCCACAGTCACAAATATAGACAAAACACCCTCTTTTAGGAAAAGCACAGTAGTATATACATATATATATAGCATGTATATATATATGTAGTCGTACTCAAAATTATTCCTATCCTTCCATTCAAGAAGAGGCTAAATTCAAATAACATGAAACTTTTAAAAAACTAATAATTAATAAAAAAAAAATTGCAAAAATATACTTTAGTGAAATAAAATATTGTTTTTGAACTATGGTTTAAATTAATAATGAAAAAATAAATAAACAAATGAAACTGTCCAGACCAATTAGAGCACCTCGCTCATGAACTGTCAATAAAATACCTGTCAACAGGTGCAGAAGTCTGATTGGACGTTACAGAAAACACCTGATTGCAGTGATTGTCTCAAAGTGTCACTCGAGAATTTTTTAGTTTGGTGGCACCGTCTTGCTGATGTACTTGTTTTATTTTTTGTTGAACCACAATGTAGAATCAATGTCAGGAATTTCATAGAATTTTTTACATTTGTCAATTTCAACTTATTTCACTAACAGCGGATTTTTTTTTCATCTTTAATGGAGAAGGATATGAATAATTCTGAGGACAACTGTGTGTATATATACTGTATATAAACCTAATATTATGTATGGTGTCACTGACAAGTCAGAAACTAATCAAGAATAAAATTCAACCACTAAAACTATTTTCTTTATTCAGGAATGCAAGGAAATAAAAACATAATTTAACATGTTAATCAAGAAATAATAATGCGTTTTACAATTGTTTTCTTTTTTATATGTAAAACAGTAACTTTGAAAATTTATGGATAACAATGATAATTATATTTTATCATTAAAAACATGATTTTGTTTAAAGAGCTTCTACATGCTGGTGTATCAACCATTACAGAAACATTATAAATGATTTTGGTAAATACCAATGTTGTAAATGTAGGGCAGCTCTGGCATAAACCTTACAGTGGGTGCTGGTCTAATGCATTTTACATAGCACAACAACATCCATGCATACTTTGAAAAAAGTCAGGCTCATGATTGTGAACTCATGATCATCATAAAAACATATTTTACAACTCGTCAGGCAGGAAAGTGTTTCACTTTGACTGATGGAAAGAACTGATTCATGCCTGATATCATTATATCAACCATCAGTCTAGCAGCCTTGTGGTGGGAGTACATTTAAAATAGGACAGCTACCTAAGGCGTTTGGTTGTGCAGAAACCATCCGCGGTTCAACTTTGGCCAAAATACCCCCACAAACAAACCTCCCTCCCTCCCTCAGAGGAGGAGAATTAAACTGTATGTGTGCATGGTTTTGTTTTCTTTACATGTTCAAAATAAAAGAAATATAGAATACAGCAGCTTCTTAAAATATCATGTTTCTGATAAAGAAAACTTAGGGATGCACGATATAAACGGCCCCCTATCGGTATCGGCCTTAAAACTGAGTATCGGACATCGGCCACCCCACCGATATTTAACCGATCAGGCCGCTGTTTCTAAAGTAAAAAAAAAAAAAAACAGACAAAAAACCCTTCCTCTTCAAAAACTTCTTTTTTTTACAAATTTTAAAACTTCTAAAGACTAGGGGTGGGGAAAAAATATCAATACACTGAGATATGACGATATTTTCATATGCTGATATCATATTAACATTTAAAAACGCAGTATCGGTCTATTTTACTAACGAAAGCTTGTGATATTTCATCATTCTGTTACAAAATCTCATGAGAATTCATGAAATATCGTGAGATTTTGTAACAGAACAATGAAATCTCACAAGATTTTGTAAGGAAAATAGATACCATATTTTTAAATATCAATTTGATATCAGAATATGTAAATATCATGATATTTCAGTTTATCTATATTTTTCTCACCCCTATTTTTCAAAAGGGTCGGAAATGAATAACAAATGACTGCTTATCTTTTTTTAGCTTTAATATCGGTATCGATATCAGTAATCAGCCACATGAGTTTTAAAATATCAGATATTGACCAAAATTCCAATATCGTGCATCCCTAAGAAAAATAGTACTGAAAGTCATTTCACTAACAGCTTCAGTACGGCTCTCTTTACAAGCAACTTGTAACTTTCACCATTCGATGCAATAAAATGTGATTAGATGCATTAAGATGCATAAGGATGCATCTCATTAAGAAATCTGCTGTGTGTTTTCAAAGTGACAAGATGACATGCATCTCTGCAGCAATTCCCAGGATGCATCACTGTAACTTACTCACTGTCAGCTGTTGCTCAATGCTCAGAGCGTTTCTTAGACAGACATTGTATCAGCATTGTATGACCTCAACCTGCACAAGCGCTACACACCCACAGACGAGCGTGAACACTGGGAGCCTCAGTTTAGCAGAGACCGCCATAGGAAAGGCAGATAGACGACACAACCCCCCCCCCCTCCCCCTTCTATGCATTTATAATGAAGGCTGGCTGTATCTAAAGATACTAAAGCATCCTGCAACTCCCAGCACGAGTGCATTTAGTGTAAAAAGCTGTGACAACTGAGCATTTATTTACTCTCAGTTCATGTCACTGTATTTTCCAGCAGGCAGCGTTCTGACTGGCTGACATGGAAACCAACTCTTTTTCTACTTACAGACACACACACACACACACACACACACACACACACACACACACACACACTCTATTGTCCCTCCCTGCAGCCAGGCATCAATTCAGCAAAAGAATTTCCCCTTTTCTTTCACTTCCCTGCTCTTGTGAGAACCAGAGGCACTGAGTGAAGGCTGGCACCAAGTAGATGTGTGTGTGTGTGTGTGTGTGTGTGTGTGTGTGTGTGTGAGTGTGTGTGAGTGTGACGCTCAGCCCAAACAATGCTCACACACTAAACTTAAAAATTTCTTGGTTTCAAGTGTGCTCATCCTGAAACTACGGCTTTATTGTAGCGCTCGCTTGCCGTCACACATCAAGACATCAGAGGCCTCTGGTGTGTGTGTGTGTGTGTGTGTGTGTGTGTGTGTGTGTGTGGGTGGGAACTCATGCATAACCTCCTGCTACCCACAGGCAAATGAGACGGACACCCCGAACCCCTCTCATCATGGGCTGGCGCTTTGTGTTTTCCAGTAAATTTTCCCCTCCTGAGTCATCACATGGGGGTCTGACTCATCGCCATTATTAGTCATCTTTGTATGGGGGGGGGGGGGGGCAAACACTGCATGAGTTCTGGTGACAGACCACGTGACAAAAAAACTCCTCTTAGCGATATCGGAGACGCTGTCATCTTCGTTTACAAAGGCGGCAACGGTTAAAAAGAACAAACAAAAGCAAACTAACTGTACGGCTTTAAAGCTGTCAGGAACTTCATAATGAGAATAAAGCATTTTTTTGTTTGTTTGTTTGTATGTTTGTTTTTGTGGATTCAGTTAACCACAGCCTTAAAGGGGAAGTTCAGGTTTTTCAACCTGGACCTATTTTCTAGCCTGAAATATGTTCATTTCCTCACCCAGACGATATTTCATCATTCTGTAACGAAATCTCGCAAGAATTCACAAAATATCCTGAGATTTTTTAACAGAACGATAAAATCTTGTTAGATTTTGTAAGTAAAATAGATCAATGACGCGTATTTAAATATCGATTTCATACTGACTTATGAAAATATTGCGAAATTTCAGTGCATCAATATTTTTTCCCACCCCTATTTTTCAAAGTATTGAAAACAGATAACAAAACTGCTATTTGCAATGACTGCTCATTGTTTTTCAGCTTTAATATCGGTAGTGATATCGGTTATCGGCCACATGAGTTTTAAGATGTCGGCAAATATCGGCCAAAATTCCAATATCGTGCATCCCTATTTTTTCCGAATTTTTAGTCGAACCCCTTGTGAGCTCAAAGCGGCTTTGAGTTGCTTATTTGTGTTGATTCATCCTTATTTACAGACTTTTACTCGATATGGTGTTGCATAACAGTGACATCATCAAAGCAGCCGCATGTTAAAATGTCGAAGGACTGACTAGGCGGCATTCAATAGGGGAACTATATTCCGCGGAAGTACAGGCCAATCACCCCGGATAGTAGGGCTGGGAAAAAAAAATCGATACACTAAAATATCGCGATATTTTCATATGCAGATTTCATATAGAGATTAAAAATATTTATATTTTTTTTTTCCTTTTTTTTTTATGCAGTATTGATCTATTTTACCAACGAAATCTCGCGAGATTTCGTAAGATAACGGTGAAATCTCCTGAGATTTCACGAAAACCAGCGAGATTTCTTGACTGAACAAGGGAATCTCGCCAGATTTCATTAGTAAAAAAGATCGATACCACATTTTTACATATCGATATGATATCAGCATAAGAAAGTATCGCGATATTTCAGTGTATCGATTTTTTTGCCCAGCCCTAGTGGATAGTAGGGTAAGCTTGGGATGCTGCGTGCTGCCTTTGCTACTTTGTCCTATTTCCTTGTCCTATTCGTAGCTATTGGGGTCAGCTTTTCTTGAATTGCATATTGACATCAACAAACAGACACACTACCAGTCAAAAGTTTGGACACGTTTTTCCATTAGATTCAATGAGAAAGTGTCTTTTGACTGGTGCTGGAAATGTGCTGTATAATTATCCTGTTTTGTGTTCTCGTGTCGACTGATTGCTAAAATAATCGGTCTCTAGTTGATAATCAAAACATTAGTTTGTGGACTGGATCCTGACTGGAAATAAAGGAGTTGAACATCTAGATATAAAAAAAAAAAAAAAAAAAAAAAACTGGGGGGGGGGGGGGACCAAAAATAACTAAATATGGGTTAAAGAACAGTCGCACTTCATCACTCAGTTTTGTAACTGTGAGCCCTGCAAGGCTTTCCCACACACATATTGTGGCTTTTGTGCTTCTGCTGGGACTTTTTTTTCATTATTTCATATCACTGAACGCCTTACAGCACACTTTGAAATAAATATGCTGACTGACAACAAATTTTCCAACACAGAAAACAAATGTTTGTACGGTGAAAATTGTGAAAATTTCAACCTTAACTGTGCTATATTGTAACTCAGTCTGAACTCTCAATTAATCTGCAATTTTTCTAAACAATATCGATGATCATTTAAAAACAGTACAGCGTACGTCTGACAGCAGCCAGTGAGTCAGATGTTTTGTCATCTGACCCACTTTTCTGCAGCAAACGGTGCATGACTAGTTAGCCGTGGGATGGCTGTGCAAGTTCAGCAGCTACTGCTGCATCATCCCACAGAAAAACGATCTTTTGAAACTTTAAATCCTCCAAATTTACCTGCATCTGTCACCGCTGTGCAGTCAGCTGAACCTGCAGGTTTGGCCCTGCAGGCAGATGGGTAGAAAGGGTGGTGCGGGGGTTAAACATGTCTTCACATGGCTGTTATGGAGACTATTTTCCACACAAAGTAGTGTCTAAAAGCTTTTTTCAAGTGCAGCAAGTCCTGTTTTTTAAAAAAATATTCAAAACATTTTCTAAATGGAAGTTCAGTCAGTTTGTTAAAAGACAGTGAAGGAAAGAACAAACTTAAAGTAGGTTTTAAGTACAGTACCTTTAAATTACCACTTCCTGCCTCTCTCAGCAGCCTGGCACCGCTTTTCATGTCAGTTTCTCTGAGCCAGCGACTCCTCACCAGAAAAAATACTCAAAATTTCAGATTTTAAACCAGTTCTATGCTGCAAGACAGCTATCAGTTGGGATTTGTGTACAACTACACATACAGTAAGTGCATTTAAACTGAAGTTGTAAATTCTCATCTACATAAAATCACACACAAATCTTTATTGTTTGCTTTGTCCATGAGAAAACAACTTAAAAATCACTACTTTAAAAGTAACTAATATGAATTGTAATTTATGATTTTGGATTTTTCATTATGAATTCATTCATTCATTTCCCTCCATTACAAATGTGTGTGACCCTGTGACGTATCTTTGACAGTTGTTTCACAGATGTGGTTCGTGAATTCATAATGACAAATGATAATGAAACATACGAAGTTCACGAACCACAGCTGTGAAACTGTCAAAGATACGTCACGAGGTCTCAGACATTGGTAATGGAGTCGATCGAATGAATGAATTCAGAATGAAAAATCCAAAATCAAAAATGACAATTTGTATTTTTCAAGTTGCAACTTTTTAAATTGTATTCTCACAGACAAAATACTAGGAATGCACAATATTGGAAATTCGGCCAATATCCGATATGCCGATATTTTAAAACTCATGTGGCCGATAACCGATATCGATACCGATATCAAAGCTGAAAAAAATTAGCAGTCATTGCAACACACTGAAAAATAGGTATGGTAAAAAATTTTGATACACTGAAATGTCGCGATATTTTCATATGCCAATATCAAATCAATATTTAAAATCGCGGTATCGACCTATTTTATTTACAAAATCTTGCAAGAATTCATCGTTCTGTTACAAAATCTCATGATATTTAGTGAATTCCTGTGAGATTTTGTAACAGAACGATGAAATATCGCGAGATTTTTAGTTAAATGTATAGATACCGTGTTTTTAAATGTCAATATGATATCAGCGTATGAAAATATCGCAAAATTTTTGTGAATTCTCGCAAGGGTTCGTAACAGAACGATGAAATGTCGTGAGATTTCTTTGTAAAATAGATCGATACAGCGTTTTAAATGTAAATATGATATCATATGAAAATATTGCAATATTTCAGTATATCTATATTTTTTCCCACCCCTAGTCTGTAAAAAATACGTTTTTGAAGGAGAAGAAGTAGTTTTTTGTTTTTTTAGACTTTAGAAACCGCGGACTGATCAGTTAAAAGTATCGGTGAAAGATCTGTGAAATATCGGTTAAATATCGGTGGGGTGGCCGATATCCAAACTCAGTTTAAAGGCCGATATAGGCTGAAACCGATAGGGGGCCGATTATATTGTGCATCCCTACAAAATACACAATTGACATATTTTTATAGATGTGAACTTGCATATTTATTCATGTACAACTTCAGATAAATTTGCACAGATGTGTACTTGTACTGTAAATACAAAAAAAACTGATAGCTGTCTTACACCATACAGTTCATGCTTCATTTCAAGTCTGTCTTGCGAGTAGCTGTAAATTTTGCACTTCATTTGCAGTGTTCAACTTGACCCCAAAGCTGCATTGATTAACTTGACATTAAGTAGACTTACAGCTGGCAGAATGTGATTGGATCTTTGCCTTGCAGCAGTTTTCAGGCCACATTTCCAACCACTCCTCCATGAGCAGCAAGAATGTGCACAGAAGAGAAACCAGCGGAACAAAAGACGCTCTTTGTTGTCGAGCTTTAGAGCTGCAGTGACAGCGAGCATGAATAAGGGTCAGAGATCACTGGTGGTTTCAAGAGCTGTTTAAAAGACACACACGTACACACTAACACAAATATACACACACATTAACGGCCTTAACACTTTTGCGTGATGTAGCCAAAACTGAAGGTGATGTCTGCAGGTTAAACGTCAATTTGTAAATTCTTATTCTCAAATGTAAGCTTTTTGTTTGGTTAAAAGTATCAGCATTTCCAGTCAGCGGGTTTAATGAACTCTACAGTATCAGGAGCAGAAAAAGACAACACAGGAGGAAATTTGACAGGAAATACTCCCTTTTCACATTTCTCCTTAAAAAAAAGCACACTGGCTGCATTCGATCTGTCTCCTGGCTGAGGCAATGCTAGAACACTGTTTCTCAAACGGGGGTACGTGACATTTTTTAATATCTATGTTTTTTAATGAATGACTAAAAATCCTTCAATAGACTTTATCTAATAAAGATTTCAATAGATGTAAGTGGACGTTTCTAAATGGTTTAAAATTAGATTCACACAATTTCATTAAAAACTTCCACATACCAGCAGGGTTTGACCCAATCTGTTACGAGCCAAATCACATCAAACATCGATCACTGCCACCTTTATAATGCAAACAATGGAGTCATGGTTGAAGCGTAGCAGAAATATGACTCAAAAGAAAGAGGGATAAGGGCCGAAGAAGGCTAAACTATCATTTTGCAGAGTTGTAGTTTAACGATCCACAACAAATTTTGACCTTAAAAATATGTTTTCTGACCAGAGACAGGGCACATGAAGGGGACAAACCTTCTGCTTACACGACCCGTTGGTTTCTGAAGAGCTAAAAGTGAAGCCAGTTGGGTGTTCCAATCATCGCCATCATTGCCGCATTGCGTGTGTCGTCCACTGTTGCCAACTCTTCAAGAAGAAAACTCGCTATTGGCTGGCCCAAAAATCGCCAGAAGTTGCGAAATGACGTCACCAAAAAATGAATTTCGCGCTTGCGCAGTGTGACATACACAATTGAGTCATGGTGCAAAGAAAACCCAGTTGTGCCACAAGGCATCATGGGAAATAATTTAGATGAGGAGGCGTGGTCATCTCACAGTGTCTGCAAAGGGACAGCGGGAACAGCGAGTGAGTGCCGGGAAACGGGGGGAGCGGCTGATGGCAGGCAGCTCCCGATGAACGGGTGGAGCGATATATCTGTCTCCATGATCACCAGGAAAAGTCGCTAGATTTGTCGCTAGGTGCTTTTTTGAAAATAAGTTGCTAGAGGGGTCTGAAAAGTTGCTAAATATAGCGACAAAGTCACTAAGTTGGCAACAATGGTGTCTTCACTCCTGGAAATTACAAAGATAGGCGGCCTTGGGGCAAATGATTGACAGCTGACGTACTCTTGGCTAAACGCTAACTGAGCTAACTTGAAACTAACGGGAGCTAACAAAGATTAGCCTCCTAAGGGGCGGGATAAAGGTAGGACACGCTTAGTCTTGCTATTATCTGACTAAAAACCGCCGTTGTGCTCCTCTGCTACAGACTGAGACCTTACTGAGAGCAAACAAAGAGCTTTTTTTTTAAAAAATTCGATGTACGATTTCTTCCCGATCTCACCCCCCATATTAAGGAAAGCAACAGAAACAGCAGACGACTTAAGACAAAGACAAATGTAACTGTTCTTTCCGGGATGAAAAATAAAAAAATTAACACCCTCTTGGAATCAAAGTCCCACCTGTGTTTTAAGTCACACTTTGTACTCTCGCCGGTAGCCATGTTGTCGCTTGCCGTTGTTGTTTTGTGTGTCTTATGTTGTTATCGCTTTGAAACTCACACCTATGGAACCAAAAATGCGGCGATACGCAAAAACTCGATTTACTTTTTTTTTTTTAAATTGCCCGCAAAAAAAAAAAAAAAGCAAATTAATTAATTCAATCGATTTTTTGCCCAGGTCTACTGTGACGTTGCAGCCAACTATTAGTTGCGCACTGCGACATGTACAAGTGGCAACCTCAGGTGTCCAACTATGAAGCTACCCGGAAGAAGTCATTGTTTGTAGTTCTCCTTTGATCCGCTGGGGGCTGCAGGACAGAGCAAATCCCCATAAACTCCCATGTTAAAAACGCCAACTTCACAGCAGAAATAAACATTTTTACAGCCTGGTTCAAAAAATCATTCTTGGCTTAATAGGTCAAGAAATTACACATAATTAATGGCGTGTCCTTTTGATTGACAGGCGGCAGACCGGAAGCCGGCCTGCTGACCGGTGGCTCCTAGTTAGCTCCTTGTTTGCTCCCAGTAAGGTCTCAGTTTGTAGCAGAGTAACACAATGGCGGTTTTTAGTCAGATAATAGCAAGTCTAAGTGTGTCTTACCTTTATCCCGCCGCTCAGGGCGCAAATCTTCGTTAGCTCCTGTTAGTTTCGAGTTAGCTCGTTTAGCGTTTAGCCCAGAGGACGTCAGCTGTCAATAATTTGCCCCACGGCTCGGAGCAGCCCCTTTGCCCATTTTTGTATTTTCTGGCAGCGACGACATGCGTGACACGGCAAGATGGCGACAGTGGGACACGCCCAACTCATTTTTAGCTCTTCAGAACCCAACGGGTGATGTAGCGGAAGGTTCGTCCCGCTCTATTAACGGTCAATCGTCACGTACCAGCAAACAGATATGAGCCAGATATGAACACAGCCGGTGTTTTGAATGCGCAACATGTCATATTTGGCAAAGAAATGCAAGGAAACATTACCGGAGGAAGGGAGGAAAAGAAAGAGAGGAAGGGACAGAACAAGTCAAGATAAGACTGTCTTTTACTGGCTGGAGTGAATCACAGTACAGGTACAATGCAAGATGGATGCTAGTTTAGCCGTCGATAGGGGGCGCGTCACTGAGAAAACTGTTAAAAGTTTTGTTGTGTGTATTTAATGAACCTCACACAAATGACAAGGCGCAGTATTTTTTTCTTTTAATCTATTTTTCCAACCAGAAATACTTTGCGGTAGATTTGGGGTACTAGGTTGAACATATACTTCATAAGGAGTACGTTGCAGAAAAATGGTGGCGAACCTTTGTGCTAAGAAGACTGCACCACTACAGCGGTGGCAAAATGGGGAAAAAAAACTAGATGTGGGGTTTTCCTGTGTCACAACACATAAAGCAGGTAACGCCGCGGCCGCTGCCCTCTTGTTGAGGACTTTACATCACACACCATTAGCAGCTCAGGGCTCAAGTGTGTGAACGTGACCGGATGAGCAGCTGCAGAGAAAGTTTCTGAAAGTGAGACTTTCGTTCCACAAACTGAAAGTTCTCACAATTATCGTGTTCATGTCCCAACACGCAGCGATGATCACATGCAGCAGGAATGGGAGTCTAGTCTGCACGTAAATGCTCGGTGGAAGCTGGAGGTGATGGCTGGCGTGGAATGCCCCCTGGGCTACATTTGTGCTACATTGTGCTACATGTGTGCATTCTTTGCAGCAGCACCATAGTGATGCAGCGTGCACGCTCGTGCACGCTCCATGCGCTTCTCTATCTGTATCTGGACGTCTCAGCTGAGGAAATTGGAGGAGCAGGTGGAATGCTGCAGATAGGTCCTTGGGGCTACGAATAAATCAATAAAACAGCACAGACACACTGACACGTGCACACAATCCAACGTATTATCAGGTTAACCCCCCCTCCCTGCGTGTCCTTAGATTGTAGGTCAAAAGGTTTAGTTTGCCATCATGAGGTTTCTTTTCCTCATTATTAAAAGAAAATGAAGTCAGTACAAAAGAGGTTTTCTGTAATGACTCAGTCATGTTCCTGGATATTTGCATTTCAAGAGATGGGGCTTTTGGAAATAATTTCATGGGTTTGTCACATTTTTTTTTCAGTTTCAAGTGTTTTCTTTCTCATGTGCTGCTTCACACTTCTTTAACTGGGGTGATGCCTACTTAGGCTCACTTTTTCACACTTTTTTTTTCCCCTGGTGAGTGAAGTCTTTTGATTCCACACCCAGGCACAGTAAGGAAACCACAAACTACAGCTGTGCAGAGTAGGCAATATCAAAGAAGTACATATACAGTCTTATTTACTCCTCTCAATAACAGTAAGTGGTGCAAACAGCGGCCCTCGTTATAACGATATTGTTAAGGAAACCTAATTTTTTAAAATAATTTTTTATTCCAGAGAGGTCAAAATGCCAATAACCAAACTGTTGAGTGCGTCACACTTTCAAAAACGCATAAATAAACCATTTCATCACAGTCTGTCTTGACACGAGTCATAATTTAGGGTTAGTGCTCATTTCTATGGTTCGTTTACTCACCTTGAGTTGTTCTCCCGTCTTTGCAGTCCGCGTGTTTGCGCTCCACCTGATGTCTGCGCAACTTTCGGATGCTCAAAGTCTGCGGTTAAAACTTCCACTTACAGTTTCACACGTAATTGTCCCACAGAGGAATAATGGAAATGCACCTCTACGTGAGAAACCGCGCGACACCTTGGGATAGAAACTCGAATTAAACCAGTAACGTAAAAGCGACTCGGGTTGACCAGAGGGGAAATATATATATTTCTGTTATTTTTGATTAACTATTCCATGTCCAAACAACAGGAAAAGTTAAAATGTTTTAAAATACAGAGTCCAAAGACTAAAAAAGGCGGTTTGTAGGCGTCCGAAGCGTCGCGCGGACACCGCGTTCACCAAAGGAGAAACAGTAATAAGCAGCAGTGGCAGTAGGGTGCAGTCAACACACTAACATGAAGAAACCACAGTTTCCTCCGACTCTTCACAATAACACTGAGCCGCAGACGTGAAGGAAAAGAAATCTACTTTACTGTGTTTGATCAGACCTTTTTTTTTTTTTTTTTTTTTTTTTTTTTTTACAAATCTATTCACAAGTTAAACATCTTTAGTCCATTTCCCCCCCTCTGTGTTGCAGGAAAGCAAAGGCTCTCCTATTGACCCTCATAGCTTCTTAAGCTTTCTGAAGGGGTAGTGAGTGACCTTTTATGTTGTAACTTTTTTCCTACTAATGCAAATAGCATAAAACTTGGTCCATGTGTGTATTTTAACTTGACTCGTGATATTCTAGAAGATGGGTTGTCTAACTCTTTTTCTAAGGTCTCTAAAATATACCTCATTTACGCCTTAGTGCCAATCCATGCCACATTGACTTGTATTGAAAAGGACCTTTCTATAATCAAATGCCATTTGAGAATAAATTTTTAGGACAAATTTTTCTCACCTCACACACTTGCGCTACACTTCATTGATGTAGTTTGAACCGTTTTCCATGACATAAGACCATTTACTCTAAAGGGGCCCCGCTTTTTATCTTAGTGATGAAAAACCCATAGACTTCAATGTTATCTCAGCAAATCAGTGTCCCTGAAAAACTAGAAAAATGCCCAACACATCCAATTAAGTAAGCAATCTTTTTTCTTCTTTCATGTGAGGTTATCTGAGCATGAAAGGGTCTCAAATTTGTAATTTTGGTGTTTGTTTGTTTTTTCAAGCATTTTGATCAGTCAGATCACATACCAATTATTTAGGTCAGTCTTTTGCAAGGGAATTTAGTTCCCTCTCTTTAATGCACTGCCATTCCAGTTCAAACTGGAATTTTTACCACATTTTTTTTGCATTTTATCTTGAAACAACTTTCCATTGAGCTTTTTAAATTTTGGTTGCTATAATGTATGCTTAGGTTTGCTCTGTATACCTAATAATGGCTTGCCACCTACAGGCTATTTTTTTTAAACTTATTTTAACCCACTTTTCAGTTTTAGGCAGTGGGAACATTGTGTGTACAAACTGGAATTTAAAGGGTTAAAATTTTGAAACTCATTTATTTTTTAAATTTGATGGTTAGGCATGGGAAATGAAATTACCTTTTTTTTTTACCACATAATATCACGTGTAAAAAGCATTTTTCTGTGAGAGATTAAATTTAAATCAGGTATAGTGCCCTTAAGTTACCAGTTCATTTTGTGGAAAACAAATGTGCGCTCTTATTTTGAAGTAAATAAGACTTCCGGTGCTATTGATCTTTGTCTGTTTTGACGCTGTCAGCGCAGCAAGGTGTAAAACGGGAAGCTAGATGGGAGCACAGTGGGATGGAGGAGCAGGAGGGGGAGCCGAGGGGGGAAGTGAGAGTCATTTTACTTTCTAAAGCTATTGTCAGACCTCAGCATTAAAAAGCTTCCAGGATTTTTTTCAATAACGATTTAACCACATAAAATCATTATTATTGAGCAAAAGCCCAGTATAGAGTTATGCTAACACATCATTTAATCCCTGTAATTGGATTGAAAATGCTGGTGGTTGGGTGTTTTCTGTGTGAATCTTGCTCATATGTTAGAGTTCATTTTTCAAATAAGATTAAAAAAAAAAAAAACTCAGAGTACTCAGTAGCCACTTTAAGAGATCTGTCACTCTGTCTGTGTGTATATTAATAGAGGGCTACATCAACCAGGTCAACCAAAACCCTTATTAGCAACTTGATAGAGCCCCTGATATTTAGATGCAGGCACGGGGGGGTGCCAGCGCTGAAACAACTGCTCCAGTGCTGCTCACTTGCAGGTTTCAGTTGTAGTCCACAGCTTTATTTGCAGAGACTTTGATCCTTTCCAAAATAAATGATAAACTGAGTGTAAGTTTGCTTCCACACAACTTAAACGTAACCTGCACAAGAGATTAAATGCAATCCTCCGTTCGCCGTGTAGCCTGATTCACTAAAAAGAGAACTGAGACTTGAAATTAGCTTCACATGAATTATTGCTTCCTTCCTTGCAGAAAATAATCAGCAAGATGATTTTTATTTCTCTTGGACTCTTCCTTTCAAACATCTAGGTTGACATTTCTGGTGCATGAACTCGGGATGACCTTTAACAGCAAAATCATTCTATGCAGCAGATTTTGATGAGACAAAAGAAAAGAAAAAGTGAACTGGTTCTGGCTTTACAGTGTTTTAGCAGATTTTTACAGCTGACTTAATGGCTCTGCTGCTTGTGCCCCAAGGCATCAAAATGTATTTCTGGCCTCTGGAATTAACAAGATTGAAATAAAACATGCATTTACTTGAGCAAAATGTCATTAAGTGCACTGTACTGTATTTTTTATGACTATACTCTGTGGGCTGCTTTCCAGGTTGATGCACAGTATGTAAAGGGCATGGTGTTAGCTGCATTACTGTAGCTCCAGTAAAACAGTTTCAATCATCTCTACTTCAAGTTGTATTTGTATGAATGTCTGATGCCACTGCTACTTTATCAACAACTTTTCTGACCTATTATTTCTTATTTGGCATGGTTCAGTGACAGTGATACATTGCAGGGTCCACTTCCCTTTATCCTCCCCTCCAGAAAAGCCCAGCCTGATGACGACAGACCCCCTCCCCATTGTCCCACCCCACTCTTCAATGTTGTTATTTACATTACATGTATTAACACGATACTTTGTTCTACTATTTATCAATGTCCAGTAGGACAAAATAAGTAGAGATAAACCAAAAATAACTTTTAGACACATGTATCATCATCCGGTAAATTTTCAAAGGTGCCATGACAAAAAAAAAAAAAAAAAAAAAATTCTGGGGTTTTGGGGGGTATAATATGATCTGTTGTGCACTGATGAGGCCATGCGAATGTTAAGAATTAGTATCAAAGGGTAGGGTCACATGGACACTTTTGTCACGATTAAAACGTTCTCAAGTCCAGAAAAGACATTAGATCCATATTTTTGCGTCATGCGACCGCAGCAAAAGTCCAGGACAGTTGTCAGAATAGAATGGTTGGAAGAGGCCGGCTGCACGTTTGCAAAGTCCGGAACGTTTGACGCAAGGGGGGAGAGAGGCAAAAGGGGTGGTGACCATAGACCGTTAATAGAAATGGACGTAGTATCTGAGTAGAGAAAAGTGACCATCACCATCTTGCCGTGTCACGTGTGTCGTCATTCGCGGAAAAGACTAAAATGGGCACACAGCGGCCGCGGGGCAAATGACAGCCTTTTGCAAACTCTGGTTGTCCTGCTGTCTCTAAATAAGGTTATAGCCAAATAAGGATGTAGCCAATCAAAATGAAGTCATTAGATCATTACCGCACCCAGTCCCTTTTCTGAGGAGGGAAATCTGGCTTTCCAAAACGAGAATTAACACATGCAGCAATATCAACTACATGAAATGATTTATACTGCTATGTCATCATCCTTTAACCACGGCTGCCGCCGTGGTTTAGTGGCCCAGTTACAGATTGTTTCTGTCCAGCTCCATGCATTCTTGCTGCAGACAACTCTATGTGGAGGATGCCGAAAAATGTTTGGTGCGAGGCTAGCATTTTTTTTAGCTGCAGTCAACCCCACGAATAGAGTGTAGGTTTGAGCAGAGGATAAGCTTAATGATGAGGTGTCATTTAGAGGCAGTTTTCTTGGAGAACATGACAAGTAAACCTCCAGTACCTTGATAAAGTGGAAGATACTAATTTCCAAAAGGATGGCACATCAGGACGTTTCCAGAGCATACAGTACGTAAGGAGGATCCCACATGACCCAGAGAGCATAGATCACATTTTATCAATAATTTAAAATACATTTTTACACTACAAAATTGTGAAACATTTCACAAAAGCTTTTCTTATTTGAAAGAGAACAAAGAGAAATGAGGATGAGGGTTTTTCCTGCACCTGGCCTCCCCCCCCCCCTCCTGTTTAACCGTCCTCATAACGGCTGTGTGGTGCAGGACGAGTCAGTTGAATAGGGAAGCTAATAAAGGGCCCACTATCGCTGTGGTGACAGGTGCGCTTGTTGAAATCACACACACACCCGCGCGCACACACATCCTTGCACTTCTATCTTAGTGAGGACAGTCATTGACTTAATGCATTCCCGAGCCCCTTACCCTAACCATCACTCACAAAGAAATGTTGGGCTGTTTTTCAACCCAGCCGCGAGGTTGAGCCTGTTGGTTAATTTAATTGGGTTATTTTCATTGAATTGGGTATTCTGAGAACCCAAATCGTTAGGTTATTTCTGTTAGGAATGGAGTTATTAGCTGTTGGGTTGAATTTCTATAATGTATTGGTTTATTTTGGACTACCCAACACCTTGGGTTGACGTTCGAGCATGCGCAACCAAGCACCGCCCACAAACTCGACCTTGACATCATCTGATGAGACTCAATTCAGCACGAAGCAAGGTTAGTGGCATACTCAGCATTTTTTTAATCATATGGTTGATTTTATATTATTATATAAAGCTTCATATAGTTGTTAAGATATAGGTTCGTGAGGCACTGTTGAGTACTAGCTTCAGGAATCAGTTGGTACGTTAGAAAGCCAGTAGTTAGATAGCGCAGTGGTGAGTCGGCATTTTTTTTTAGCTAGCCCGCTGCATCTTAGCAGGCTTCAAGTCAGATTTATTTCCTTCTAGACGTGAAGTGGAGGACGCTTGCTTCTGCGAAATCCATTTACTTCTGAAAATAAAAAGGAATATTAAACCACGCCCCACTCAAAAACCAGCTGAATCACCAGCTAAAATGTGGTCAAAGCACACCTGAGACCAGCTAGCTAGCTGGTCTAAAACCAGCGAGCTAGTTGTGTTGTTTCTTTGTTTGTTTGTTTTTACATCTGGAGTAATATGAGACTGCTAGACCCAAATGTCTTAGTGATTAGAGGTGAAACACTGTTGTTACTCCATACCAACATGGGATTAATAAACCACAGACCACTCATAAGACAGCCCATGCCCCCAGAATAAATGGTTAAAAACATGCCATTGAATTTAGGATTTAGGGGTGTCACACTTTTCTGTATACAGCTCTACTAAGTCAGTAGAGAGCTGATGACAATAGGTTTCACCAGTAAAAACTTACCTTTAGTCCTTTTCTCACCATTGCAAGCTAACACGGTGGAGATTTGGAGCAAGCACAATCCTCCAGGTCGTTCCGTTTGTGCTGCTTTTACAGATAGGATGCTGTGCTCCCAAGCCTTTTCATATTTTTGCATTTTTGTGTGTTCTGTAAATTTTGGATTTTAATAAATATTCATTGTTACGTTATTGGTGTGAGAATATATATTTCATCAAGAAAATAATAATGAATGTTTATAATTGTGACATTAATAAGTAATAGTTATAGTAATTATAATATAGTAATTATAATATATAAATAATAAAATAATAATCATATTTTAACAACCCAACTTGCTGGGTTTAAAGATCCCAGCAGTATAATAAATGTGAACCCTTGGGTTATAAACCATTGTATAAACCAACCCAAATTGTTGGGTTAAATTAACCCAGTGTGTGTTCTGACCAATATTTAACAGTCGCTGGGTTGAAAAACTACCCAAATTGGGTTGTTTTTAAACCAACATTTCACAACTGATCACCTAAACTTAACCTTTGCTGCACCCCAAACAAAACCTAATTCTAACCTAAACTCTAAAACCAAATCTTAATGAGGACCGGCCAAAATGTCCTCACTTTCCAAAAATGACCTCACTTTTCTGGTTAAAAATGCAAAACTGTCCTCACAATGCAGCAAGTACAGGAACACACACACACATTTTGTAGAATACAAGCAACAAAAAAGTGACATTTCACTTTTTTTATCCAAAAGAACTGTGGTGAGAATTGGGAGGACAAATACTGAGACAACAGATGTTGATAAAAGACAGAGAATAGTGAGAGGAGAAACACAGATAAGCAAGAAGTAGTCAGCAGAAGTCTCAAGCTCACACAAGTTTATCTTATCATCCATCTCCACGCAAGAACCATAACGGCCTCCGTGTGTGTCTGAGCGCCTTCCTTTAATGGATGAACTATTAGGTAATGGGTATTAACAAGGAAAGGTGTGGAGCAGAAAATGTTTGGTCATGCTTGTCATCTTGTGCCCATGCTGGTCCCAGATTGGGTGTATAAAAAGAAAAATATCACCAAATATGGTCAAGATAACGGGTGATAGTCTGAGCTCGCAGACTTAAGCAGCCTACCATCTGATCTGAATGTTGGTGTTCCAGGATATAAAACCCAGCGCTTTGTGATATGAGCTCCTACAAACTATAACATCCCAAAGCAAATATCCTTGAGCTCTTTGCTATTTTGAACAAACACATTTGGAACTGTGCAAATAAGATACAGTGTTGCGGGAAACACACCCCTCCTGAGAATGAACCATTCCCAAGGCCTCAACGGTGAGAAAGGAAACAAAAAAACACCGTAGCCTCTTAAACCCCAAGGTCCCTCAATTGGGGGACTTTGAGACTCACTGCAGCAAAAGACGCACAATGTTGCACTAATTATGTAACAATGTAGCCAAACCATACATCAAATTAAACAGGAGAAACTCTGCTACAAGCACATATAAGTCATTTTAACATACACCAAGCATATTAATGTTTAAATATCAAAATCTAAATAAGGTCAGAGCGTCCACCCACTCTGCACATTTCCATCACTACCTCTCTGATACTTCATGGTAGACAAACAAACAGTATATCATATGAAAGCTAACATCCTGACGATTTCAACAGTACTACTATTTTTTCTCTGCGACAAAAACTCAGTGAACCAGCAGCCAAAGAATACAAACATAAACAACCGCTTACTTAGAATTATAACAGAAATTCTGTCTTACACACTTGAACAAAAGTCCAAAGTGTTCCCTTTATTATGACACCAAAATGACTCAGACAGACCTTGTAGATGCAGAGATATACTCTATTCATTTTGGGTATGTCATTTTCAAGCAGAAACCTTAAAAAGAGCTATTGAGCTTAAGAGGTTAAAGTGCCAGTTACCTTGAGTCAGACTTTTGATTCTTTCTCATTTTGAAACTCGCTTTTCTCACCGAGGACTATTTTTAACCCAGGAGCCTCTTTCTAACGACAAGAGGGTCAGATCTGGATTCACACGTTTCAATAACTTTACACCTCTGACATAAAAGATAAAAGCGAGCTTTGCTGTATAGAAACAAACACTTCGGAGGGGTGTGAATCCGCCCTAATCTTAACACATGTTCTGACATTGCAAGTGTTTTCACCAAGTTCTGCTGCAAACTGTTCTGCGCTGAATTGAACCGGAGTTATTCCTGCCATATTTTTATGTTGTCTCCCGTTATAATGCATCTATGTAAGCTGACATGTTCAGCGTATGTACAATATGAGAAAATAAGCTTTAATTATTAGTTTTAGAAGCAGCTAAATAAACCAACATGAAAGCTGTGGTTTTATAATTCTAAAAGCACATACAGAGCACTGAATGATAAAGTAACCCATGAAAAAAAGAGGAAGCATTTATCTCTCAAAAAGAGGAAATGCATTCGTCTGATATCTCCATTGACACCCCTTCAGGTGACATTTAGTTACGCAACTGTGGCATAATGTGCAGTTTATCAAGTACAGAGCAAAAAATAGAGCGTCTGATGTTCGTCTGCGGCACTCAGTCAGACAGCAGGAAACGTCTTGAAGGATGTGGATACCCTCAGTTAACTTTGATAAGTCAATAATGAACCATGAATTTGTTGATTTAAGTATTTCTCACGGGAAACTAGTATTCTTTTTTTGAGTGCGTTATGCAGCCAATAAACCTTTCATAACCAGCATATTAGTAATAACCCTGTTGTGCACTACCATGAAAACACTGGCAAAAACCTGAATATGCTCATATTCTGGTTTATAAAACCTGGATTTTACCCGTAGGTTACTCCTTTTCTGACACAAATGTTTGGTCACGTAAACCCGTGTGGGAATGTCTCCATCTAAAGTACATTAAAGGATAAGTTTCTTTTTTTCAACCTGGACCTTATTTCTAGGAGTATATACGTGCATTTACTCACGGGTAAAATTTCTGCATTACTTTGACTCCTTCGGAAGATATTACATTAAGTCGCCCTTCGGTGTACATCCAGTAATAATGGCAGAGACGGGGCAGCTACTATATTAGACATTAACTGCAGAAAAACTCCTTGATTTTTGCCAATACTTTAAGTAGAATGAACGAACTTACAAGTAATATTGTCCCGTGCAATCTAGATTTAGCTTTCTGTTAGTTATCAGGTAGTTCTACACACTTTTCGGGGCCGCGCATTCACGATGCGCACTTCCGTAGTACAGCTGAGAAGAGCAGCTCGCTGCCAAGACAACATCAAAAACACAATTTGCAAAACTCTGAACTCACAGGACAGTTGTACTCACTCATTCATTCATTCTACTTAAAGTAATGCAGAAACTTAACCGGTGAGTAAATGCACGTATAAACTCCTAGAAATAAAGTCCAGGTTGAAAAAAAAGAAAGTTATCCTTTAAATTGTGTTCTGCACATGTTCTATTCACAAGGACTATTGGGCCCTGATTTACAAAGAATCCACATAAAGCGCTAATTTCATTGCCTCGCAGATAAATAGCGTGCGCTGTCTCTTCAGCGTTTGCGGGTGATCTACAAAGATTACACGCGCAATCTGTAACAGGCGCAAACAGCAGTATTTAAATGAGGATTTAGCGTGCGCTATTCCACAGAAAGTTCAGAAGAGCATGTGGTAAACGCAAAATAAAATTCATCCTGAGAGAGATATTAGTTGCAGAGAAATAATATAAGGCAAATAAAAAACAGAATATAAGATAAATATGAAGAGTTCATTTGCAAAAATAGACAAACAGCATGTAGAAAAAACAGAGTTAACTGCTTTTGCAAATAAACTCTTCATTTACTTTTTGAATATTTCATATTTTGGTTCATGTCTAGAATAACCTGTGTTTAGCAGTGATGTTGATTCTTATTTAATGAATGAAAACTTGACGTGTCGCCTGAACACCTCATGAGAAATGATTCTGACCCGATGCTGCATGTCTGCAGTCCTGTGTGCAGCATTCTTTCAGCCCTCAGTGCGTAAAGCTGCCAGTTCACACCTGCTTTTCAGACGTGCTAAATTACACACATTTTTTTGCTCCCGCTTTCCGTTACATGCTTGATAAATCACATTGCGCGTGTTAAGCTGAGTTGTTTGCATAGTCTCCTCACAATATTTTGCACATTCTGGCAGAAACGCCCAGTTTGCATATTCATCTACAGCAGATGCGCAAAATGGATAGCGGGGCTATTTTGCCCATTAACAGGCGCAAACCTCCTTTTGCATTGCTTTGTAAATCAGCTCCGGTGGATTATTGCGTGCGTAATGAAGATAGTGCTCGTTTTAACACGTCCAAACCTTTCGTAAATCAGGGCCTTGGTCTTTGGAGGAGCCAATAGGGACTATTTGTATGTGCGGAAACTTCCTGGAATACATAAACAAACATAAAACCAAGACCCATCATACCACACGTTTGGAGCGAGGAGGAAACCATTTTATTCATCACAGTGGTGAAAGACGTGACTTTGTTGTGTTTCATGGATGGTAGAAAGCACCAAAGTAGAGCTGTGTAAACTTCATCATCTCTACCCATTTACACCAGTCCTGACAGCGCACCTTCACCCAAAGTGGGGGGGCTCTGATGGAAATGGAAAGTGTGGATGTGGGTAGCACAGGTCCGGTTACATTTCCCACTTCCACTACACGTTCTCTCCTATTGATGAGGACCATGATGCACAATAGAGTACCACAGACCGTTAAATAGAGCGGGACGAACCTTCCGCTATGTCACCCGTTGGTTTCTGAAGAGCTAAAACTGAGTTGGGCGTGTCCCACCGTTGCCATCTTGCCGTGTCACGTGTGTCGTCACTCCCGGAAAATACTAAAATGGGCAAAGGCAAGGCTGCTCTGAGCCGCGGGCAAATGATTGACAGTTGACGTACTCTGGGCTAAACGCTAACCGAGCTAACTCGAAACTAACAGGAGCTAACTAAGATTAGCCTGCTAAGGGGCGGGGTAAAGGTTAGACACACTTAGACTTGCTATCTGACTAAAAACTGCCGTTGTGCTCCTCTGCTACAAACTAAGACCTTACTGAGAGCAAACAAGGAGCTAACTAGGAGCCACCGGTCGGCAGTCCGGGCTTCCAGTTTGCTGCATGTCAATCAAAAGGACACGCCCTTAATTATGGGTAATTTGAAGATTTAATAACATCTAAACAGATGAGTTATAAAATAATTCGTCCCCCTCACAGTTGACATGAAGGTAAATTTGACCTAATAAACCTAAAATGATTTTTTGAACCAGACTGTAAACATGTTTATTTCCACTGTGAAGTTGGCGTTTTTAACATGGGAGTCTGTGGGGATTTGCTCTGTTTTGCAGCCCCCAGCGGATGAAGGGAGAACTACAAATAATGATTTCTTCCGGGTAGCCTCATAGTTGGCCACCGGAGGTTGCCGCTTGGTCAGTACCAGCATGACAGCACAGGCAAAGGTGACTGCTATCGGCCCGGATAGTTCATTATCTATCTACTGTTGCTGGTGTTGCCTTGGATACAGGAAGAAGCAGAAATTTTTGTTTTTAATATTTCTGTTGAACCACAATTCAAAATCAATGTCACGATTTTGTCAAAATGTTTATTTATCATTACTTTTGTCAATTTCAACTTATTTCACTGACAGCTGATTTTTTTTCCCATCTTTATTTGGAGTGTGTCAAATTTTTTGGTCCGTACTGTATACAGGAGTAACTCTGTCTGCTTGTGCATGTAAATAAGTGGTTCCAAATCTTTCAGAAACTGGAATATTGATGGCATGTAAATGTAATCTTAGTGTGATGACACTTTTATGCAATGTAATATTAATTTGGGCAACTTTTTTTAACCAACAAAGTTCCTCAGTTCATGTGTATCAGTCCCTCACAAACAGACTATTTCCCTCAGGCATGAATGGAGACCAAACGCAGAGCAAAAACAGCTTTTTATCCAGAAAGTACCGGCCTGACATTTATCTGGTGTAAAAATAATTCTGTATAATGTTTCCTGGCCAGAAAGGACTAACGCTTAGGAAGTTCACAGTGCTGCGCAATGAACCACGCCTTATTTCTTTATATTTTGCTTCCCATGAACCAGACTCTCTTTTATCTAAAGCCATGTTCACCGTGTTTGTCTTGGGACACCAATTATTTTCCCCCATATTCTTAGACCGGTCGTTGTTCCTGACCATTTTCAGTAAAATGTGATGTTTTGCTTGCTAAACCATTTAACACTGACCACAGTTAAATACTGAAAAAAGTATCTTAACATAAGCAGATTAGAGTTGTGTAAGTAAGTTGTTTCTTTAAGGTATCCGTTAATAGCAGTTTGTTGCATGAACACATTTGTTCCCTTTTCTTTAGAAGCATTTACTAAAAATAAAGATAAGTACTTTTCACTTCAGCCTACTACCTTTTTTCGGACAAAAAACATTTATGTAAACGTGTTTGAAAAATAAATCACTGTTTAGGCTAGATAGGAACATATATATGTATTTATATATATTTTTGTGTGCGTGTATGAATATATACTGTATGTGTTGTCTGTCATTCACTTGGTCTGAAAAGGAATGAATAAGAAAAAAAAGACTACACAGGTTGACAAACATGCATTCTTTCATTTTCTATACCACTTAGTAGGGATGGGCGATGTCAAAATTTTTGACAATACGATACTAGTAGTTTACTGTATGGTACCTTTTCATCAATACCAATACTTTTTTCCCTTAAAAGAAAATCACATGATTGTTCAGATTGCTTTAGAAAAAAAAAAAATATTTTTATTATATTAAACAACTTTTTTCTTCGCCCCACTCTTTTTTTTTCTTCTTCCAATCTTTCTTTTCCTTTTTTTTCTCTTTTCCTTTTTTTTTTTCCTCTCTCTTTTTTTTCTTTCTTCTTTTTTTTTCTTTATAACTTTTATTTTTTTTTCTTTTAGTGACGTTTACAATTTTACTCATTGTCTCCGTTTGGATTTTATTTTTCTTTTTTTGCCCCCCCCCTTGTTAAATCTTTTATTAATTTGTTTAATAAAAAATAAATTTTAATTTTTAAGTTTAAATTTTTTTTTTCTTTAAGTAAGGTTAATATTATTTATTTTTAAAATGTTCTAATATAGATGTAATAATAATATCATGAAATTATCAAACAAATGTACAATAACCTGCATTAAACCACAAAAAAATTGACAAAACATAATTGTTATCACTAACAGTAGCAGCATCATCATGACATCTGATAGGCTTCCACCATCATGTGACACAGAAGCAAGAATCTGGCTGCTACGTAATTTCTAGGGGTGGGAAAAAATATCGATACACTGATATATTGCGATATTTTCATATGCCGATATCATATCTATATTTAAAAATGTGGTATCAATCTATTTAATCTATTAATCTTTTAACCAACTGAATCTCGTGAGATTTTATCGTTCTGTTACGAAATCTCACATGGAATTTCACGAAATCCTGCGAGATTTTGTAACAGAACGATGAAATCTCGCGAGATTTTGTTAGTAAAATAGATAAATACTGCGTTTTTAAATATTGATATGATATTGGCATATGAAAATATCACAATATTTCAGTGTATCAATATTTTTTTCCACCCTAATAATTTCATTGCCTAAAACTGTCAGAAGTGAAAACAAATAGCATGTTTTGTATCTGTACAGTGGTATCTCCATTCTTTAAAGGGGGAACTCCCCCTATTTTTTTTCAAAATCTTATTATTTTTTTCAAAAGTTTTTCTTTTTTCATTAATCACCCCCATCAACAACCTGAAGTACTCCTCTATGTTCTATTTTTACCTTTCTTTCATTCATTTACACATTATCGAGTCGCTCGGTGAGGCCTGCCTTCCTCCCTCCTTGTTTTTCCTTGCTTTGGGGTTTGGGGAAGGAAACGAAACATCTGGGGGGAAGCGACCTCCCCCCGCCCCTTGCCCTCAGTCCGTCGGCGCCGGCCGTTGTAACCAACCAATTTCATTTTAATTAATAAACCTAAGAAAGACGATAAAAATAGTCAGGAAAAAAATACAACCCCCCTCCCAAAAAATAATTTAGGATTTTTTTTCTTTTCTCTAACACCCCTCTTTCCATTGAGGCTTGTTTCCTCCCGCCCCCCCCTCTCTCCCCCCCCTGTTTCACGCGAATGCAGCATGAAAAGTCGGGTGCCCCCCATTTCACAATTTCCCTTTTAAAAAGTATGGAATCTGTTTGTCTGGCTGGAATGGAAGTATCGACTCTCTTTCTTTATTTATTTCAGACTTGCATAAAAAAGGAAAAGGCTGGTGACTCCATCGGTATTGACGTGCCCATCCCTACCAGTTCAGGGTTGCATGGAAGGTGGAGCCTAGCTCAGCTATCAGCACGTGGAGGCAGGGTACACGCTGGACGGGTTTCCAGTCCATCACAGGGCAGCTGACAAACATTAAACACTATTTTTGTCCAAACAAAGTGATTCCCAGAGAGCTACTCGCTGGAAATCTGACATATCTCCGCTTGGCATGCAGAGTGTCCAACACACTTTGAGGAAACTGGACAAATGAAGGACAAGAGATGAAATGTCAGGCTTAAAACACTCTCAGCAGATGAACAGGATGTTAAAGTGATGTTTTTAAGAAAAGGATAAAAATCCAGCAAAGAGCTGATGCAGGACATGAGAGAGCGAAGCTGACCTTTCACTTGATGCATGCACTTTTCAATTAACGAAGGAATGGCTGTTAGGAAGCTGTTCTCTAGGAAGGGAAGCAGCGAGAAAAGGCTGAAGTATGCCAAACGACACGAGAACTGGACTGAAAATCAATGTTAGTGGATCGTATGTAGTGATAAATCCTCCCTAGAGGCCCAATCTCCAGATTACTGAGGCTGTAGATCCTTTTGACAGAGAGTGGAACAAAAGCTGCTGATATCACAATAAGAGCTTTGAATGTCCTTCAAGAAGTCTGGAGAACTATTCCTGAAGACTAAAGCTTGAAGATTGAAGCTGCTCAGACCAAATATTCACACTAAACTAATTAGAAATGTAAAAAAAAAGATTATTTTCTTTACCTTTTCCTGGCAATATATGCAGAGTTGAGGGGTGGCTTTCACACAGTTCTGTTTATCAGCACATCTCTGTGCTGCTTTCTACTCTAAATAACTTTCATGTTTGACTTCAAGTGGAAAAAGAAGCTGTTGAAATGACTCAGCTTGAAATGACCTGCATGAATTCTCATGAGGGGGAATTCACACTTTTCCAGGTGAAAGGTTTCAGTGCTAAACATTTGAATGACTTCAGCGTTCAATAGTGTTTCATTTCTGAATGAGGTTTTCTGGTGATTAGAAAACACAAGTGTTATTTCCATCTATCAGCCATATAAAGCATTTTACCGTCCGTTTAATCGGACCGCCTTTGATTTCAGCAGCATTTTCTTTAGCATTTTTTCAATAAGCTTCTGCAGTGTCACAAGACTTAACCATCTGAGTCCAGATTTAGCTTTCCGTTAGCTATCAGGTAGTTCTACACAGTTTTCGGGGCCGCGCCTTCACGATGTGCGCTTCCGTAGTACAGCTGAGAAGAGCATCTTGCTGCCCAGACAACAACAAAAACCCAATTTGCGAAACTCTGAACTCACAGGACAAAAGCACTCATTCGTTCGTCGATTTTTCTTAAAGCATTGATGAAATCAAGGAGTTTTACTGCAGATAATGTCTTATAGAGAGGCTTCCCCGTCTCCACCGTAATACTGGATGTACACCGAAGGGTGACTCAACGTTATATTAAGGATGGGCGACACCAACATTTTTCACGTCGATACGATACCAGTAGTTTATGGCACTTCTTCGGCGATACCGATACTTTTTGTCTTTTAAAAAGAAAATCACGATTGTACATTTTGCATCAATATCTTGAATGCAAAGGCAATATTAGATATAATTCAAACCTGAGAACAGAAGTACTGGAAAGAAACACTTTTAAAACAATAATAAATTATAGTGATGATAAAATTAAACAAAAATAGATTAAAAATGTCTTTCAGTTATCAAATAACATAGTATATACTAACTAAAATAATCCAATTTATTAAGTGGAAATGCTAGAATAGAAAATGCAATAGTTATATTACAAATTTACCAAAACATAATGTACAATAACCTGCACTAAACCACTGAAAGACAACAAAACTTCATCATCATCATCAGTAACAGTAGCAGCATCATCATGACATCTGATAGGCTGCCACCATCATGTGATACTGAAGCTAGAATCTGGCTGCTTTCATCATTTCATTGCCTAAAACTCTCAGAAGTACAAACAAACTGCATGTTTTGTATCTGTACAGTGGCATCGCGATACTCACAAAGTATCGATTCCGATATTTTGTCTGGCTGGTATGGAAGTATCGACTCCAAGGTATCGGTTTGCCCATCTCTACGTTATATCTTCCAAAGGATTTAAAGTGATGCATAAATTTTACCGGTGAGTAAATGCATGTACTCCTAGAAATAAGGTCCAGGTTGAAAAAAAGACAGTGATGCTTTGGTGTAGCGCTCCATTGCGAGGTTTTACTTTAAGGAGGAAAAAGTATCGGCATCGAAGAAAAAGTATCATAAACTTACAATATCATATCTAAACACAAAAATGTGGTCATTGTCCATCCCTGAATGGGGTTCAGGTCTTTGTGGACTTTGTGGGGGCCAGTCCATGTTGGTATTTCATGCATCACTCTCTCAGTTCCCTTCACCGTTGGTGCGCAACAATTCTTTCCTTCTACATTTCTTTTTTGAAGACGATGGTTCCCTTCAGTCCTTCCAGTTTTTAATAATGGGTTGGGCAGTTCTAAACCCAATTTTAAAAGTTAACATTTCCATAGATGTTTTCTTTGTTCAGTGTAAATAATGTGACCCTTCCGAAGCAGATTCAGTTCAATTCAATTCAAAGTTCATTTATATAGCACATTTAAAACAACCTCTGTTGACCAAATAGCTTCACAACATCATCACAACCACACAAAGATTTACAGTAAAATTAATCTAAGAGGGAAAAAATTGCATGTGTTTAATAAAATAGTTAAAAGAATAAAATGTAAATTAGAAAAAAATATATATACACATACATATATGTTTTAAAATAGTATCTAGAATAAAAATAAAATAAAACAAGAAGATTAACATATTTTCCGTTAGTAGTTGCTCTTGCCATGACTCTTCACATAGAACGGTTATATTTCCCTCCACCTTGTATGCCGAAATTCCCAAAAGGTGTGGAAATTCAAGGCTTCTCAGGCTTTTCATCCCCCATCCACCCCCTTCTCCCCCTCCCCCACTCTGTATCCCAGAGGCACAGTCATTTCCAGACTGACAGCTGCTGTAAAACAAGAAAATGTGCAAATAAACAACATTTTAAGAGGCCTAGCTGAAACACAGTGTGTTCTGTGTTGGACAATCTTAAATGTGAACATTTTTCTTCTTTGTTCCGCCTGTTGTCTCTTTGTCTATGCGGAAATCAATGTTGGTTTGACACACACACACACACCGGTCCACCTCTATGCATTATTAAAACACTGTTAAACCAACATCAAATGCAGGCAATAACTGCACACATGGGTCCTCATCTGCTGGGCTTTGTCACCATGGTAACAATGGTTTGTTCTTCCTGAGAGCAGCTGGTGGACTCTAACCGTGATCCTGCGATGTGTGACGTGTGTGTGAATAAGAATAAGAGACAAAACAAAGAAAGGACTTGCCACGGAGCAGCGCTGAGAGCCGACCTATTCATTAAGCTTTCTGCCTCACACACCTAAAGCCCAAGAGAGGAGAGACGGGGCAGTTCGCCTTCGTGGTGTATTGATCCTTGTATTGATTTCCAGTTGCAAAGGAGCATTTATTCTACAATTTAGTGTGATCAGTGTGGCGGGCGTGCAGCAGACATTCCAGACAGCTTGGCATCTGTTTCCAGCACCCTCATATGCAACGCAGAGAGCATGCTGAGGCAGGTCCGGCTGTCTGGTTGACAGATATGTGTTTGTCTTATTTCATGATTACAGAGAAAACATGCAGGCTGTCATCCCACGCTGTCTGATTTACTCTCGTAGGACGTTATTTTGTTTCGCATCTGCACTCTGTCTGATTTTCAATCTAACATTTGTCCAATAAAGCACCGCGAGCATGTAAACCACGCATTAGCCTTTCTTTTTGATGTCTTTACTTCAATTTTCAGGCATGAACGGGGACCTTGGTTTTGAAGTGAGAGTAAATTATGGTGCTACTTTTTAGTAATGTGTTGAAACGGGATGTTGTGACTTCTTGGAAAACATTTTATATATCAGTTTGGGGTGCTAGAAAGCTGAAAGAAAGGCTGCCACTAGTTAAGAGGAGAGGAAAGACAAGCTGCTCGGTGTGTTTTGTTATTGTTGCATGGATGCCAGATCTGACATGTTCTGTTTGCAGGAGGAAGTCAGACTCATGTCTTACCCATAGATTATAAGCTACAACGGAACTGTTATGAGTTTATGAGGGGACATCATGGTGATCCATCACACAAGGTTCAGGCTTGTACTCTTGTGGGGACTTGGATCCACTTCATACAACTGTTGTAGGGGTTTATTATGCAACATGCACTTCATTGAACAGGATTCTGACATGATAAAGGGTGTAAACACATTTGTGTAACTTGGCTTTTAACTGTTGCCAGCCACACACAACATATATGTATTCTACATAAACACGTGCTATTTGTGGCTACAATGAAAACTGAACTTATAGAAATTTGTAATAACTTTGGAGACTAAAGCAAGGTTTACTGTTCATGGTCCAGCTGCCAGACAATATTTATCAGAGGCTGCTGGAATAAACAAATAAAGTCAATCATTACTTTACCCCAGCGGCGGAGCCAGAAATTTTTCACTGGGGTGGCCAGGGTGGGACCATTACTCACATAGCGGTGGCCATTAGTGGATACCTGAGAGCGCATACATACATACATACATACATACAAAAGAATGCTGCACAAGCTGATGAAGATGATGGAGGACTCTTCCCATCATCTCCACAACACGGTGAAGAATCAACAGAGTGTGTTCAGTGGGAGGCTTTGTTCTTTAGGCCATCACCCTAAAGAACAAGACTGACTGACTTTTTTGTTTATTTAAAAAAGAAAAAAAAGAAAATAGTGAGCATTTACAATACTGAATTTCCTTTCTGGGATGAATAAAGTATTTTTCATTTCATTTTCATTTTTAATTTAATTTCATACATATATATATATGTGTGTGTGTGTGTGTGTAAGGGTTGGGACTTTAACATGTTGAATACGATTAAATACGATTAATCAAGTACATGAAAATTAACACGTTAAATTAATTCACACAAGTGGAACCTTTGTTAGGGTTGATTTTCTGATACAACCAATCATGCTGATGGACACGACAAAACTCCATGACTTTGGTGCTATGTTTAGCAGTTTTTCAGACCCCTCTGATAACTGATAACTTTTTTTTTCATAAAGCACTAACTGTATGTGGTTGCTGGTGTCCCTTGAAAAGCACCTGATTTCTTTCCCCAATTGCAATATCTTGGCGAGAAAAGCTCAAAACTTTGATTTGCAGTTTCAATCCGACCTTAAAAAATTCCAACTGTAGCACAAACAACAAACATCCTTTCTTCCATTTTTTTTTTGGCTAATCTGCTCCTCCGTCATCCAATTTAACCTGAAAATAGATTGAAATGAGGTTGGGTTTGGCCCCTCTTTTTTTCCAAATTTACCCAAATTAAGAGTGGAAAAGTCGTCAAAAAACCTCTTTTCAACTTCTATTTAAAAACCGGCTTTCCCCCCTTCCCTTTTCCACCCAAACAAAACGTTTTTTCAACTTTTTCAAAAGAAGGGGATGTTTTCTTTTCTCCCTCTTTTCTCCCAAATTTTTTTGGGGGGGGGGGGTAGCTAGTGTCTAAAATAATAAGAAAGCCTTACCCTCTGTTTTAGGCCCCATTCATTTACGCGATGACACTCCAGGGTGAAAACGTACAACATTCTTCCAGATGTGCCTATCGTTTACATGGTGCCAATCTGCTGACCTGACTGTAGGTCAGACTCGTCCAGCAAGCATTGCAGGAGTGCTAACTGCTGCTAACAGCGATGAAACAGAGTTTCCTGTTCCTTGACAGACAGCTGGTCGAACTGAAAAATTCTTTTCAGAGTGACTCTTATGGAGTAATGAAGGCTGCTGCCCCCCTGCTGCCGGCATCAGATGCATTGCGCATGCCAAGCAGGCATTGACTTGGTTTGGAGCCTCTGAATTGACTTTTTGGGTCACTCATCAAATGGAAAGTGGACGGGGTTCATCAGTTCCCGTCCATTAGTGAAGTGTCGGACTCATGTGAAAAAGATGTTTTTCCCCAGCATGAACTGTTTACTGGTATTCTGGTAACACCACCTGTTCCAGGTTGCTCTGTGGAGCCTGTTCCCTGTGGTAAACAGGATTAAATCCATTAGCAGAGCTACAATGCTCACAGAGAGACTGAAAAGTGTCAGGCTGCTCATCTTTGAAAAAGAGCTCGTGGAGAAACTGGACTCTGTTCGCATCCACCAGGCGCATCATGCACTGCGGACAGGGCGCCAAGTGCCAACAGGGGCCCCAAAAACATCAGCCTGAGCCCCGACCCATTAAAATTTTTTTTCTTTTTAAACCCCCCCTCTTCTTTCTCCTCGTCCCCCCCCCAGGCAGCACCATTTTTTTTCACAAAATTTTTTTTTCCCCCTTTTCCCTCCGATTTCCTCTCACCTTTAGGTGGAGGAAAAACTCTTCTTCCTTTTTTCCCCGCTTTCCTTTAATTCTTTCCTTTCCCCAAAAAAAGTTTTAAGATATTTTAGATACATAAGATTTAAAAGAAAACACTTCTTGCATTTCTTGGTTGAATCAGGCATGAATACATAAGAAATGTAGTTACATTTAGATGTTTTTTCTGTCTTTGTTTTTTTGTCTATTTTTTGCCTCACAGTAAGATGGTCGCTAGTTCGATTCCCAGCTGGGGAGGGGATTTGAACAAATCCAACAGTGGCCTTCCTGTGTGGAGTTTGCATGTTCTCCCCGTGTATATGTGGGTTCTCTCCGGGTACTCCGGCTTCCTCCCACATGCATGTTAGATGAATTGGTCACTCTAAATTGTCCTGAGTGAATGTGAGTGTGAATGGTTGTCTGTCTCTCTGTGTTGGCCCTGCGACAGACTGGCGACCTGTCCAGGGTGTATCCCGCCTCTCGCCTGATAACAGCTGGGATAGGCGGTCCAGAAAATGAATGAATGAAATCTGAAAGGGTAATACTGACCATTGGAATTTATATTGCAGTTTATCTTTTTTATCTACTCCCGATGCTTCTTCAGCCTAGAGCACCTTGCCAGAACTCCGCCACATGCTTGTCCGAGGCGTGCCCACAGCTTGGTAACACAGCAGGCCACAAGCCTGGACAGTCTTGGAACATCAATGTGTGGAAGATGACGTTGGGCCTCTAACTTCCAAGAATCACAGGAGTTGATGTACTCCACCCACCATCTTATCTCTCCCAAGTAAATCTGTCCCCGTTCTCAATATCTTTTATTTTTCACAGTACGCTAAGACCATGATCATCAATAAATGTTGTAAATTTGGTGGTTGTAAATATTAGGTGTCAGAAAAACAGAGGGGGTGCATCTTCTAGCAGGCAGTGGGTAATCCCCCTCCTCCCTTCTCTGTTAGTCAAACCTTTTTCCACCTAACCATGTAGACATATAGATCATTTATGTTAATTCTAAAATATTTATTTGTGCATTAACAGGGTGGTACAGATTATTGATAAGTTCATTAAGATATCACAGTTTTTACTGATTGCTGTGCCCGCTTAAACAAACTGGGATCCACCCAGTATTCATTATCACTATCTGAGTCAAGCAGAAGACAACTCTTGCAAATGTGTTACGGCTACCTCCTTGACACATTTTCCCCATCCTTTTGCTCAATAGTTAACCCATATGTCATTTAAGCAGTCCAAACTTCATTGTTTTAGCTATGGAAACCCACCAGAAAACATCCAGTCTCAAATATTAACAACTTCATGGGTCAATATGAATCACTGAAGCACCTGTTTGACACTACAAACAAATCCCATATTCAACACAGTAGAGACTGACGGTGTGTTCAGACCAAACACGATTTGGGCATCAGGTTTACATGCAAAGTCAATGGCCGACGCGCATCTAGGAGGTGTCGAAAACACGAAAACGCACGTCGGGCGTAGTGGGTCTAGATGCGTTTCGCGCGTCGAGTTTAGAGATTTTCAGCGTTCGACGTGCGTCAAAGGCAGCAGACATCCGAGTTGGAAAATCTGAATTTTGGCATCTTGACGCAGGGTGTCAACCAATCAGAGCAACTCTTCGGTTCGCCGCCCCTGACGCACGTTGAAAGCTCAATATCACAAAACGCAGCGTGCCCGACATGCTTCATCACAGACGTTTCAACACCTCTTGGAGGTGTGTCGGCCATTGACTTTGTACGTAAACCTGATGCCCTTGAAGCCCAAATCGCGTTTGGTCTACACGCACCGTTAGCCTCCACGGCTAAAATTAGCACCTGGTCTGCCGCCTGTCAATCAAAAGGACACATTTTTAAAAGAAGTGCAACACCCTGCAGCTGTGAAACAGGACTGCAGCTGCCTGGGATAATGCATAAATCTAAATGTAGTAGGGATGCACCGATGCATCGGCTGGACATCGGTATCGGCCGATGTTTGCCTTGTTAACTGCCATCGGCCATCGGCCAATAAAAATGACATTCGCCGATGGCAGTGGCCAATTATTATATAGCCTATATATATATATATATATATATATATATATATATATATATATGTGTGTGTGTGTGTGTGTGTGTGTGTATATATATATATATATATATATATATATATATATATATATATATATATATATATATATATATATACATATATATTATAATGATTTACATGTGTCATCAACACTGTGCTTAAGAAAAACTCTTTTTTTCCCCCTCTTTTTTGGGCAGGTGGGGGGTGATACTGGTAGAAGGCATCCACGCACTTTCCTCAGTAGAGAAACAAATATGGCGGCGGTCATGTAGCAATATTTTACCGTTTCAGAAAAAGATCAGCGTTACGCAGTTTGCAGTACATGCTTCACAAATATTTTTTATTGTGCCATGAAAATAATCTTCTCACTGAGTATGTATTTGTTTATTAGGCTAAAACCACTAAATTTGTTGGGCAATATACTGAAGCATTCTTTTTAGTGATAATCAGTCCCAGGTTTTTGAAAAGTTTTTTAGAAAAGAGCTTGTTATAACTAATGTCAACCACAAAGTGACATTAAAGGTTGTTTCTGTTTCATAAATTGGTCTGATTGAATTTGTGCTCATTGAAGGATAGACTGATTAAGAGCTGAAAGACTTGTAAATTTCTGTGGCACAAAGGAAGTAATAAATAAAAATAGAAAACATCGGCCATCGGCCAAGTTGTTATGTTAAACATCGGTATCGGCCCAGACTTTCACAATCGGTGCAGTCCCTAAAATGTAGTCCTTTGCAACCACAATATTGCAGGGGAAAACTGTTTGAATGGTAGTGTATTAAGTTATTTCATTTAGGTAAAATGCTGTAAAGAGTGGACCATAATTTATTTTTAATAAAAGTGGTTTTACATAATATTAAACCATGGTATGGACCTAAAATTACTGATGAATTCAAGCAACATACCTTCATTTTAAGACCAGGTAGGAGTCAGATGTATTTTAAAGCACTTTTGTGTGAAAACCAAATGGAAACATTTTCCTAAATCATCCCAGTGCAGAAAATGATCGTAAAACCTTAGAACTGAAAGACTATTCTTTTAATAAGACTGTAAGAGAGAAATAAAAACATTACTCAAGTTAATAAATATGAATATTTTATGGTTCAAATGTGATTTAAGAAAATATGGACTACACGCCGACATGTTATAGGAAAAGAATTTAGTTTGTCTGTGTAAAAAGTCTGTTCAACCTTTACTTATACAGGTAGTCCCACTGAGACACACAGGTCCAAGGTCGAGATCCGTTTTGAATATTTTAGAGATTATAAATTTACTTCATGAAAAAGATCAAACATTTGTCTGTAGAATGTGTATGGCATGGAAATAAAATGACCATTTACTGGACAATACAATAAGCAGCCATTTTTCAAACGTAATATACTATTTAACTTTCTTTTTTTTACCTCATATCCCTGGGTGTTTGAATCTGATTAAAGATGGCACAATATGGCTCATAACAACATTATTAGTATTTATTTAAGAATATAAAGGAATTAAAACAGAGAAATGTACAGTACAACAGGAGACATGCACATTAGAGTTGATCATGTGCCTTAAATAGACAGAAATGTAATGAAGGAGATGTAACCTTGTGTCGTTACAACCCTCTTTATTTACATACATTTTAATTTTACGTTTGACTTACTGCACTACAGCGCTATCAAGATGTAACTGTACAAGCAACCAGGAGGCACCTGCAGAAGCAAAGAGGAAATCTGAATACAGGGAGGCCCTGGGAATTAGAAAAGAGATGAAACTTGTACTGGAGCGCCCTCTAGAGGCCCTTTCCTTTTAATCAAAGAGACAGCGAGCGGAGGGAAGCAGGTAGATACAACTAAAATCAGAAAGTAGTACTTCACTAAGGTTCCTGCTGCTGCCTCCAGCAGAGCCATACTTACTATGACTGACTCAACATCACTTCGTCTTTTATCTGGACGAAGCCCCCCCCCCCGTTCAGCATCACTGGTCACTGCTCTTTCTAAGCCACAAGATCACCGTACGTCAACGTAACACACGGTTGCTTCCTAGCTGTCATCAGCCTGCAGCATTTTCTCAATCTCTTGATCCCACTGGTCGTCCTTGTTGTCGGACTCCGTCACAACCTCGTACTCCTGAAGCTCCTGCTGCAGCTCCTTCTCCCAGTCCGCTGACTCGTCTGGATGGGAAGCAAGCGGGAGATAAACATTTTACAGTTTTTCCTCAATTGCTTAAACACTATTACCAGACTTAAACTAAACATCCTGATGCTTCATTACATTTCCCATAAGACACACCCATTTCCGGACTATAAGTCACACCAGAATATAAGCATCATCAGCCATAAAATGCATCATAAAGAGGGGAAAAAAAAATATAAATCATGTTTATTTAGAAATTAATTTTAGAAAATCCAAGACCAAGAACAGACATTTAATCTGGAAAAACAAGTTATTCATCTATACAACAGCACACAGAGCAACAGGCTGGAAATGTGTCTGCTGTTATCAGGTAACACAGAACACATCATGGAGGCTGAATAGGCTAAATTGGCTTAACAAGCTAGCACATTCAACAAGCAAGTTACCAGTAATTGACATCAGCAGGAACAAAAAATAGAAACTTGTGTTAAAAAACTCAAGCAATGTCTTTGCTCTTGTAGCAAGCTTTGGATGTCACAAGCCTAGAGCGCCCTCTTGTGGCGTTAGAAGATAATGTTTACTCCTTGGTTCATGTCAGATAATATAAATTAACATTTAAAAATATGTTAAATTGTACATATTTTAATATACGGGTCACACCTGATTGTAAGTCGCAGGAGCAGTCAAACTATGAAAAAAAATGTGACTTATAGTCCAGAAAATACGGTAGCTGGTTACACACGATTCAAATTAGTAAAATTTTCAGTGTAAAATTGCACACAAATACCCCCAATTATCAATGCCTGCACCTTGCGCTCATCCAGAAAGCGCACAAACATGACATTAACTCAGTCAGCAAAGACTGAACCCAGCTAGTTATCAATCACCTGATTGAAAACACAATGAGACAAAGCTGTCCACACACCGATCAGAGGCTCCAATGCAAAGATAAATAAAGCCCTAGATTACAGGTACTACCCCAAAAAATAGAATATCCTGAAAAAGTTCATGTATTTCTATAATTCATCTTAAAAGGTGCAATTTACATATTGTTTAGACAAAATATGCAAATCAATATATTTCAAGCTTTTATTTGTTTGAATGTTGCTGATTAGGATTTGCAGCTTAAGAAAACCTCAAATTCTAAAACTCAAAAAATTAGAATTTTGCATGAAACAATTTAAAAAGGACTTTAAATACAAAAAAGTCAGGCCTCCTAAAGTAAAATCTTGCATCTGTACTTAGTACTTGGTTGGGGCCCTTTTGCTTGAATGACTGCCTTAACCCTGCGTGGCATGGATGCAACCAGCTTCTGGCATGTTTCAGATGTTATGGAAGAAAAAACATGCTTCCATCACAGCCATGAGCTCTTCTTTATTGTTCGGTCTCTTCCTGTTCAGCTTACTCTTGACAATGCCCCACAGATTTTCGATGGGGTTCACGTCAGGTGAGTTTGCGGGCCAATCAAGCATGGTGATCCATGGTTGTTGAACCATGATTTTGTACTTTTGGCAGTGTGGGCAGGTGCCAAGTCCTGCTGGAAGATGAAGTCTGCATCCTCATACAGCTGGTCTGCTGAAGCAAGCATGAAGTGCTCCAAAATGTCCTGGTAGACGGCTGCGTTTATGCTGGACTTAATGAAGCTCACAGGTCCATTCCTTATGAAGTCCTCCACACTTTTGAAAGGCTCTTTCCTCTCCAGGCTGCTGTCAGTCCTCCAGCTCCTACACCGTTTTCTTCCACACTTCTTCCTTCCACTTAACTGTCCATTAATGTGCTTTGAGACAGCACTCTGAGAACATCTAGTTTCTTTTGCTATCACTTTTTGTGTCTTTCCCACCTTGTGCAGGGAGTCAATGATGGTTTTCTGCACAACTGTCAGATCAGCATCTTCCCCATGATTGTGAATTCTTCTAAACCAAGACAAGGACTTTTTTTAAAGGCTTGGGGCACTTATGGAGGTGTTTTGGATTCCTTACCTGATTAGAATGTGACACACTGAACCTGCAACACTGGAGCTTTTCACAGCATTCTAATGTTTTTGAGTTTTTGAATTTGAGGTTTTCTAAAGCTGCAAGTCCTAATCAGCAACATCCAAACAAACAAAAGCGTGAAATACACTGATTCACATATTATTTGTCTAAAGAATATGTAAATTGCACCTTTTAAGTTGAATTACAGAAATACATAAACTTTTTTGGGATATTTTAATTTTTTGGGTAGTACAATGGATGCAAGAAGGTGAGGAAGAGGTTGAGGGAGAAGAGGAATTAGAGGGAGGCCAACACTACAGAGATGAGTAATGAGCGATGAAATTCCTGCGTGGGCTGTCAATGAGGGAGGCAACGACTGTAGCCGAGCCTTCGTGGCTTCAGCGTTGCCTCCATCATACGAACCTTCAGGCAGGAATGAAAACAGAAAAAGGTGGTGATGAAGCTCACCATCAGGAGAGGGGGTGCTGTCCTTCTTGTCCAGCACCAGCTGCTCCATCTCTTTCCTCAGATCCTCGTGGTTGATGGCCGTTGAATCGAAAGCGTCGCTCACAAACTCAGACACTCCAGGACTCGTAGAAATCTCCTCCTCTTCCTCATGTGCTGGCTGCTACTCACACAGATGAGACAGAAAAAGCAAACGATTGCCCCTTTCCTTCTGTTAAACTTCTGTACTGGTCCATAAATCACGTAGAACTTTTACCTTCTGCATGTCGCTGATGGAAACAGGAGGAGTTTTTGGCCGAACGTTGTCTACAAAGAAATGAAACAGCTGTTAGCGGTCACACCCTTATTTTCCCAGTAAAGCTGCTGACCTGTGACCCTGGACCACCAGGATGTGAGCCTGACCACCAGTGTTGCCAGGTCTGCTTGTTAGGAACAACTTTGGCTTGTTTTCTGTGAAGCTGCTTGCAGTCATCATCAGGCGGGGGATGCCGGTTTAGGGCTCGTTGCTTACTTTGGTTTGCCCTACCTCCTTGAAGAAGCCTTTCTAATTTTCTCACAGTTGCCCACAACAAAGCAGTGAACCCTGACTGCAACAGTTTTTCCTTTTCGCAGGACCTGTTCACACTTCTGAACCGATGTTCAACCAGCACACCCACGCTTACACACACATGGACAACTTCACCTGAGCAACAGAGCGACAACGCCTGACAAAAAGCAAGGAAATAAGGGAGAAAAAGGGGGTATATATATGAAATTATAACTTACAGAAATAAAATATTGTTTTTGAAATGTAGTTGAAGAGAAGAATTTTTATAAACAAAAATTGCCCCGGACACATCGCAGCACCTTTCTCATTAACAGTGGACCAAAATACCTGTCACCAGGTGCAGAAGTCTTTTTAAACATTACAAAAAACACCTGATTGCAGTGCAATTTTTTTTACTTCAGAGCCCCATTATGCTCGTTTGATTTTGTGTTTGTTTTTAATATCTCTGTTCAACCACAGTTCAGAATCAATCATGATTTTCATAAAATTTTTATTTATTATTACTTTTGTCAATTTTAACTTCATTCACTGTCAACTGATTTTTTTCTTTTTCCAATTAGAGGCTCAGAATAATTTTGAGGATAACTTTATATATACACACACACACATATATATATATATATATATATATATATATATATGTATGTGTGTGTGTGTATATATAGACACAGACACACCACACACACAGTTGTGTGAAAACGTGTTTGATTTCTTATTTTTTTGCATGTTAAGTCACACTTAAATGTTTCAGATCATCAAACAAATTCAAATGTGAGACAAAGATAACACAAGTAAAAAGAAAATGCAGTTTTTGAATGAAGATTTGTATTGGGGGGGGGATCCACTCTCCATGGCCTTGTGTGAATATAAATTAACTGTGGTTTATCACATCTTTGGAAAGCTGAGTTCAGTTTCTTCAGCCCCACCGAGGCCTGATTGCTGCCACACCTGTTCTCAATCAAGAAATCACTTAGATAGGACCTGTCTGACAAAGTGAAGTAGACCAAAAGATCTTCAAAAGCTAGACATCATGTTGCGATCCAAAGAAAATTCAGGAAAAATTTAGAAATTAAGTAACTGATATCGACTTTGGAGTGTCCTAGTCAAAGTCTTGACCTGAATCCCATTGAGATGCTGTAGCATGACCTTAAAAAGATGGTTCATGCTGGAAAAGCCTCCAATGTGGCTGAATTACAACAATTCTGCAAAGATGAGTGGAACAAAATTCCTCCACAGCGCTGTAGAAGACTCATTGCCAGTTATCGCAAACGCTTGATTGCAGTTGTTGCTGCTAAGGGTGGCCCAACCAGTTATCACTTTTTCACACAGGGCCATGTAGGTTTGGATTCCCCCCCCCCCTTAAAAATAAAAATCTTCATTTAAAAACTGCATTTTGTGTTTACTTGTTATCTTTGTCTCACATTTAAATTTTGTTTGATGATCTGAAACATTTAAGTGTGACTAACATGCAAAAAGGGGGCAAACACTTTTTCACACAACTGTGTGTGTGTGTATATATATATATATATCTATCAAGTTGAGTGAGATGAAAAAATGTTTATTCATTTAGTTTAAAAAAAAAAAAAAACCCTCCAATATTCCATTCTGTGAGTGCTTAAAGTTTTCCTTTGAGTATCTTGTATAAGCCAACTTGCTAAGATTTAATGGTTTATCAGTCCTGAGCAAAAGCTTGAAACCATTTTAGCTTATTCCTCTGCTTACAACGATAAATGTGTGATTTTTCTGTTACTTCCAGAATATTTCCATTAGAATATTCCTAAAACGATGGTATTGTAATGTTTTGTATCAGACATGGGAGCCTTCGCTTGACTATTCCTAGTCAATAGTTGTAGGTCTAGTGGTTCAGTACATAGTTTAACTCATTATAAACTTCAGTCATTTATGTTCTTAAGATGTTCTCTGGCTGATCCAATATTGTCCCGTCCGATGATATAAATATTTTGCTGATAATTTGACTTTACTATTCCAAAACATTCAGTTTTTTCAAACCATGCTTAAGAAGAATTATTGTCCTGAATTTTCTTTCAGATTTATAGAAAATTCCAAAATTACTATCCTGCAAGAGATGAGATGAGGCAGCCTTGCTTCGGTGCATTTACGATACATTCCCCAGGCCTCGTGGATAGCTTTCCCGTTTGAGATCATTATCTGACCTGTTAAAACGACATCCTCGGGTGAAACACCGTCTCCGCTGGTCCCGCTGTCCTTCTGCTGCTGCTGGGCTGCCAGCGCCGTGAGCTGCGCCGACTGCTTAATCAGAGACACCCTGTAGAAATAGTTCCTCCAAAACACGTCCTCCTTCACACTGTCAAACACACCACCACACAGTTAATCACTGAACGCTGACTCTCCGGGTAAAGCTCCGTGAAGGTGGACGACAGCTTACTGTTTAGGAACCAGGTCGAAGCGCATGCGGTTGAGCAGCTGATCCTCCTCCAGCATGACTGCAGCCAGAGGATACATCTGCTCCATGTCGAAGTGGAACTGGACACCAGCGGGAGGGTCGCGCAAGAAGTTCCTCTTGTCCTGCAACCAGGAGCCACAGAGGTCACTTTCCACCATCATATGCAACGTAGACACATGAAAGCTGTGAAGCATCAAGCCACGAGTCGCTGCTTACAGCGGACAGAGCCAGGATCTGCTGCTGGATCGTCTCCTCCTCATTGTAGCCAACCCAGGGAGGCACTGCTGCTTCTACACAAACATCAGAAAAGTGTAAACCTTCATCATTTACGTTTGTTTTTTCTACACTTGCTACCATATTTATTTTCCTTTTTGTTTTGTATCACACTGAAAGGTGCACTCGTGTTCAAAAACCACCATATAGACAAAGCTTAGCTGAGTTGAGGACGTTAAACTCTGACTCATGAATCCATAGTTACAGTTAGGGCCGGGCATATCGATACCCTGGAGTCGATACCCCCATACCAGCCAGACAAAATATAAGATCCAACAATTTTTTTGAGTATCAAGATACCACTGTACGGATAAAAAAACATGCAATTCGTTTTCACTTCTGAGAGTTTTAGACCGTGAAATGATGTAAAAGCAGCCAGATTCTAGCTTCTGTGTCACATGATGGTGGTAGCCTATCAGATGTCATGATGATGCTGCTACTGTCAGTGATGATGATGATGTTTTGGTATTTTTTAGTGGTTTAATGCAGGTTATTACACACTGTGTTTTGGTAACTTTATAATATTAGTACCACAGTTTACATTTAAACATTTTCCACTAAGGATAGACTGATATATCGGCCGGTCGATATTTGAATAGTTTGCTGATATTGGCATCAGCCGATACGTCGGCTGTGTTGGCTGATACTCCAACTCAGTATTATTTACAGACTTTATATATATTTATTACAAGTTTATTGTTTCTATTTAAGATATTTGTTTACAAGTGCACTGATTCATTTTTATGTATCTTAAGTGCTTTATTATTCTTTTATATTAAAATAGTTGTAAAATTAGTTTTCATCGCATCCTACATTATATTAATTTGGGGGCAAATATCAGCCGGTTGCATCAGCTGAAGCTGATGAGAAAATATCGATATCGGCCCTAAAAAAATCTGTATCGGTCAAACCCTATTTTCCACCGAATAAATCCAAATAATGTTAACCTGTACTTATGTTATTTTTACCTTGTCCACATAAAGACAAAACGAACACGAAGCGCTTATATTTTCAAGAAAGTTTGTCTTAAAGATGGCGACGTTAATAAATGCAATCGACCACGTGAACACATGGAAACGCTGCTAAATATATGCAGGCCTGTAAGTGGTGCTCTGGTGCTAAAGCAAACATAGGCAAAAACAGGTTATAAAACATTGGGCATGCGCAGAAATCTGTGTCTGGCACCACTGTTTTAGTGATGCTGAGTGTAGAACATGCATGTTTAAAAGAGGTGAAGCTATGACGTGCATGAAATAAAATTGTGGATAGAGATGAAAGATGGAACTGTACCTACAGTGTTTTAAAATCTTCCCATTCTGAAGGACTTGATAGAAAAATAGTGGTTTGCAGACCCCAAAATGCTGGCTTTGTATGGATGATAGGCTGGTTTAGTGAAAAATTTGTGAATTTAGGCCAGAGTTTGCCTTCGTATGAATGGGGCCTTAATAATAAAAGGAAGTATTTAGTCTTATTTTTGTTTAATTTACTCATCAATATAATTTCTCATTGTTTTAGAAGCATTTTTTCCAGTACTTCGCTTCTCAAGTTTTACTTATATCTAATATTGCCCTTGCATTCAACATATTAATGCAAACTGTACAATCATGTGATTTTCTCCTAAAGGACAAAGTACCGATATTCTTGACTTATTTTCATGGAAGCTAATCCCTGGTTTTGTGGGGGTGAAAGGCAGATTTCTAAAAAACTTTTGCAGTTTTACTGCAATTTGGCATCATTGGGACTGCCCCACAGTTGTGAAAATGCCACTTTCACCACATTTGTGACGCCTCTCTGCAGTTTCATTGTTATCTAATCAAGACTCTTGGTTCTTCTTAGGAGCCTTGAGTAATGTCATGCATTTAGCCACAAAGCAGATACACACGGCCTCCAAGCAAGTTAAAGTTGTGAAGCAAAAGCGAGTAATTGCAGTCTTTGACTTGTGAATTACCTGATTTTTTGGCCTTTTTTTTCTTGTACAAATTTCTGTTGCTCCTTTTGGAAGTCTCCAAGAAAAGTCTGCAAACACACATACACACAGAGATACACCACAAAGAGAGGAAAAGACAATGATATCCTTGACAAAAAGAACAAAACAAGTACTAATGAATCCAGAACTGCCTCTTAAATACTACAAAAACTTGTTCAACCCCCACATACCTTGTCTATGATGCCATCGATCTTCCCCTCCTCAACTGTCTTCTTGATGGTCTGAGCGGTCTCAACCACAGACTCTGAAATCTTCTTGGTGGCGCTGGAGGCAAAACTGAAGATGTAATCTACAGGTGGAGGAGGTGAAGCAGAAGCCAGCATGGTTACAAAACAGCACTTTTTCTTTCTTTTTTTTAAAGTTCAAACAAAACACAAACAATAGAAATAATACTTTTTACGGTCAGATATCTTCCTGTAAAAATTGGGACACAAACAACAAGAATGAGGCAGAAAATTCTGCTCAATTTATGAGCATAAGGAGGAGGATGGGTGAATATTTGGTTGATAATGTCGTTAAACTGGACTTCAACACCTGGCTCCGCCCTTTTATAAAACTTTATATAACACCCTTCTGTTTTTGTGAGACAGCAAATAAACGTCTAACTCACCACCAAGTCCTTTTCCTTCATCAGGTTTTTCCTGGTTCGTGTCAGGTTCTCCATCCTGGTCAGCTGGTTGCTGTTTGTTTACCTCGTTTTGTGCTTCCACCACTTTCTCCTCTTGCTCCACGTTCAGGCTCTCCTTGTCATCCGACGTCGTCGTGTACGTCGGGTTCTCCAAACCCAACCACGTCCCCAACCCTTTAAACATATTGGTCAAAATATACTGCTAGAGACGAGACAATAAGAGAAAATAACTACATGAACAGGAGGAGACTGTTATGCTACCAGGAAATAAAACGTCAGAGCTTCTTCTTCTGCGCATACTTCGTGATAGCTGTGTACTACCGCCACTCAGTGGCAACTATGATGAAATGAATTGATAAAACAATAATGTGGTTTTGATATGTTTGCTAATAGCAACATGTACATTCCTTTTTTTGTTTGTTTAATTTTCACAGAATAATAAATTCTATTAAAAATGCAAATAAAGTCTATAAAAGGCAACATTAAATCGTGTTATCAGCACTGTAATCAGCGGGCCAACGGTCAGTTGGTTGCGCTCGCGCTGTATGCACCAAAATGCCAAAGAAGAAGAAGAAGAAGAAGAGCAACCGGCGTACTGATAACAGAGATCGGGGTCAGTTCAATTCGTTGTTTACTTTTCCATATATTTGTGTTTATTACATGAAGTACAGTTTATTATACAAGTAACTGTCATTCCTGTTGTTGGTCATTAACCCGGTTTTAACTGTTGTTAGGAAACGGAAGGATAAGCCATGACGGCAAACATTTTGAATACAAGGGGGCGAGAGTACACCAGTTTCCCTCCAAAAATATGAATAAATTAGAAGATGATGAGTTTAATTTAAATATATAATAGATAAGATAGAAATACAACAGCATTAAGGTTGACCAAAACATTATAGTTGAATCGGCATATGCAACTGAGCGATATATAGAAAGTGAAACTGTTGATAGTAGTTATGGTTTATGTAGTCAAACGTTTATGCATAAAATGATTACTAATTTATCATTTTAAGCTGAGTTTTTACAATCGTTGTCTTTTTCTTCCAGGTGAAAAACAAAATGACGATTCTAATGGTTTTTGATTTTGACCACACCGTGGTAGATGACAACAGTGACACTTGGGTGATCAAGTATGTGATAAAAACAAATGAAACAAATGATGTTTCATGTTAAACTGTTTATTCTGATTAGCTTTTTAAATGTTTTTCTTTACTCAAGGTGCCTTCCAGGTCAGACTCTTCCTGATTCTGTTACAAATACATACAGGAAGGGCCACTGGACCGAGTACATGGGCAGGGTAATGAACTACATAGGTGAGGGTTTATTGTATTGTTTATGTGGTATTTTATTGTCTTCTCTCACATGCTCTTTTGTAAATATTTATTTATTTATTATTATTATAATTACTATAATTATTATAATATTTTTCTCTAATAAAGTTTATTTTACTTCTAAATTTTTCTTTTATATTATTAGCCCTTTGAGATCCAACGATATAAAGGGCACTATAATTTTATTATTATTATTATTATTATTATTATTATTATTATTATTATATCTTTCTCTAATCTCTAATAATTTTTTTCAGTCTTAATATTTTTTTTATACCGGTAGCCCTTTGATATCCCAGGATATAAAGGGCACAATAAATTCTTTTATTATTATTATTATTATATTTTTTTCTAATCTCTAATAAAGTTTTTTTTTTTCAATTCTAAATCTTTCTTTTATACCAGTAGCTCTTTGAGATCCCACAATATAAAGGGCACTATAAATTTGATTATTATTATTTGTATTATTGTAAGTCTTAATCTCTTTCTCTGTTTTCTTTCTTTCTTTCTTTCTTTCTTTCTTTCTTTCTTTCTTTCTTTCTTTCTTTCTTTCTTTCTTTCATACAGGGGACCAGGAGGTGAGCCCTGACAGCATCCGCGGTGTGATGGAGACCATCCCTTCACAGCTGGAATGACAGACTTGTTGACGTTTATATCAGAGAATAAAAACGCCATCGACTGCATTGTCATCTCCGATTCCAACACCGTGTTTATAGATTGGATCCTGAAGGCATCAGGACTCCAGACAGCAGTCGACCAGGTTTTCACCAACCCAGCCAAGTTCAACGAGTCGGGATACATGGAGGTGCAATGCTACCATTCTCACGACTGCCTGAAATGCCCCATCAATCTCTGCAAGAGAAGAGTCCTGGAGCTCTACCTGTCCAAGCAGGCCGATGGAGGTGTGGATTACGAGAGGATCTTTTATGTGGGAGACGGAGGAAATGACTTTTGCCCAACTGCCTGTCTGAGAGAGCACGATGCGGTGATGCCCAGGAAGGGCTACACTCTGGAGAAACTGTTAGCCAGACTTGAAGCTCAGGAAGGGAGCATCTCTCTTAAAGCCAAAGTTGTTGTCTGGAGCAGCGGCACCGACATCCTCCAGGAGCTGAAAGCAAGTATGTAACCACAGGTACGGCCACGGGACCGATCGACCGCTAAATTGTAGCTGAGGCACTTGTCATGATGAAGCACTTGTATTTTGTATGAATTTTGATTTTACTTTTATTTAAAATTGACATATATTTTATGTAACATTGTTTTCTTAATAATTCTTTCCAAGCTCTAAAAAGGGACGATTTTTCATCAGGGAAATTGTGGTGTGACTGTTCAGTTTTTCTCTGTGGTGGTTGGAAGTGGAAGCTTTGAGTCTGGTTGCAATATGATTCACAACAGTAAGATCTGAGGTATTAAAAACAGTGGTAGCCTTAAAATGATAAATTCAGGGACATAATGAACAGTATTTAGAAAAAAACAAGCTGCCAAGGACAGTAGTTTGAGATTATTTGCACCACAATTGCAATTTATTCCAAACTGCTGTCTTTCAATAAATGAAACAGGGTCGTATTCTGATCATGGCTTCACCTATCTATTGTCCAATTAATGCGCCATGTGAATGCTGTTTCCACAGCAGTGTCTTGTTCAGTGAGGTGTTGGTTTGATTTGCAAAGTAATATTGCTGTGCATGTTAATCCACCTACTGGTAGTTGGCTGTTTCTGTGAATGGCATGTCGGCCCTGTACGAACACATGAATATAAGAATACAAAAGCCCATGAAAGATTCGAAGCCATTTTCAGAGTTAAGATCCAGACATGGGTGGACATCAGAAGTTAATCACTTCTCAGTTGGGCAGTCCTCATTTCAGCCCTTTTCCTTTTATGTGATTCTTTGCACAAACTGCACCAACTACATGATCTCCTAATTATAGAGAATGAACAAATTAAATAGTAGTTCCTTACTTTTTCTTTGATCTATATGGGTCTATAAAGGTTCAATTTAGGGATGCACGATATAATTGGCCCCCTATCGGTATCAGCCTTAAAACTGAGTATAGGACGTCGGCCACCCCACCAATATTTAACCGATATTTAACCAATCAGCCCGCTGTTTCTAAAGTCTAAAAAACGCCCAAAACTACTTCTTCTTTTTCAAAAACTTCTTTTTTAGAGACTTTAAAACTTCTAAAGAGTAGGGGTGGGAAAAAATATTGATACACTGAAATATGACAATATTTTCATATGCTAATATCATATTGACATTTAAAAACGTGGTATCTATGTATTTTACTCATGAAATCTTGCGATATTTCATAGTTCTGTAATGAAATCTCAGAAGAATTCACAAAAATATGATATTTTCATATGCTGATATATTGACATTCAAAAATGTGGTATTGATCTAATGAAATCTCAATATTTCATTGTTCTGTTGGGAAATCTTGTGGGAATTAACTAAATATCGTGAGATTTTGTGACAGAATGATGAAATCTCGCAAGATTTTTAAAGTAAAATAGATTTATACTGTGTTTTTAAATATCGATTTCATATCGGCATATGAAAATATCACAATATTTCAGTGTATCTATATTTTTCCCCACCCCTATTTTTTACAGTGTCAGAAACAGATAAACTGTTTGCAATGACTGCTTTTTTTTCCAGCTTTGATATCGGTATTGATATCAGTTGTCGGCCACATGAGTTTTAAAATATCGGCATATCGGATATTGGCCAAAATTCCAATATTGTGCATCCCTAGTTAAATTACAACTTATTCTTTCTGGTGGCAGTATCAGAGTCAAATCAACAAAATGCTCTCAGGTTTGATCATACGTTTTAAGAAAGGGGTACTAAAGAACAATTGATAAAATTTTGAAATATTGTATTCGCTTGTTTTGATATGTAAGAAAGAACAATACGTATATGTCACATATTGTAAAGCTACAGCAGTCGTTCAATTAGTTTTGTCTATATTTAACTGGGTAGATGTATTTTTGTTCCACTTTTCATGAAAAAAATCAATCTTTAACAAAGATAACCAGCAAAATACATAAAATCAAAATGGTTTATCAAAAAAAAAAAACAACTAAAAAACCCAATAAAAAATAGGGCTGCCACAATTAGTCGATTAATTGACTAATTGTCGACTATCAAAATCGTTGACAACTAATTTCTTAACTGACTGTTTTTTGTCTTTAAGCTTGGTTTTTCCCTCTCAAAATTGCCACTGTACTTTCTGCTGCCTTGTCCGCCTTTCTGTCTGCTTAGCTTTTCTTGAATTGTATTGATATAAATGAACACACTACCAGTCAAAAGTTCGAACGTGTTTTTCGATTAGATTCAGTGAGAAAGTGTCCAACCTGTTGACTGGTTCTGTAAATATGCTACAATTTTCGTAAGATCCGATTAGTCGATTAATCGACAAAATAATCGGTGACTAGTAGACTATCAAAAATAATCGTTTGTGGCAGCCCTAATAAAAAAAAAAAAGCCCATAAGAACGATGCAATAGATGTAAAGAAAACCATTTAGAGATTAAAGCCAGTTTAAACAAATGAATCTTGAGTTGCTTCCACAGTGCTGACTGATCTTAGATCCAGTGATGCAGGTTGTTCCAAACCGATATTAAAAGCTTTGAGCATGGACATTTTTTTTTTAGTTTTGTTAAATGGAAAGGTGAGAAAAAGTAATAGTATAACTCAGAAAAATAACAAATGATGCATAAGTTGTTTAAGCTGCAGTAGAGGAAAACAAAATACATCAATGGGTAAAGGCCTCTTGTGCAATACGTGCGTCTTCCCTTAAAAAGAAAAAAAAGAAGCAGAATTCCCACCTGACGGGATTGTTATTACTGCGTGCCTTTAACTTTACTGATGAAACAAACAACTTTAAACAATTAAAGTGCTTTACATAAAACATTAAAGCATTACAGCGGGCTGCAGGAGAAAGGAAGCATAAAAAGTTGAAGAACAAAAGCATCATTTAAAATAAAAAACATAAAAAACTCCAGGTCTGGTTCTGACTCTAGGAACTGATAAAAGACCGGATCCAGATGACCGGAGGGGTCTGGTTCATACTGGGTCAAGAGGTCACTGATGCGTTTCAGTCCTTTAAAGAAACACTAGACTTCTGGTTCTGACAGCAGTTTAATCTCACGCAGTAGAACTTGGAGAGAAAACAGAACACCGGTAAACGTATTTCCAAAAGTTTTTTTTTGTTTTTTTAAAATAGTATCTTAACTTCCACCATATCAGTCTTTACCATACAACTTGCCATATCAGTCATGCATTTTTACATCAGGTTGCAGGAAGAGCTCGGATGTTGCTCATGACTGTGTTGACATATTCAACTGTCTTGGTCACTGTGACAGACGGCATGACATGAAGTGAAATTAAAACACTTTATTAATCCCTAAAGGGAAATTAAATACAACTGCAGAATGTTAATGATTTTTGCTTTTCCATCTTGTTTGAATGTTTTCAGTGAAAACTGCTGCGGGAGCTACATGTAGCTGGCATTTTGAATGTATTTCCATTGGACTTACAGTGTTTCCACCACTGTCCTCGTGTTCAGAAATCAGATTACATCACTAAATCAATTCTTTTTAATATGTCTGGAGTGTTTTAACTTTTTAATGACTAATCCACCAGTTGAAATCTAAGTTCTGCCCCCAGTCTTGTTTCCTACTGGTCTGTAGTTATCAGTGTACATTCTTCCCAATACCAATAGCTGGTACGGACCCAGTCTGCATAATAGCAAATATTTCTTCCAAGTTTTGAAACCACACTGAACTCGTATCCAAATCCACTGGTTAGGGTTAGGGCGTAGGATTGGGGGCTTAAGTGGGCGTGGCTTCTGGAGAAATTAATAAATGGTCCACTTCTTGTAGGTTGCAGCAACAGGCGTCCATTTCTCTGTCATGTGGGCTGTTTTAACTTTAGTCATGTTTAGGGCTGGGCGATATGGACCATAAGTCATATCCCGATATATTTGTGCTGAATATCAATAAACAATATATATCCCGATATTTTTATCGCAAAGTGAGAGCAAATGTTTAGTCACAGTCAAAGCCAAATATGATGTCGCAAGTAGTTCTATTTAAACCGGCCGGATGAAATAACTAGGGATGCATGATAATTACCAGGCTGATAACAGGAAATTATGACATCATTCCGATAAGTCAGAAGAATGATGACAACTTACCCCAATAACTTATGTCCCATAATGTTGGGATTTTTATGATTGGACATGCAGAAGTTGATAATTACACAAAACCTTGAAATTGAAAAAAGGTAGGCTACAAGTGCACCGTACAGCTGTTTTACAATGAATAAACATTAATTGAATAAAATAAACATACTTTGAATGTTAAATAAGGCACAGAAAAGCATAAATGTATCCCATATAAACTGTCCAGCTGTTTTGTAATTTATCTATATTTGAAGAATAAAATAAATATATTTTTATATAAAGTAAAAAAAAAAAAAAAATCCCAAACTAAACTTTAAGCTTTAGTGCAATGCTACAACATTCCAAATCTAACATTTTTGTTAATTACACCCAACAAATCGCACAGGTGAGAAGCCACTAATATTGATTTTAACTTAGGAATAACTTGCAGAAATTGTGTAAAGAAAAATGGCAAATAAATCGTTTTAATTCGATGATATGAGTTTGGACATTGTTTGACATCAAAATTGAAATCAGTTAAATTTCGATTAATTGCTCACCCCTAGTTCAAGTTTTGGATCAGTTTTATGGGAAATGTAAAATAATGCTACGTTGATGTCATGAATGTAGGAAATGTAAGTGGAATCATGCCATGGTAATTCTGTCATCTGAAAATCAATTTTTTTATAAGGTGTCATAAGTTCAGCTTTGTTTTGGTATGATGATGTCAAAATGTGAAGATTGTGATGAAGAGGACTGTTTAGAAAAAGAAGCTGTCATTAAACTAGAACATTTATTAGTCGATTTATGTTTCAGATACTTTTTCGTGGTTAATAATCGTGTTAGATCATCATTTTTTTGTAGAGCAATCATCTTTCTCTACAAAAAATAACAAAAAATACTTGAAAATATTGAAAAACAAAAAGCCCACCAGCAAATGCTGCTGTCCATTTGAGGTATTCTGACATAGAAAAAGTCAAATATCACTAACATTTTAGTGAGTATAATTAGTTCATACAATACCAGAAACTCCAAACTACATGTCCCCAACTTGATTTTGGATAGAAAAAAATCATTATTTGGACTAAGACACATTATTTAATCATCTTATCATATAACATCATCACTTAATTAGGACATCAACAAGAATGAACCAGTAATTGATTGGTAGGAATGTCCACTGATAAAACCTGAAGAATGGACATGATGACAACAAAACCAGCCGGTTCTCACAGAGAAGGATGGTTGTTTACCAACAGCAGTTACAGTCAGACACGTGTTCACGCTTTACTGGGTGTGTGGTTCTACAGAAGCTGAGAGTGGTTGTTTTCCGCCACTATTCTTTTTTTTTTTTTCACCATTTTCTCGAGATAATGAGTTAATTTTCTCGTTTTCTCGGGATAACAAGATAATGGCGGCATTTTCTCAAGATACCATTGATCATCATCTCATTATCTCGAGAAAACAGTGTTTTAAAAAACATATGTGACCATGACCGCACTTGGCTTCCGTATGGTTCTTTTACATGTATTTAACGTGTGACTGTCACTGAGAACATCTGCTTTCTGTTGATGTTTACATGTTTCATATGTGTTTCTTGTATTTCATAATCTTCAGTTATCTCTTTGTGATTCTGTCCATCTTTTGCACAGCTAATAGGATGTAAAGGAAAAGTTCTGGGACATTACACGTGTCCTAAAACCAGTATATGGAAGGGGAATGGAGCAGTGAAACCCACTACTCTGTAGTGCTCTCTGACATTTAAATGGAATGTTAAGCATTGATTAAACAAATGTCCTAAATAGTTGAAATGTTGGAATAATGTTTGTGCAATTAAAATGAATAAATTATACTGAAGCCATTATAATCTCCTGGAAGCCATTTTGTCCTGCTTTCTGAGTCATCAGCAAAAAGCTTGTCATGGGTTTCTACATCTTCATTGAAGGGAATTGACTACAAACCTAAGAAATGTTGAATGAAGCTGTCCGGGCTTCATAAACCATTTATTAACTCATTGACTGCCAGACCTTTTCTGAGCAGAGCGCTCCATATTGCCAAGATTTTTAAGGATTTTCACAGATTTTTGGAGAGTCACAGAATATTGTGTACTATGCTTATGCAAACACTAAATGTACCAAAGGAAAGCTTAGATTCTCTTCTTTTAATCAGAAATAAACATTTGCTTCTAGCTTTTTCCATTCTTTAGTAATCTGCAGTAGAACATGGGTTTGTTGCAGCAAAAATGCCTGCTTTTGACCAAAAAGCTGAGAAAACAAGCTTTTTATGCTGCAATGCGCTTTAAGTGGAAAAGTGTCTTTTTCCAATAATTTTTTTACTTTAGTGACACCTTCATCATCTGAACAGCTGTTTACTTCTATGAAACAACAAAAACAACACTGAGAAAAGAGTTTTGGTGGCAAAATAATTATTCACTAGTAGAGACGTAACGATATGAAAATTTCATATCATTATTGTGACCAAAATGATCACGGTCATCATTTTTATCGCGGTATTATTGAAATACCTCACCAGCATCTGATTTAGAAATATCCAAAATGGGTCTAGACGTCTACTTTGTCCTTTTTAAAGGGGGAAAAACTCCACAGCACTGTCCATGTGGGTTGCTTTGCTTGCTTTCCACCATGTTTTCATAAATTAAATAATGCAAACTGAGACTGCTGCTGCTTTTCCAGGCAATAAGTAGCATCACAGTGAGTTTTTCAAAGTGCAGTAATCAATCATGGTTTAAACCATGATTAAAATTTGAAACGGTATTACTAATCGTTGGGAATTTTATCACAGTTAACCATTTTATCGGTAATCGTTACATCCCTATTCACTAGCTGTATAAGCCGCAACAAGTTAGTTTCACAACATAACATTTGGCAGAAACATCTCTTTCTGTCCCTCCCTCCTTCTACTCAGCCAATTCAGGTGCACAGGCACCCCCCCCAGCGGGAAACACCCGCCGTCGCTGGTTGACCTACTTTCACTTTCAGCTGCCGCACTTCGCCGCTGTATTTCAATCTATGGATCATGTCTTTGATCGATCGTGTCACTGTCGGTCACCGATCACTTTCTCCACAAACTTTCCTCTAACGTCCGCCGCCTAAACTGCTTCGATTACGAGTGGTCGCCATGTCCCCCCCGCCACCCCAGAATGGAGCACATTTCCTGTGTTGATTCACTCACCTAGCAGCCAGCCCCTTCCTGAGGTTTTTAATTGTCTACCCGCCATCTGCTGGATGGGGTGAAAACTACAGAAAAACGACAACCTTGTTCTCTCTACAGCTCTCCAATCACTCCCCGAAAACCCATCCGGCCGGATTGGCAGTTAACGTTCGGATTTGAATTAACGTGTTTACCCTTGAATGGCAGCCAGTGAGTTAACAGCTGAACGATTTTACTCATTTATGCATATCACTCGCACATGCTCACAACCACCCTCAATGGTCAGACAGCTTTGGGAGTCCATTGAAATAGAATAGTGACAGGTCTTTACGGAGTGAATTCCAACGATGCCGGACACTTTTTGCATTTTTGACTGCTTCAATCGATGAGGGGAGGTCACTCCTAGATGGGGAATAAGTTTTTACAGGCTTTCCATGAAGAAACACAGCGATCGGCCTGGATTTGTGTATCACCGTGTTAAAACTGGACGCCTTCGCTATGACACCTGCTTTGCAGCCTCCTGTTGGTGTCTGACAACCGTAAAGACATGGGTTATAATCTGTCTGTGGAAATGAGCGGGAGGATGAGAGACAGCGGCAGAGTAGGAGGCAGCACCAACCTTTTGTGCACCTCCAAGTCTTGATGCACCGCATTTCCCAAATGCCTCTTTGATCTGCTGTGTTTTGGATGCATCACAGGTGGACATGAGTGGATTTACACTCATCTGCCAAATGGACAAATGAAAAATGTGCTGATGTTAAAGCATTAAACAAGAGTAAAGTCTGTCATATTTTTTTTATTCATATAACACCTTACAAGATAAAAATCATAAAGTGCTTCACAACAAAACACAAAACATCACAGAAAACATGAAAACAAAACGAAGCAAAAGCAAGTTTGAAAAAAGTGTTTTGGCTGATTTTTAAAAGAGATCATAGAGTCCACAGATCTGCAGCTGGGAGGAAGGGAGGTCCAGTGGGAGGAGCCACTGCAGCAAAGGCTCGTCACCTTTGGTTTTCAGCCATGTTTGCTTCACAACCAGCAGATCCCAATCACAAGATGTCAGGGACCTGCTGGGGAAGTAAAGCTGCAAAAGGGGCTTGAACATTTGAACATCTGTACCAAAACCCACCAGACCCGGCCCGACCCGACCCGACCCCCCAGACCTGCTGGTGGAAACGGGGCTTTAGTGTGACAAGTGAATACTTGGAAGATTTCATTATGGGCCTTTTCCTTTGCAGCTGCACAGGGCGCAGTACAGCACCACACGCTAAAGACGACCAGGACGGTTTTTGTTTCCACGCAGGAGAAGCAGTATTCTACTACCTGGAAGTGGGTGGAGTAGGCGCGGTCCAGACTGCCGTGACATCACTGCCGTGCCACACGGTGGTAAGTAAAGTAAAAACAACAATGGAGGCATTGGATGATATCGAGGTGTTACTGTTGTTGTTTTCTCTGTGGCTTGTAGTCACCGAAAACAGAACCACATAGTAACAATAATGGATCAGATTAATATCACGCTTTTCAAGGCACTCAAAGCGCTCACAGTAGGTCCATTATTCTTTCACTCCTCATTCATACTTGGTGATGGTAAGCTATGTATGTAGCCACAGCTGCCCTGGGACAGACTGACAAAAGCATGGCAGCCATTTCACGCCTACAGCCCCTCCGACCACCACCGGAACCATTCACACGCGTTCATACACCAGTGGAGCTCCCACTGGAGGCAACGAGGATTAAAGGAATAGTTCACTCACAGAATGATTTAACTTTATTTTCCACTTACCTTCATGGTGAGCAAGACTGGAGCACTTTTTTAATATCTCAAATGCAGCCGGAGATCAGGACGACTTCTCGTTTCCACCCAACTTTCATATAATGGAGTTCACTAGGAACCGTCCAAGGTCCATGGAAGTGCACAAAAACTTATCAATATTCCTCCATACTGCTCATCCCATGTAATCCAAGTGTCCTGAGTGGGTAGCGTCCAGAATTTACTTGAAACTACGCCATTTAGTATATTTATGGAGCCTTAATAGAAGTACATTGCATCTCTTGCGAGCATGCCGGTGCGCGTTCGTGAAACCACGGAAGGCGTGGCAGACAAGATCGCACGTTCTCTTTTTCTTTCTTTCTTTCTTTTAAATCAATATCCAACCCCTCTTGTGTTTGTCCCGGTTTGTCTGTAGCTCTGGCGCTCTTAACACAATGTAAACAGAGAATTTCTTCTTCTATGCTTGTATTATCAGCGGAATAGGCTCTGAACGCCGAGGCTTCTGTAGTTTCGTGAATGCGTATGTGCGCTTCGCGGAAGTAATATTTACTACTTTTTAGACTCTAAAAATATAGTAAATGATGTTGTTTCAAGTAAATTATAGACGCCACCTGCTCAGGACACTTAGATTACATTGGACGAGCAGTATGGAGGAATATTGACAAGTTTTTGTGGACTTTTATGGACCTTTTTGGTTCAGTTCCCAGCGAACTCCATTATATGAAAGTTGGTTGGAAACAAGAAGTTGTCCTGATTAGGGCTGTGTTGAAAAAAAATCGATTTTCCAATTCTGAATAGATTCTCATATTAAGAAGCAGTAGAGAATATATTACTGGCATGTCTTTAAAAAAATAGCTTTTGTGCCTTTGCTTTAGCTAATATAACCTATTTTAAGTTGATATTTACGGTTAAAAGTAAACCTTTCTAGCCTTTCACTTTAAACAAACCTGGCAAATTCTGCAAATCGCTGATCTCCCTCCATCTCTGTCCCTTCCTGGTGAGATCATGGTATATATTTTGCCTACTGTCCCAGAGCTCTGGGTGAAGTGGAACTAGATGAATCAGTTTGTCATGCATATTTCATCTGACTGCAGCTCTACTTCCACAGACTTTCTTTTCCCTCCCGAACCAGCTTCTGTCTGATTGGATGCGCCAAGATGTCACCGCAGATTAAAAGTTTTTCAATTCAGGCGCAGCGGTACCGCAGCGGCATGGGCCCACCTCGCGTGCCCCTGAGCTCGGCTGTGGTAACACATTTACAATGAATGGGCTTGCCACCGGCCGCCTGCGGTTTGTGCGTTTGATGTGAAGAGCCTTTAACACGTTCCACCCCCATAGATGCAAAGCCTCACATCTTTTTAGCAAATGTCTTGGTATCACATACTTAACAACACCGACTCAGTTTCATCGTGTGCTGGCTGATCGGTGTGTTTTCAAACTCTGTATTTCAGAGTCAAAACCATGGTAGCTGCCATGCCTGCAAGTTTCTGCTAAGGGCTTTCAGTTACCATGGTTACTGGGTATTTTACACTGACGACATGCGCAAATTAACAACACACAGACGAAGAGCTGCCGAACTCAATGATTGAAAAGTGGATATAAAACCAAAAAAACGTTCTGGGATGTACGTGGCTGCAGCAGCTTGTGAAAATACTTAAATATGAACAGTGTAAAATGAGCGGACTTACCATAGGACGGCTGCCACGCAGCTGCATGACTGGCCAGGTCCAGGTATTCAGGTGCAGCCCGCAGTCTCCACCTCCATCCTCCGTAACCACCACCCAAGCTTTCTGACAGGAACCATTCAGACACTTGGCTGAACATCCACCTTCATGGACATCAATCTGCCGTGTGTGTGTCACTATGTAAGTCTATGGCGTTCCTGTTTATCACCATAGGACTCAACAAAGTACGAAAATATTTAGCCATTTTCAACATTAGACCATTGCATCATATTATCCTCCCAGTTCAGTGTTGTAGCAGGTGGGAAAGTAATAAAACACCTTCTTTTATAAGAAATAAATTAGAATGTTACCATTTCAGAGACATCACTATTCAGTGTAAATGAACGCAGATCTTACTCAACCGGAAGGGCTTAGCAGAAATTGGTCGACAGTGGAAGTAAAACGGAAATGTCCGTGAAACTTGTATGTGTGTGTCAGTGAAATGGTGGAAAGAGCAGAAGCAGACTGATTGATGTTGCTTGTTGTTTTTCCCGCCAGGCTTCTTCCTGATGCTGAGGTTCTGCATGCTGGACTGGATGCGGAAACAGGCCGATGGTTCTGTTCTGGGCAGCACCAGCTCTGGATCTACGAGGCAGCACATGCTGCAGTGCCAGGACAAGAATTAATGGGACTAAATAAATCAGCTGTCAGCCTTAAAAACGGAGAATGCTATCAGACCACGTTGTTGTGAAAGAAAACGGACCCAACGGTGAGATAATGAGTCATTGTACAGAGCTTGATTGGTTGACTCAGGTGTGTTAAAACAAGGAATGATGGAAAACCTGCTGGATTGTGGCACTGGTAGGACCAAAGTTAGTAACCTTAGTCTAGCCATTTACGTAAAAACTACTATGTGATTTAAACTTCTCTGTATGGTTCTTTCTTAACGATGTGTTTTGTTAGAAATCAGATGAGCTGAGGAGATGCAGGTAATTTAGTTTTGCTAGAAGTTTGTTAGTAAAGCAGAGGCCAGATGCAGAAACTGTACGCCACAAAGAAACCAAGAATGTGTTTTCACATTCTTGTATTTCAGTCTGATATGGAGTGGAATAGGCGATAAGGTCGCAGCATTGAACATACATGGAAACAGACGACTCCCCAGAGCTGATGTGGTAAAAACCAAGCTTTTCTTTGCTCTCACTTTTACATCCATTATGGCTACAGTATACTTCTCTGACTGCGTAATGCGTTATCCAACTGTGTAACCACAGAGACCCCTCCAGCCTTCATAGTTCTCCGTCACGGTGCCAGATACACAGTGCAATTCCCCGGCTGATCAGGGGTCGCTCCGTAAGACTGGACTAATGCCATGATGCCGATGGTCGGTAACCTCAGTGGCTATTTTGCTTCCAGTTACAGTGAGCAATGGCGGGAGAGAAAGACTGTTGTTGTTGCTGCAGCTGAATAACATTGAAACAGAGATACTTCTGATGCAAAAATGGACACGATGGAGAGATTTTGGTATTTCCTCACTTCTCCAGCCAAATGTTCTTTGGTTGGAGTCATCTTCGTAGGCTAGCCAGTGTTTCAGAAATTGTGCTGCCAGTGTTAACGTTTTGATCGTAGACAAACCAGAAATAATTCTGGAAATGATGTTTTTACAGGACCAATCACAGCCCTTGCTGTCTCCGTTGTCCCTTGATGAAGCACACTCAAAAATAGAGGTACCAATTTGTACTTGTCACTGGGGGTGTCCTTTTTGAAAGACATTTCTGTACCCTTCGGTCCTGGTCCATTTTTGTACCTTATCAAGCTGTATAAGTTAATAAAGTACAATTAAACCAATTAAAAATGCTGAATAAAAGTAAATAAAAGTGATTATGACAATAATCAAAGATGCTAATAATAAATGAATAATTATTGTATAAATATCAGGCCAAACACATATATAATTATACATATAATTATTACTATGACTACTATGATTATTATGAAAATCATAATATAACAACTATAATTATACTACTGTTTAGAAGGACTGCTATTTATAGTTTTTGTGCAAGCTACACACATTTTTTAATGCTGCAGGTACCCTTATTGTTGAAATGGTACAAAATTGTACTTTATATTACTTTGGACCCTTTTTCACAGTATGTAGGTACACCTCTGGCCTCACAAAGACCAATATTGTACTTTTGAGAGAACATTTGTAAAAAATATACCTACAGGTACAGAAATGTTCCTGTTTCGTACCTCTATTTTTGAGTGTGAGTAATGGACACTTAGAAAATATTTTGTGCAGCCACAGAGACGTAGTGGGATGTCCGTAACTTACGTAGAGCACTTGATGGATGAATATAAATTAGCTTTAGTCATGAAATGATTTCATATCTAGATTATTAAAGGAGTCATCACCCGGAAATCCCGCTTTTTCACGTTAAAACGTGTACTGGAACAGGACCTCAGTTAAAACGTGCCAGAAACTCCGGAGAGTGAAAGTGACTTCGTCTTTGAGTGCGGGCTCTCTCTTCTCACCAGAATCGGCCACAAGCACGCGCTCTCCACAGTACGCGAATTGAATTTCTTTCTCCGGATGACGTGAACTAGAGAGGCTGCTAGCTGCTAAGCTAGCCTCTTTAGCGCCACCTAAAAGCAGCTGATTACCTGCCACGGAGTAAATCAGCTTTGTCAGAAAGGACGCCGACGACAAGGAGGAGGAGGAAGGAGGAGGAGGGGGGGGGGGGGGGGCGTGCTAAGTTGCCTTGGCAGAAATTCAGCAGTTTTTGGTGCTTTAACAGGAGGGACAGCACTACCAGGGACCAGTGGATTATATTTATTCAGTGAGGATGTGCAGTCGGTAAGTGTTGCTGCTTGTGTAACTTATTATCTTTTGTGTCAGAGACCAGTAAACGATGGTAGACGAACGGACAAGCTGCTAATGTAGCTACAAAAGCTAACAGTGTTTGGTTAACTTCACGTCAGACGTCCGCTCCTTATATTCATCAGAGTCCAGCCCTTTTAGTCTGCGGATCCTCTCTATCAACCGTGCCGTTACATTTTTATCACGTTTTTCTCTGTTGGGACATCATTTCCTTCACTTGGTCTGTCCTGATAAAACTTTGTTTTGACTTTGACATTTGCCTCGTGAACGCGCTTACAGACAAACAAAAGTTGGGGATAAAAAAGAGGTTAAAATGAGCTCATTAAATTTTCGTCCCACTCAATTGTAATTATTATTATATTCATTTGAAGATAATTTAAGAAGGATTGTGTATGTAAAACACTGGTTATGACACCTTTACTTGGGACAGTTTATTGTCATTTTTATTTAAAATTATGTTTGTACAGTAGGTGGTGATGGATACTGGAGACTCTGATACACATTCCTGACTTCATGTAAACACAGTTTGAGTCATGAAACGGTTTCATGCGTCTGCCTCTTTGTGTTGTAAAATGTTAAAAAAAATCTGTTTATTCTTGTCTAGGCCAGTAGTATTGAAACATCACAATCACTCAGGAAGTCATGCTGCAGTCCTGGAGTCTGCGTTTGCACTAAACCTAGACTGGTTCTAGTTCAAAACGGAACAGTTTATCTGGGATTGTTGGGGGTAAAGTTGAGCTTTTATTCCCAAACAGTTAAAGATGTGGAAACTCAAGACTTCCAGCTTAATGTGCTGTGATTTTTTTTTTTTATTTATTAAATTCTGTTCAAAGAAAAACATTTATTATCATCATTATTATTGAAAAGCTCTTTGTACCTTACATAAGCTTTTTATATAAAATATTGGACTTTTTAGTTCTCTATGGCGCTTTTCTTTTTTGTAGCTGATTTTTTAATCATTTTAAGTAGCACTTCAGTGGTTCAGTGGGTCCAGAGCTGTCCCCTTTTCATTTGCATATACTTCGATTTTTTTTTTTTTAACATACATTGTAAGTGCAATTATATACACAGTATACACATTATGAAATAAAACTGAATGTTTTGTGATTGCTATATGTTTTTAGCATGTACTCAGGTTTTAGTCAGGTCAGGTCAGTCATGTTTCATCTTGGTTAAGTCGTAGTTTAAAGTAGAGATGCACCGGTCCAGTTTTTTCTGATCCAGTATGATACCAATACCAGGGCTGGGCGTATTGGCTGATATCCAATACCGATCCGATACTTCTTTTGAATGAATAAACTGCATTCCTTGCCATGTGAGTAAAGGCATCAAGCTTGATATAAACATTTCGCCTTGTTTGAAGAAAGGTAGCAAATTATCATAGATAGAAATGTACTTGATTTAATCTTTTAACAAATAAAGTGTACATTTATTTCGATATAACCCCTCCCCCCAGATGACTGTATTGGAATGCTGGATTGGCCACATTCATCTGATATCCAATCCAGCTAATTTGTTAATATCAGAGCCGATATCCGATCTGGGTATCGGATCGGTGCATCTCTACAGGGTTAGTTAGTGCAGAATTATTAGGCAAATGAGTATTTTAACCACATCTTCCTCTTTATGCATGTTGTCTTACTGCATGTTGTATTAGGCAAAGAATTATTAGGCAACTTCCTTTCCTTTGGCAAAATGGGTCAGAAGAGGGACTTGACAGGCTCCGAAAAGTAAAAAACAGTGAGATATCCTGCAGAGGGATGAAGCACTCTTAAAAAAAACCAATGACATGGCCTCCTTGTTCACCTGATCTGAACCCCATAGAGAACCTGTGGTCCCTCATCAAATGTGAGATTTACAAGGAGGGAAAACAGTCCACCTCTCTGAACAGTGTCTGGGAGGCTGTGGTTGCTGCTGCACGCAATGTTGATGGTGAACAGATCAAAACACTGACAGGATCCATGGATGGCAGCTTTTGAGTGTCCTTGCAAAGAAAGGTGGCTATATTGGTCACTGATTTGTTTTTGTTCTGTTTTTGAATGTCAGAAATGTATATTTGTGAATGTTTAGCTGTTATATTGGTTTCCCTGGTGAAAATAAATAATTGAAATGGGTATATATTTGTTTATTGTCAAGTTGTCTAATAATTATGTTTGCCTAATAAACCTGATATAGGGTGTTGATGTCATTAGACCACACCCCTTGTCATTACAGAGATGCAAATCACCTGATATGCTTAATTGGTAGTAGGCTTTTAGCCTATACAGCTTGGGGTAAGACAACATGCATAAACAGGATGATGTGGTCAAAATACTCATTTGCCTAAAAATTCTGCACTCCCTGTAGTTTAAAGTACACATTTGACAGAATGTGTTCCCATATAAAAGAGAAATCTAAAATCCGTACATACTGAATTTTAGTACGTAAATTTGACTAAAGATAGACCCAGAATTGACTTTTTAGATACTTTAATGTTTGCACTTTTACAGATGCGGGGTTGAAAAAGTTCCCCTTTCTGCCGACTGCCAGCCACTTGTCAGCTCATTCTTGCACAGAGAAATGCCCACGTTCCCAGGGGGAACGACTGCAGTGCTTAAATGAATGCTCGGAACAAGGACGTTTCCACACGCCAAGTTTGGACGCCGTGCATGGTGACGTATTCGCGGGAGAAATTGTTCAGCCAGTGATAGTGCAGTAATAGTGCACTGGCAGAAAAAGGTGGAACTTTTTCATGCCTGCATCTGTAAAAGAAAAAAACCTGGACAAAAGGATGTCAGACAAATGATGTTTTTTTTTTGTTTTTTGTTTTTTTTTACTTTTTGTGTATTAAAAAGAAAATAAAAGGTGATGACAGACACAGTCTTCTTAGTCAGGGTTTTTTATGGCTCAAACTGAGGCAGAGGTGGTGCCATTCTGATCATGTGCACGTGCATGTATACTGTACATTGTCTTCAACCGGCACAAGCAAGCACTTTACAAACAAGTAGCCTATTTTATGTTTTGGGAGCCTAATATATAGTTAAGAAAATCCAGACATTAAAAGGGGTCAGGAGTGGAAAAAGGCAAGGAGGATACAACCCCTCTAAGGGGGTTCGGGGGCATGGTCCCCTGGAGGAAAATTTCATATTAAAAAGCATCATTTTGGTGCACTTGGAGAAAATAATCAAGCAGCATAACAGACCAGTATGACTGTATTTTAAAGTATTTCCATGTTCACATTAAGCATTGTGAGAAATCAGACCGACCTCTATGTAAGAAATGAGACTAGAAACTTTACTGAATATGAAGCCAGGGTGATGATGGACTCAACAAGCTTAAAATCAGCTCTGCTGAGTGATGTTTTCATGAATTCTGTAGCAGCTAACCTTCGCACTACATGACAATGCAAATATGACACATGATATAATAACTAAAAATTAATACAATCTTTTTGATGACTAATCTGCCAATAGAATACAAATGAATTTTTAGTCTGGTTCATGCAGCAGAGGCGCGCGTTTCCTATGACTGCTGCTGGCAGAGTGGAGGCGTTGTGAGCATAGATATATAATAAAGGCTAGATGGCTTATGCAGGCTGTTAAGCAATGGAGAGCATCGTGGCTACACCGTGGCCATCTTACTTCAGACAGCTCGCCCCTTGAAAAACATTAATGTCATTGTGCATGTGTTATTTAAATAACCACATATGGCTCAATTTTCAACCGATTTTCAAATGGTTTGATTTCCTTTAAACATCAGAGATGTAGCTATGTTCCTGTATACTTAGATGTGACATATTATATGAGATATTATATGCCAAATATAAGTATACAGGAACACAGCTACATCTCTGATGTCTAATCTCTGATAAGAAATCATTGAGCCAGATATGGGTATTTAAATCGTACACGATGCACCATGCACCACTGACATCAATGCTGTTCAAGGGGTGAAGTAAGATGGCCGTCGTGTAGCTATGCTGAACAACCCTGCTTGCACAATCTAGTCCTCTATATGATATCTATGGTTGTGAGGACCAAGAACCTGGAGGGAGGAGCTGTGGGAGCACCCACTGTTAGAAGAGTAAACGTGCTTTCATGTCAGTATCCAAAACCGCCAGTAAAAGTCACTAGATTTCTCACCAGTTGCTGTTTGAAAAATAAGTTAGTAGAGGGGTCTGATAACGCAGTAGAGAGCGACAAAATTGGCAACACTGAAAGACAGTTATCCAGGAAGGGAAATTTTTGTCTCTTTTCTTCTTCTTTGGCAGTTTTAGCAGCGACTTCTGGGGCACTCTTATTGATGCAGCGGCACAACATGGGCGCAATGCTGTAACTGCAGTTAGAATAACATCCATGTACCACAACGCTGGTCAGAAAATAACAGTTTTCCTGACATCAGACTTTTGAGAGATGGAGGTGGCAAATAATCCCCCTAATGCAAAAATGTACTGAGCCTGAAAGTGTGCTATATCTAAAATTGTCTTGGTCTTTCTGGCAGCCTTTGTCTTGTGCTTAATGTAAATAGACTGGTGGGTAAATGCAGACATGCCGGTTCATTCTGAAAGCTGTTTCACACCTTCATGGTACTCTCAGCCCTGCAGACAGACATTTTACCAATGTTATTGGCTCTGGACATGACATTACACATTATTTATTTAAATGCTGAATAGTTGAAAGCAACTTTACAGATGTGTGAGGGGCCAAAGTCAACATTTCATAAAGGACAAAATGCTTAAAAGTATTAAAGGGGAAACTCAGTAACTTTTTTACCTCAAATGCTTTTCGGAATCCCCGTGGGGCTAAACAAAGTGTTTACGGAGCGATTCAATGTTTCCCCCCCTCCCGCCGGGGCCTCTGGCCTGCGAGCAGCTCTATGCAACTTTGCCTGCGCCGACCCGAGCAGGTCCCCTATCTACCGAGCTGCTTCCAGCGCTGATTTGAACCAGACTACCAGCGCTAATTGGAAGAAAACATTTCTTTAGCTTCACACCACCTAAACACGGCTCCTGCTCTCATAACTAACTCTTTGCTGGACCAGAGTGATTCACGTAGCTTGCGCTGCCTGGGCGCCGGGTGAAGCATCACTGCTTCAGGCTCAATAATCACTTGTCACGTCCGCAAAAGAGTAAATAAAAGTTTGTATTCTTACCTGCTACTCGCCAACACCAGAGAAAAATATAATCCACAGCATATTTACCCGCAAATCGCGGGTAAAACGTCCCGTTTCAGAAGAGACAGGTCTTTGCTTTGAGCAGAGGGGAGACGTGATGCTGCTACCAACACAGCAACGTAGCATCAACAAGCTAGTAAACGCTTAGAAATATATCCAGGGATCAAAATAGAGGAAAGACACGCATAGAAGCCATCTGTGTGCTGTGGGGGTGTAGGGGGGGTTGAACTTTTAGACAGTGAAAGGACGCCACTAGGGAGCCCCGAGCTGAAGTTACTGAGTTCTGCTTTAAAACAAAGAATGTGATAGTAAAATGGTAGTTTAATATGTAGGTGTGCTTGCAGGTACCAACAGCAAACTAGTAGGAATTTATGCACCATTTATATGTGTTGGAGCTAAAGAAACCAGCACCACTAACATACTGTATCTGGTACAGTCTGGAGTACTTCAGAAAAGGGCCATTGGAGCAAGAGGCAACCCATTCAGACAGTCTGGGACCTAAAATACGTAAACGTTACTCTGAGGGAGTTTGGCTGTTTCTTTCAGGCTTGACTACAACAGTGGGGTTGATTAAGTTTGGTACTTACAGCTCCAATCAAGCTGCAGCTTTTCTGAGATATACAGTGTGGTTGATAAACTGCATCATGAAAAGCAGCCACCAGCTATTAACTATACCTCCCTGAATTAGCAAGACTTCCCTTCATAGGGTTAACACAAACAAATTCACCTAAATTCAACTGCAGCATCACTGCTTATTCTATATGCACACCACTGTTTTCTAACATGAAACGTATCAACTTCATAAAATGATTAATGATTTAGTCTTGTGTTTACTACTCATTATGCTATGGCCCAAAAATTAATGAAAGCAGATTTATTGCTCACTCGTTCAAAGTGACATTAACCCTGCAGGGAAATGCTAATGCTGTTGGCGGGTGCCAGAGCACTGTGGCACAAAAGAATTACATTTTGTTCACTTTTGTTTGAGCCAAAATCGTGGTATTAAGATATGCCCTAAACTCCCCTTGCTATGCCAGCTGAGACTTGTGAGTGTTTATGGAGAGCTTTGTATGAACGATGTGAGAAAATGATTGATTAAAGGTGTCAAAAATTCATCAGCATGGTGTTTTTGTCACATAGCGTTAAAGTCAAACTATTTCTTTTAAAGCCGAAGTTCTCCCCTCTGGCTCCACCTCATTCAGTGCAGTGGTGTCACTCTCCCATTCTCTCGGGGCAGGGGGGGGGGGGGTTCTCTTGCGCTTCTAACAAAAAAAAAATGGCCATATTGTTTAAAGCACTTATGAACAAATGATGATGACTGAACTAAAGACATTGCCCCAGTGCATATTTTCAGCTGTCTCATGGGAAATGTTTCGGTGCAAAAAGTTTGGGAACCACTGGTGCACGAGATGATGTGGTTGACAAAATAAACACTATAGAAACTACAGAATGTGGAGAATATGGAACAAACAAAAAATATTCAGAATTCAAAACAAAATCTGGTAACTTCCAAAAGTAACATTACACATAGTCCTAATGAAGTTAAAAACATCTAAGCAATGGTTACAACAATAACTATAGTCATAGTAATATTAGCACTGAGAGATTTTGGACGTGTATAAATATAAACTACATAACAGTATTGCTCATAAGCAGTGTTGTATAAAGTACCCAAAAGCCATACTTGAGTAACAGTAAAGGTACCTTACTGGAAAATAATTCAAGTAAAAGTGAAAGTCGCCTGCTAGAATATTACTTGAGTAAAAGTAAAAAAGTAGCTAGTATTTACTGTACTTAAGTATCAAAAGTAAAAAGTACTGTTATTAAAACGCGATCAGAACTTTGGGTTTAACATTTTCTTCATTTCTGTTTTATTTAGTTTTTAAGTTTTAATTTGCAAAGTGTAAAGGAGTTTCAATACCTCCTTACATAAACCCAACCATATAGAAAAATACACACAAACACATCCTTACAGACCTGCGTGCATGCCTACCAACATTCATATCCACGTGCATTCAATATAAAATCATTCCTAATAAATTCTTGGTGCTCGGAGGTGATGCAAACAAACAAAAAACTTGATTGAATGAACTTTAACATGACTGCAGTGTGACAGCACATGAACTGTCCATCCAGTTATTACTGAACCCAGAAAAACGTTTTGTTCAACCTCAAAAGAAGTTGTTTCTCAAAATGGTGAGAACTCAGTCTCACTCTTCTTGGACTGAAGACCAGATCAGCGATGCTTAACAGCCTTTCACCTGCTACTGAGGGCAGATAAAGGTGTGTTTAGCTTCAGAGACAGCTGCACAAGGCTGCTAGTCCCACTACAACAAAACAAAGATTGTACATTGGCTGTTAGGTTCCTTGTTATTTTGTAACGAGTAACTAAGATGCTCAGGTAAATGCAATGGAGTAAAAGTACTGATTTTTCTTGGAAAATGTAGTGAAGTAAAAGTCATCAGAAATAGAAGTAGTAATGGAAAGTACAAATATGAAAAAATACTACTTAAGTTAAGTAACTAAGTATTTTTACTTAGTTACTATACAACACTGCTCATAAGTGTACTGTAATGTGGCAGCAACTTTGAGATAATAACCCATTTGGGCTGTTCACACTCCCGCGGTTTGGTCCATTTCCATAGTTACAATTCGTTTGGCTCAGTGTGAACACCACCTGCATTCTGATGCGGACCAAACAGGCGGACTCTGGTCTGCCTGATAGTTGACAATTGACCTATGGCTAAGCCCCGCCCCCTCCACTCACTCGGACAAACAAACATTCGGTGACAGGCGCTATGTGACATTTCGGGAGATGACAGCTGTCAACACGGACAACAGACGCGTGATCAGACAGAGAGATCATGACAAGATAAATTAAAAAACATAAAAACAATACAAACAAACAAAAAGAAATTGTTCAGAAGTCTTAAACTGGGAGTAGAAATCAAGTCTGTGAATCTCTGAATGTGACTCGTGTCGCTCCCTCAGTTTCTTGCACAAACTGCTACACGGCTGCTGTTGTTGTGCCAAAAAGTGATCATCTGACAAAAACTGATCAAACAGCCACGGAAGCGGAGCAGTCTGGCTGCAGCTTGGAAGCCAGAGGCATGTCGTTATCGACGTTACTACACCACACCTGTACTACACGACAGCGTCTTATGTACCGTTACCACGTACCAAAACTAGCATGTTTAGCTAGCGTTAGCCAACTTAAACTAACGTTAGGGGAAGGTAACTTCATATTTCTTTCAAGCAAAGTCACAACATGTTTCCTCAAATACGATGTTCCCTTACCTTAGAACAGATGTAGACATCCTTGTTCATTTTATCCATGTTCAGTTGATGTTGTGGTCTGCCGCATAACTTTGGCTTGACGTGACTTGGTAAAAGGCAAAAAAATACGCCCTGTCACCCAGCCTCTCAGGATACCTAGTGTCAGAGTTGCATGTACCCCATGCACACGTTTGACCATTTTAAACTAAAAAGAACACATAAAAACGAACAAAAACGGACTAACTTCAATGCATTTCAATGGACGTTCAAGCAGAGAATGTCTGAGTGTATGGGATAGCTGTGCGCACTGTGATTGGCTCATCGCGTTTGGGGGCGTGGTTTAGCCATAGGTCAATTGGGGGTCGGCTCATTTACAAACGGACAAGTGGACCAAAAAGGAAGTGATGTGTGCCAACCCCGATAAAACATCATGAAGGAGGTAACGCAGAGTGTTGTTTGGCTAGGAGGAAAAACCAAAGCCAACAGTGTGCATTCGAAGGATCCAAGGTCAAAACAACAAAAAATATTGGAAAATGTCTTGTGGACAGACATGTAGTTATGATGAGAAGCAGAAAGATTTCCACATTCTGTCCCGGCCAATCAAGGAGCCCGGTTTTCTTCTTCGTTCTTTTTCATTATAGATCAGTGGTTGTTTTGGGGAGTAATGTTGCAGTTTCATCAGACTCATCAGGAGTCTGGGGAGTTTGATCCCCAGACTCCTGATGAGGGTCATGGACGCTAAGAGGATATCCTCCATGGCCAAGTAGCCAGTGCGCATGATCACTCGGAGGCATAATGACAGCACTGTCAACTGTCGCACACTGATTTCAAGATTAGGCAATATCTACATTGATGAGTTTTACATCTATATATATACATACATATACTGTATATATATATAATATATATATGTATTAATAGTTCACCCCCCTCACAGCTGACATGAAGGTATACTTAATTGTTTTATGTTAAAAACAATGATCAGTTTATGTTAAAAATGGCTTAACAGAAAAAAGACTTAAATGAAAAACAAAACAGATTCCAGAGAAGTTCAAGAGTGTAAATATCATTATGGTACACGGAGAGATTGTCCTGAATGGAGATACGTCAGCTCTGGAGGATGAAATGACGAGGAACAGCTACATGATATCAATAAGCAGGGGGCTCATTATTTTCTCTCTATATGAATTTACTGTAGAAAAATCACAAGGCGTAAAATTAACAATTGTGTTTTTACATGCTTGATTTGAATCATGAATACAGGACACAATCTCCTCAAAACAGATGTAAATTGTGCACAATGTATGCCTGTGCATGATTTATGAACAACTTAGTGGCATTTTGACAAAACAAAAAGAATGAAATAGTTTATAATTGACAGCAATTATTCTAACTGGAAAAGCACTCGGAAACTGAAGACCTCCGCAAGCAGCTAAGTTCCCCCCATATGGCCCTTTCATGCAGTCATAAAGAATTCTTTAAAAAAAGCTGCTGGATCTAGATGGTGATCTGGATTAACACCAACATTTAATCAGTTCTTCCTTGTGCCGTGATCAACATTCCCTGAACATTTTAGCCAAATCTGTTCATTACTTTTTGAGTTACTTTGCGAATTAACTGACGAACAGTCATTGGCGGATAAAATAAATAATCAAATTGTTGGGTTTCTTCCTGGTTCTATGTGGATAAATTTCCTAAATGTTTTAAACGTTTAAAATGGCTGGATGGTGGTGTGGTGGTTTACACCACAGCCTCCCAGTAAGAGAGGGAATATACTTGCTGCCGGCGATGTGTCCGCATCATGGCACCCATGCGTCCCCAATGTACCTACGATACGTAGGTCGCAGGCATTGACACGAGATAACGTGCCGCGTGCGCATGGTGCAGTATTGACTTGAACGCTAGAAATGCTCATGCGTGGAAAAGTGTGAACACGAGATCAGAGGTAAAGACAACGGCGAGTTTTCTGAAGAGCGTCTTTCGGAATTTGTCCACAGCTGCCGGCATCTTAATAATACTTCCTCCCTGTTGCACCGTGACAAACACTTCCCAGAGGAAAATCATTTTGGAAAGGAGATCTCATAAAAGTCTCATTTACTTCTCTTAGACAAATGTGAGATCCACGTGAGAGCTAAATGAGACAATGGCTCATTTCTCCTGTTTCTCAACCTCGTTTCCAGATAGAAAAGTTGCACAAAATCTCAATCTAGTCTAGAGCTGGGCGATATGGACCAAAAGTCATATCTCGATATATTTAGGCTGAATATCGATACACGATATATATCTCAATACTTTTATCACAAAGTGAGAGCAAATATTTTGTTCCAGTTGGAGCCAAATATGACATTACAAGTAGTTTAATTTAAAAAGTCCGGATGAAATAATGCTCAGTTGTTCAAAGAATGATAAAATGTAAACAGAAATACTGTAAAATACTGTATATAATAATACTCGCACATGCAAGTAAGGAACATTACACAGAATTAAATGTAACAAATCCAAGTAAGGTCAGCATTTATATACAAAGACAAAACAAACACACATTAAACTCTATATGTCGATATGGGCGATATGGTCCAATTCCATATCTCATTTGAAAATATATCGATATAGTTTTCATATCGATATATCGCCCAGCCCTAATCTAGTCTCACTTCAAAAGAGAAAGCTTTGAGAAGTAAAATTTATTCTCTGGCTTGTGCTGCAACAGTTTAAGATAAACTGTTTTTTTTTTTGTGGAAATGCACATGAAATACACTGTGACCGGCTGATCGGCCTTTTAGTTTTTCAGAGTCAAAGAGCTGTGTAGTGCTCCTCTTGGAGACCTCCAGTATTGGGCGTTTCAGACGCCCTGTGCTCTTCAAGTGCTGCAGCAACTATGTACACAAAGTTTCTGAATGCTTAACGTGCACGCTTGCGTTCACGACAAGTATATTCCAGCCCTAAAAACATCACTTAGTTTGTGACAGCTCCCCATGTATGCGTGGGTTCTCTCCAGGTACTCTGACTTCCTCCCACCATCTAAAGACATGCATGTTAGGTTAACTCATCACTCTAAATCAGTGTTTTTCAACCTTTTTTCGGTAAAGTACTGCTTGAAAAATAAATAAATCTTTTCTGCCAAGTACCCCTTAATGTATTTTACTGCAAAATAGTTTTCATTTAAAAAAAATACAAAAAAACAAAACAAAACAAAAACAGCACTTTGTCATTTGTGTCAGGTTTTTAAACTGGAAACTGTGCAAAACAGTAATGGTAATTTTTATTGTTCTCTTGAACTATTTAGACAGAAGACAAAGAAATGCCAGAACACACACACACACACACACATTCATTTTGTATCGTTGCACCCCTAATATATATATATATATATATATATATATATATATATATATATATATATACCTAATATATATATATATATATATACAACACCCACACACACACACACACATATATATATACAGGGTTAGACAATGAAACTGGTTATATATATATATATATATAATTATATATATATATATATATATATATATATATATATATATATGTACAAGTATTAGGGGTGCAGCGATACAAAAAAACTTGCAGTTTGGTTTGATACTGAAGTGCTACAGTTCTATATTTTTTGGATACCAAAAAAAAAAAAAAAAAAAAAATTATGCCCATTTTAACCTAATATCCTTCAGTCCACAGCGGCTTATCATCGGGATTTTAAGGGAAAACCAAAGTAGTTCCAGATGCCACAACTGAACGTAGCCAGACACAGATCCACTGGGTTTTCAACACAGAGCTCATCATCATCAAGTTGATGAAATAAATTAAAAACTCTGTATTTTTTAATATTCGATGCATGGTAGTCACGGTTCTCGATACAAATGTATTGTTGCACCCCTGATATATATATATATATATAGATATCTATAAATTTATATATATATAGATATATAAATATATATGTATATACACACACATAAAACAGTGTGAAATTAAGTTTAAATTCAGTTTGTAAACATACGCTTATTTATCAAAATATTTATTATAAAAATGATATTGAATGATTTTTTTTAAAGTAAAAAAGAAAACATATAGCTACTACAATATTTTGAGTACCCCCATTTGAGAAATAGTGCTCTAAATCAGGAGTGAATGTGTGAATGGTTGTCTGTCTCTCTGTGTTGGCCCTGTGACAGACTGGCGACCTGTCCAGGGTGTACCTGCGTCTCGCCTGATAATAGCTGGGATAGGATCCAGCAACTGAATTGGAAAAGCTGTACAGAGAATAAATGTTTTAAATTTGAGAAAAAAACAAAGAGAAACAAAAATCTTAAACATACATGTATTTGAAAATGCCTGAGAGGGTTACAAAACTAAAAGTGAACTAGTAAAGATGATGAATCAGACAAGGATGCACAAGAGACACAGAGATGAATAAAATACCCAGCTAACTATCTAACAGTATAGTTCTATTACTTAAATAGATTAATAATATAAGTTTAAATGGGGTTATATGTAGAAAGATGAGTGTTGCATCAGTAGAATAGCTTATCCAAGGCTTTACAGTTAGTCTGCTGTTTTAAGTGCAGAAAGAGGGTCAGTTAAGCAGCTGAAGAAGCACACATTAACTTTACTTGGGGATTGCTGGGATTGGCTGTAATAAAGCAAATATACCTCCGTAAATCACATGAAACCTCAAGTATGCAGACGAGTCAGTCTGAGCCGACATGACAAATGCTTACCCTTTTCTACCAATTACTCCCACATCTTTGCTCATTGTTCTCTTTGACAATACTGGCCCAGATCTAGCTCTCCTTGACCCATTTCATTTCCACTTCCACTGCCGTGCTGGGCGAGGCCTGCAAAGCTCTGCTGTCTCAGTTTGGTGCCCTCTGCAGCTCACGAGTGTTTGGCTCCACGTCGGTGCACCGAACAGACCCGGCCACAGGATGGCAGTGTTGCTCTGTAATTAAATCTGTCATCAGGCTCGTGTGAAGAACACTCCCTCGCAAGTTTTTCCTCACATTTTGAAATCAAACTTAGAGGAGTGTTTTCCTTTTGACAAGCAAGGACAAGAACAATCATAAAATCAATGAAAAGGTTGATGGACGAGTGAAATCTCTGTGAATCTCCTCTGGATTTTGCCGGAGTGAGTGATCTTCCTTTGTCAGGTTATGTGGTGGAGGGTAAAGCTCCCCCTGTCTAAACTGCATGCAAAAAACACTTTTCCTTCTTTTTTGAAGTCTGCAAACAATCTATCATTTATCAGACTTTGACAGTGTGTAGTCAGGTTGCCCTTGAGCAAGGCAACCTGAGCTGCTGTGGCAAATACATCTGATGATTTTGATCAAACACAGCGCACCTCCACACAGCAACAGAAGTCTGATTTGTATAAATACTGAAAAAACTTTGTCTTTTTTTCAACATTCCTGGTTTTAAAATGTTTAATTGTATGATTTAATTCTGCTGAGGTAGCTTGAAGATAAATGTGTTGGAACTTAATGCCCAGTTCCAATTCCTATTTTCATTCCCCCTAGCCCTTCCCCCTGGCCCTAGCACTTGAAACAGCCCAAGTGCTAGGGGTTGAATTATTCCCCTAAGAAATGGGAGAACCCTTCCAGATCCTCATGCGTCACCAACAGTCGTCAGTGACACAGTAAACTGACATCACGGCTGTTTCCGGAAGAGTTTGCAGTGCCATCTGCAACATTGAATTGACAATAAAGATCACATATAGGCCTATATATATACTACATTGCAGTTTCTATTTGCGTGTTCCTGCGCATTCATGACACTACGGAAGCCGTGGCGTTCAGTGCCAACTCTGCTGATAATCTAAGCGTAGAAGAAGAAATTCACTGTTTGATTGTGCTGAGAGCAAACAAGCTGTGGACATACCGGGACAAACACAAGAGAGGTTGGCTATTAATTTATAACAAAGAAAGAAAAAAAAAAGAGAACGCGCGATCTCATCTGCCGCAGCTTCCGTAGTGTCGTGAACTTGCAAGGGCGCTCTTTGCGGCAGCTGGATGTAGTACTGTTTAAGCCAAAAAAATATAGTAAATAAAGTTGTTTCAAGTAAATTCTGGACGCTACCCACTCAGGACACTTGGATTACATTGAAAAAGCAGTGTGGAGGAATACTGGCAATTTTTTGTGGACTTTTATGGACCTTTTGGTTCAGTCGCCGGTGAACTCCATTGTATGAAAGTTGGGGGAAAAACGAAAACCTGTCCGATCTCCGGCTGCATTTGAGATATTAAAAAAGTGCTCCAGAGTCTTGCTCAGCATGAGGGTGAGTAGAAAATGAACGCACATCATTCTGTGGGTGTACTATTCCTTTAACATTAACGTTACTTTGGTTGCTGCCGCCATTTTGCCCATTGTCCGCATGAAATTGTGGGTGATATCCATTCATTTTCTCATGTGCCCCTGGACTGGAAAATCTCCTTTTCGAGGGCCAGATAGCCCTCCCACTTCCCCCTCCTCATCTTCCCCCTCCTCCTCCTCCTCCTCCTCCTCCTCAGTCTGATCCAGAATCAGGACACCACTACCCCTTCACATAAACGTGCAAAACGAAGGGTTAGGGCCAAGGGGGGATGGGAATTCACCCTAAAAGTCATTGGAAAGACAAAAGAATTAGATTTTGTGTACATTGTACTCATGTTTCCCTCCTTCATATGCACTCATTCCATCTATTTTCGAGGCCCTAATCCTTGTTGTTTTCAACCACTTAAAGCTGATAATGAAATGTATGCACTGAGGGAAGCGGGCGATTAATCAGAGCAGATGTGTGTCTAGGTGAGGGCCAGACCAAATCTCTGGAGCACATCAGCCTGACAGCTCAAACTCTGCAGCAGCTTTCGTGGGCAAGCCTTCGCCGTCGCCTCTCACCCAAGGATCGTCACTGACAACGCATGTGCCAGCCGGCTTTATTACAATTAATTAGCCCGTGCTGAAATGTCCTCACACTTCAGAAGAGATCATGTCTCATCGCAGCCAACAAAAGGGCTGCTGGTGGGCTATTGTCATGTTCGCTGGCCTGATAAATGTGAGATGACACTATACAAGCAATACATGGCAGTCTTCCCCCTTAAAGAAGTAACACGTTTAATCTTTACAATAAGCAGTATTAAATCAGACCTGTGGTTGTGGTTCTTGATGAGATCCTCCTACTACTCCTGAAATTATTTCTCAGTAAATCTGAAATACTGATAAAATCATCTTTATTTGTGTATCTTTTAAAATATAAAGTTTATCATAAATCAAGTGAGTTAAAAAGGATGTGTAATTTTTGAGGGTAAAAAATTGAGGAAGTATTTTGTAATACAGTATTTATGGTATTGATAGCAGGGCTACCTGTAGGTCTTAGATGTTTCCCTGCTGATTCTAATGAAATGGATCCGACATCTAAAACCTGCAGTGGATTTCGAGGGCTGAAGTTGAACGGCCCTTATCGTAAGTCTATCTTTATTCCTTATAACTTCAATAAATCTTTTTTTAAAATGTCATTCCTGAACAGTAGCATTAAAGATAAGTTTGTTCACAAGATCTAATTTTCCAATTGGTTTTATTGCTACAAAATTCTGTTTAATTGAACTTTGGCCCAATCTCAATTCTCCCCCTTTGCCCTTCCCCTCCGTTTTGGATGTTCACGTGTAGGGGTAGGGGTGTCTCAATCCAGCCAGGACAGAGGGGTAGGGGTGTATACCCCTTCAAAAAGGGTTTTCTGATGCACACTTACAGTGAAGGGGTATGACAATCACCAGAATGATGGCTGCTACCGAGTCCAAAAAAATCAACAAATTAAATTTTTTCTCCTTAGATAAAGGCCCAATTCCTCTTTTCATCCCTACCCCTAGCCCTTCCCCTTGGCCCTAACACTTGAAACGTTTCAAGTGTTAGGGATTGAATCATTCCCCTAAGAAATGGGACAACACTTTGAAATCCTCATGCGTCACCAAAAGTCGTCCGTGGCGCAGTTAACTGACATCACGGCTGTTTCCAGAAGAGTTCGCAATGCCGTCTGCAGCATTAAATTGTCGATAAAGTTTTGTTGAAAAAGAAAAAAGCCACATGCAGCAACAATAATCTCCCTTTCCTGGGCGTCTGGATTATTTCTTTGGCTTTCAGCCGGAAAAACGTAAAAATGAAAGGAAAAGAAGATGCGTTCGACTCAAACTTGCCGTTAATGTTACTTTTCTGACATGATCAGTTGCACATAATGTTACAAAACTAGCGACTCTGTTCTCATTTTCTAATAAAACTGTCTTTAATACATTACAGTGACCTTAAATAGCAATTTTCATATTTCATTTACAAAAAATACTCACATTTATACGTTTCTCTGGCTGCTGTGGACGATTTCCTCGCCCTTTTGCCTTTATTTTGCATAGAATTGTGGTAATATATATCACATACCACTTGTTTTCTAGTGTGCCCCTGGAAAATCTCCGTTTCAAGGGCCAGATAGCCCTACCACTTGCCCTCGCCCTCGGTCTGAACCAGAATTGGGACATCACTACCCCTTCACATGAATGCACAAAACAAAGGGCTAGGGGTAAGGGGGGAAATGGAATTCACCCAAAGTTTAAAAAGTATGAACACTGTTGTAATGTCTAGTTTAATGCTGTTTAAATGTTTACGGGTCATTTTCTTTGTAAAATACACATGAAAAAAGTCGATAGTACTATATACAGTTAAATAAACGCTACCAGGCTGAAAACCAGCGGTGCTCTGTATGCAGCCTGATAATCTACAGTGATAAATGATCAATTAAAACCTTCGGCAACATGGCTGCTGGTCTTCATTTACATGGAGGTCCTTTGTGGGATACAACAGAAGCAGGACTGTCATGCACAAATCAAACTTGCTTGTTAACGTTAACCCACAGTTGTAGACGACTTGATTTCATCCGCTTACACACAAGCCGGCGGGATCACTGATGACAAATGTGATTGTTGAAGGAGGTCCCAATTTTTAGGGGTTGACTTTCAGCCCTACCCCTCGTAGCTTCATTTTAAGTGGGTCAAGGGCAAGGGGTTAAAAAGAGAAATGAGATTGGGCCTTTAACACGACTTCACCTCACAAACTCAGACTTTTTATACCATTAGAGGAGGAGGTGAGGAATGACATTAAACCTGTTTTTTTTTTTTTTAATTCATTATTTTTCGGACCAAGTGAATCACAGGTAACATATACAGTATGTATTCATGCATACACACACACAAAAAGTGCATAAATACATATAAATAAGAATTTCTTTTTTTTAAACACACGCTTACATAACTTTTTTTTTTCCTGAAAAAAAAAGGAGTAGGCTGAAGTAAAAAATACTCATCTAGGCCCACCCCTTTGCATTCATTTCACCCCAAATAATAGATCTGTTAAGCAAATTAAACTCAAACAAGTTTCAACAAACACCCACACCATATCAAACCATCCTATTAAATTTCTGTCATGTGGGACACAGACGTTATGTGGTCTGTTATTAGTGTGCAGTGTGGGACAGATTTCAGACTGACTAAACTCTGGAAGACTGGATGTTAAAAAGGGTTCAATCTGAGCTTGAACTGAAAGCTTTGGTTAGACTTTAAACTCAAAAGGTAAATGAAAACCATTTAAAAAAATAAATAAATCATTAGTGTTTTGGCCATGTACTGGGCCAAATATGGCCCGACCCATCCATGACCTGTTCTTACATTACAGGATTGGGTAATGAGCTTGAGCCAGCACATTAGCTTTTTTTTTTTTTAACCCCTCTTCTTAAACCAAAAAGTAAAACTAAACTTTTTTTTTTTTTTACACAAGCCTCATTCATCCATTTCTGCACACATATGGCACCTCTCATAAATGATCTATGTAGTGTTTTTTTTTTTTCTTTTACTGATCACACACACATTGATACTCAGATGAACAAATTGGAAGTGAAGTGGCGTTCGGTATCTTGCCCAAGGACACTTGGACATGTGATCTGGGGAAGCCAGGACTGGATCACCAACCTTCCAGCTGGCAGACAACCACTTTTCCCTCCAAGCTACAGCCTGAAAGAACAATACCTGCATTACTGAAAAAAATATTTTTTTTTTGCACTTCTACATTAAGAAATGGTTTAAAGACAAAGAAAAATACTGTAAAATAATGCATGAAAATGTCTGTTTTAAACAATATATCTCCCTCATTTAGATTTCTGTCATGACAAAGACTTGATTCAGATTCAATTGTAGTTTATGGTACAATTTGAATATTTGAAAATATGTCAGAAGTAGCTTTAAAATCTTGGCTGACAACACTGGAACCACTAAGGTAAAAGGAAAAAACCCACCTTGTAATTTAAGCCGTTAGTGTTGGGTGGTGGGTGATGCTGGAGAGGAAAAACAAAACACAACAACAACAACAAAACCCCTCTAGCTTAACTACTTCTATAACTAGCTTAACCTTTATCAATTTTATAGCACTTAATTCATTTTCTAAAGATTAAAAGATAATGGTCGGGACTAAAAAACAAAAAAAAAGCTGTGCTCACAGTTTTTGGGTAGCAGCCAAGTGGCAACCTCCGGTGGGCAATGTGGAAATCCTTTTCTGGAAATGTTTTCTTCATTGGGGCTGGCTGCAAAACAGAGTAAATCCCCATCGACTCCCATATGAAATAAACATGTTTACAGCCTGGTTCAAAAAAATCATTTTAGGTTTAATAGGTTTACCTTCATGTCTACTGTGAGGGGTGTGAATTTTTTTTTTTTTTTTAACTTGTCCGTTTAGATGTTGTTTAATCTCAATTACATAAGGGGCGTGTCCTTTTGATTGACAGGCGGGAGTCGGGAAGACGGCCTACTGGCTGGTGGCTAACAGCTAGCTCCTTGTTTGCTCTCAGTAAGGTCTCAGTCTGCAAGAAAGTAGCAAAATGGTGGTTTTTAGCAGATAACAGCAAGTCCGAACATACCTTACCTTTATCCCGCTGCTTAGGAAGCTAATTCGTTAGCCCCTGTTAGTTTCAAGTTAGCTTGGTTAGCGTTTAGCCCAGAGTATGTTGGCTGTCAATCATTTGCCCCAAGGCTGCGCTTTGCCCATTTTAGCATTTTCTGTGAGTGACGACACACGTAACACGGCAAGATGGCGATGGAGGGACACGCCCAACTGGCTTCGCTTTCTCCTATTCAGAAGTGACCGGATACTACGTCCATTTTTTCTATCATCTCAAAGTTGCTGCCACGTTACAGTGCAAAACTGTTATCAATCAATCAAATTTTATTTGTATAGCCCTTTACAATAACCAGAATGGTACTCAAAGTGCTTCACAATTAAGCCATAAAAAGTACATAAATGCATAAAACAGAAAATTAATAAAACAGAACAAGGAATAAGAAATAACTGGGAAGTGCCACAGTGCTGCAGGGTATTAAGGAAACATAAAATAAGTTAAAAATAGACAGATGAATAAAAGCTTTACCTAAAAGCTAACCTAGATGGCGTTAAAGGCTAATCTGAAGAAGTGGGTCTTCAGCTTTGATTTAAAAAGGCCGAGATCAGTGGTGATGCGAATATCAAGGGGCAGTTTGTTCCACAACCGAGGAGCAGCAACTGCAAGAGAACGGTTATGTAGTTCATATTTATACTTGTCAAAATCTTTCAGTGCTATTATTACTATGTCTATAGTTCTTATGGCTGTAACCATTGTTTAGATGTTTTCAACTTCATAGGACTATCTGTAATGTTACTTTTGGAAGTTACCAGCTTTTGAATTCTGAATATTTTTTGTTTGTCTCATATTTTCTACATTCTATCTATAGTTCTAGTGTCGTTTACTTTGTCAACCACATCACCTCATACGTACGCCAGTGGTTCCCAAATCTTGATGACAATAGTGGGACACGCCCAACTGGCTTCACTTTCAGCTCTTCAGACGTGATTGGATTCTACGTCCATTCTTTTTACAGTTTTTGGGTGGCAGCATTCCAGTGACATTCCCATTCATTTATCATCAGACATGCTTGGGAATGCTGATGCTGCTCCCCCAGCATAACATGGAAATCAGTTTTATTTCAGTGAGCTTCAGCAGCTTCCCGAATCTTCAAACTCCATTCAGCACTGTGCAGAACTTTTGTATTAAGCTTAATAATGGGGGGGAAAGAAGATCTCTCTCATTGCTGTAAGGGATGTCACACAGCAGAGTTATAATATTGAAATTTTTAAGCTGAGAGCAAATGAGGTATTATAGCTACCTCAGGCTGCCAATATTAGAGGCTGAGGTAAGTTTGCAAAAAAAGAACAAAAAAAAAAGGTTTAAGTGGTCTACAAAAGTGAAATACTGCTTTAAAAATTCTAATACCACACAATGAGCGTCTATAACCTGCTGGGAAACACTGAAATATGGCGCCTGTTTTAAACATCCCCATACGTTATATTAAATGCTGCAGGACTCTTCCCAGAGTGGTGCCAACAAAACACACTTTACAACCTGTCCTGATGCCTCAAATGGCTTCCTTCATGAAGTGGATGCCTTCAGTCAGAGGTGAGTTTTATTTGCTCTGGCTGTCCTTAAAGATCTGTTACAGGGAGAGCAACAGATTTTTTTCATTCCTCGTACATCCATTAGTGCCACGCAGGACATCCTCACAACTTGTGCTGGATTTACTCTGGAATACATTGGATTTGCGTTGAGGGTTGCTGTTTTCTTACACATCCCGAGTCCCACTGCTCGCTGGATGACATCATGTAGAAGTCAATGTGATGAACTGCCAGTCAATGGATACAGATACACACACACTTCCTAAAAGAAGAGTGTGTGCATCTCTATGGAGGAGCTACAGTACAACATGCAGTCATGTTTCTCATGCAAAGCAAACGTTTGCTTTCATTTTAATTTGCTGAGGGGAGTGCGGAGTGAAGCAGGCCAGTTGTGGAAGAAAAATACATCAGAAAGTTATTTTGTTGCTCTAATTAACTGTTGTTCTTTTCATGTCTCCCATCACATGCTATTAAGTAAATTAAGGCACTGGCAGTCTTCTTTACTCCCTAATTTCCTTCTCACCAGGCTGTCGTTTTCTCTCATCACATCTCTGCTTCTGAGCTCATAATCACTGTCACTCAACACCACCGTACACACAGACACATTTGGCACACTTTATGGTGCATTAACAATATTTGCAAATCAAAAGGCAGGATGTTTGCGCAGAGGTAACTTTCTACATGCCAAGTGTCAACAAATCAGGCTGAATACTTCCAGGTTTGATGGAAGAAAATGACTTGGTGAAGATCTGACCTTGCAAACAGCCACAAAACCCATTTGCATCATATTTTCTGCCGTTACCTCACATGCACGGGTCTATTGCCAAGATTTTTTGATTGAAAACTGTCTTCATGTTGAGTGCTTTGTTGTTGTTGTTTGTGATTGCTGCAATAGAAACAAAACTACAGATTTCAAGGTCTTTACATTTCTTGGTCTAACTGAAAAGATGATTGTAGTTCAATGCCAATGTAGAAAGAAAAGAACAAACCTATAGTTATTTGTTTTTTTTTTTTTCCTTTTTACATGTCCTGTCCAGCATCATAGCAGCAGAATGGGGATCTGACTGCTGTGTTGTGCCACGCAGATTTGCTTTGCCAAGAGGAGCCTTAAGGGTATAACTTATAGTTATTTAAAGGGATACCGTGTAACTTTTGGCCACAAGGGGCACTAAACCTGTAACCTCCCACACAACTGTCGCAAAATTAATCTCCATTCATGTTTTGGAAATGTGTTTGCAGACCACTTTGATCAGTTGATAGCAAAGTCATCGAGCTGTAAAGCAAAGCGCTGCAGGTCACATGATCCAATGAGAGACAGATCTGCTCCCGCAAAGTTACAATGTCTGCAGATTTTCAACAGATGATGAATTCTAATGGAAAGACCTTCTGGGAAATCATGTTTGGAGAGGGTACTATTTTTGTTAATGATATTGTTAATAAGAATGGTAAGATTATGAATTATGATGAATTCAGATTTCTGTGTGGTAATGTTCGTTCAAGATTTTCATCCAATCAAATAATTGCTGCAATTGAAAAAAAACAAAAAACACAAGCTGTTAGTTTGGAAACCATCAATAAGAAACTACAGTTGGTTAAAGGGAATCAGAGTAAATAATAACATATAATATTTACTTATCAAAGAAACCCTCAAAGAAAACTCCATATTACTAATATGGGAGGTTGCATCTGGTTCTTTATTTCCTACATGTGAAAAATATTTTGATTAATTTAAAACTGTTACTGACGTGCAGAATTGATTTTTTCAACTTAAAGGGACACTGTGTAATCGGGAGCAGCTCCCTCGTACTTTTCATGCTGCATTCACGTGAAACCGGGCAGACCGACGACATCCGCTGCATGTAAAGTTATCACCGGCCTCTATGTGAAGACGTGGTCCATCAGTTACAGTGACATCAGTCCACATCTGATTTGTTGTCATGGCGATGTCGTATTGTTTTCCCTGACCCATGTTTTACCGTCTTTCGCTCGGCTTCATTTATTAAAATGACATCTGGTTTGTTACCAACGGCCGTCTGCCCGACTGCAAGTGAACGCAGCATCAGTGAGACGCTGGTTTCTCCCCACTGCAGCGCGGTGACTTTTCAAAGGCATTACCTCGAACTGAGCTGAAAACTCCGGTGTGTCCGGTGAGTTTCTGTGTTTTCCTACTGTCACGCTTCTCCTGAACGCAAAAACATGGCGATACGACATGGCAGCCTTCACCGAGCCGCCCCGCTCGATGTGTAAATGAATGATACGGACGGCAAATTTAGAACTTAGAAAACACTAGAAAAACACTTTTGAACCAAATAATCAGTTTTTGTGAATATATAACAGGAGAACTTACACAATATCCCTTTAAAATCATACAACAATTTTTTACCCACTGGGGAAATGTTGAGATGGTGGAATATGCCAGAAACAGATGCTTCTTGTTGTTTTTGTTGTCAGGAACCTGAATCCACCCTGCATTTGTTTAGGTATTGTCATATTGTGTCCTTTTTTGGGGGTAAAAGAAGTGGTTAAAATGTGTTCTAATATTGGGTTGCTAATGAAATGAGATGTTTCTGTGATTGGGAGACTGAGTAAATAGAGTAGTGACTCAGTTAATATCATTGTTCATGGCAAACTATTTATTTTCAAGACCAGAAACAGATTTTCACTTAGTATTGATTTGTTCAAAAGATTTATTCAGAAATTTTCTATTTTGGACAATTATATGACTGAAACGGAAAATGAAGCCAAAAAATACAAGTGGAGATGGGAAACTAAATGTTTATTTTGACCTTGTTTATATGTGGACCTTCTGCAGCCTTAAGTATCTCACCATCTGTATGGTTTTAGGGATACACTGGTTGTACGCAGAGCTATAAAAGGTACGGAACCTTGTACACTTGAAGTGGCTTTAATTGGGTCAAGAACGGCCTGATTAAGGTTATTCTTTAGAGCTGTATTGGCTCGTCAAAATATTTTTCATTGGTGATGTATCTGAGGATAGACGACACATTGGCAGGTTGATATTTTAAGCCAATATTTGCGTTCTGTGTTGGTATTGGCATCGGATCATACATTTATTGGGTGTGTTGGCCAACCGCCCCCCCCTCCTCCAGCATAATTCACAGACAAGCATCTGCAGGCAGCATTTTATATTACAAGCTTAAAGTGCTAATGACATGATTTTCACATTTTTTGCCATGTTTTATAGACAAAAATGTTCCTCACGACGATCTATGCAACAGAAACAGGCACGCCTGCATAAATGAGTTAATAGGAAACATTGCTGCATTTCAGCACATCTGACCAGACTGTCAGTCTGTTAGCCGAAACCGGACGTTTCTTTTCTAGTTTTACAGATGGACGGTCATGGCTCAGCCTTCTGTTGTATTGCCTGTTACTGTTTACAAGCTCATAAGGACGGCATTAGTTTATTTTTGTTTCGTACTGATCATAAATACATTAGAAGAGGGTAAAATAAGTCCTCTTACCAGTTTAGCAGTGGTAGCTTTCCAGCATATCTCTGCTTAAAGGATAAGGTTTTTTTTTTCAATCTGGACCTTATTTCTAGGAGTATATACGTGCATTTACTCACCGGTAAAGTTTCTGCATCACTTTAAATCCTTCGGAAGATATTACTTGATTCACACTTCAGTGTACATCCAGTGATAATGGCGGAGACGGGGCAGCAACTATATAAGACATTATCTGCAGTAAAACTCCTTGATTTTTGCCAATACTTTAAGTAGAATGAAAAAACAAACAAGTACTATATTCCTGTGAGTCCAGATTTAGTTATCAGGTAGTTCTAGACAGTTTTCGGGGTCGCGTGTTCACGATGCATTACTGTAGTTCAGCTGAGAAGAGCAGCTTGCTGCCCAGACAACAAAAACACAATTTGTGAAACTCTGAACTCACAGGACAATAGTACTCATTCGTTCGTTCATTCTACTTAAAGCATTGATGAAATGAAGTTGTTTTGCTGCAGATAATGTCTTATATAGTCGCTGCCCCGTCTTCGCCATTATTACTGGATGTACACTGAGGGGTGAATCAAGTTATATCCTCCGAAGGACTCAAAGTGATGCAGAAACTTTACTGGTGAGTACATGTATGTATTAACTCCTAGAAATAAGGTCCAGGTTGAAAAAAAGAAACTTATCCTTTAAATTCTCCCATCTGCAGACACCGTTTACTGGACATGAGACTGAAACACATGGAACTGTTGTCACGTCTGCTGGAATATTCTTCATTCAACAGTGTTTTCTTCACAAAGCTGTGATGTACAGCCGTGAGCAGAAACAGCTTCTCCTCTGGTCTGCATGGGACCTCTCGGACATCACAGGACTCTTCTGGCTGCTTCCAAAGATGCATCCTTCCCTCCATCCCCATCTTTATAAATGGGAACTATTTAAAACTCGACTGGAACCATGTAAGTTGTTATCTTTTTCTTTTTAAAGGCTAGTTATTTGCTGCAAGTTAGCCATGTGCTAACAGTTAGCCGCGAGCTAATTGCTAGCCATGGCTGCCTCTCTTCTGTCACTCCTGACTGCCTTGTACCCTGCTGGTCTTGTCCTGCTCGGTGCCGGTCTACGCAGCTCTTTAACAGTGGTGGGTCCACTTGGTGCTGGTCTTGGTCGCTCTACAGTTCTCAGTCCACTCTGTGGGGGTCTCTTTCATGCTGGAGCTGAACCAGTAGACCAGGCTCTGTGAGAAGGTCTTGGAGCTGACTTACAGTTCCATGTCCGGTTCTAACCTGTAAGTCTGATGTCTCCATCTTCCTCAGCATCATCACACTCTTCTGAACTGGCTGATGATCCCACCACACAAACCAGTTCCAGTCTAGCTGTTCTGGAGCATCTTTCATGTTTTCCTCTGCTTTGATTGTACATGTAAATCTGCTTCTACCCATGACGTTGTGTCATGGAGAGGCTAATTACTAACGGCTAGCAATAACTAACTAGCAATCTAGGCCTGTACATCAGATATTTACGTGAATATGAGTCTGATTGACTTCTAACTGCACAGAACTACTTATTTTGTTTTGTTGTATTGCAAAATTACTTGAAGTTAAAGACTCTGTGATGTGCCCCTATTAGCGGTTAAACTAGCACCATCTTGTATTGTAACTGTACTGTGATTGACTCCAGCCAGTAAAAGACAGTCTTATCTTGCCTCTTGATCTGTCTCTTCCTCTCTTTCTGTTCATCTCTTCCTCTGGTAATGTTTCCTTGCGTTTCTTTACCAAATCCAACATGATATGTGTTCAAAACACCTGCAGTGTTCATATCTGGTTCATTTCCGTTTGCTAGTAAGTGACGCAGTGCTACAACCAATAGTAGGCTACAACGTAACAGTCGCGTCCTGGATGGGAAACTTACATACTGCTGTTTCTGAGCCCTGGGATGCCTCTGGGCAGGGATGGTTCGAAAGTGCCCATAATGGATGTTGGTGTGCCATCAAAACGAGTCAGAAACGCATATTTTTGAGGTCTAAGGGGCCGTTCACACGAGGACGATTGCGGGTAAAAACGGCAAACTATTTCATCAGAAGTACCTTTCGTTCACACGAGGACGGCGTTATTCTGGGTTGAAGATGCAAAAATATGAAGACTCATTCCAAAGTGGAATTCCGGAGGACACAACGCTGTTGCGCCCTCGTCTGCAAGGTCCAAAACGCAGAAATGATGGTGGACCCACAGACCTGCTGACGCCGTGCTCACGTGGCATGCACGTGACGTCACACAATACAGGAAAAACAATGTCGGACTACGTAAGCCCAGCGGATCTCCACATTGCGAGTTTGTAATTGAGTGTCGTTTGGAGAAGTAATTCTACCTCCTTATCTGTCCACACAAAGTTCCTCCTCATTGCCGCCATAGTTGTTTTGATTTTGTAGCGAACAGAGACCAATGATAGTACGCATGCGCGCGGACATGGTGGAGTTCTGTCACAGCACCACCTAAAGGCCCGGTGTGTAGATCCAATCAAATTCCACACACGCTTGCATCCTCGTATGCACGCAGATTTCTTCATGACGATGCTCGTGTGAACGCGGATGAAAAGATGAAGACGAGACGCCACTTTTGCATCTTCTCTACTGATCGTCGCCTTGTGAACGTAGCCTAAAAGTCACGCTGTGCGTCTTTAAGGTCGTGTCATCAGCACTTCAACGTTTCTTTTTGATATTCTTGCAAGTGCACTATTTCTCTTTTATATATTTATTCTGAGGGCTTTGTTTCTTCTTTTATCCTAAAAGAGTTTTTAAAATTAGTTTTCATTTCTTTTTCATTATATTAATTTCGGGGTCAAAAGCAGTATCATCCCCAAATATCAGCAGGTTGTATCGGCCATCAGCTGATGAGAAAATATCGGCCCTAAAAAATCTATACCAGTTGATCCTTACTGTATACTTATATGATGTTAAGTGTAACTGTGAGTAGGTGTGTGTGGAAGTGAGTTTGATAAATAAAATGTGGAAAAAAAGTTACAGTGTCTGTTTTTTGAGGAGGGCAGTTTCCTCAGAGGCGTCAAGTGCTGTATATTGACCCCAAAAATAATTTATTATATATTTTCATTATAGGCTAATATTTGGGTCACAAGGTAAACAGTATCACTTTAAGGCTATATCATAATTATAGTTGCAGCAACAACCTGCAGAAATAGTCGAGACAACAGGACTCCCTTGTAAAAGAGGTTTTTAATCTCAATGGGACTTTTCCTGGATAAATAAAGGTTAAATAAAAAAGTTTTAAAAAGTCAAATGAGGGTATAAGCAGTAAATGTCCCTTTTGTTTGTTCTGATCCGAGCTGATAAAGACAGGGAATGTTGGGTGAATGAATGTATGCCTAACACACACTCTTTGTGCTATTTAAGGTCGGAAAAAATCATTTGAAGAAATCCCTGTTAAAATGCTGCAGTATATTCACCTCCCTGCTGTTTGACACCAGACTGGTGGGAGAGCAGCTAACAACAGCAACCTGCAGCGGCTCTCACAAAGGGCTTTAAAACCTACTAATGACCACTGACGGTAGGAGCATTTTTCTTTCTTTTTTCTTTTCTTTTTCATTCTTTTTATATAAAAAACTTTATTTAATCAGAAAGACCCTGTTGAGATATAAGATCCCTTCCTCCAGGGGGTCCTCTCAAGAGGGTGGCTAAAAGGGTTTAAAGAAAAGAGTATTCTAAATGTTATTAAATCAAAACAAAGAGTAAACAAGACAGGGTCAGAACAGAATAACTAAATCCTTTTTTAAAAGACAAACAAATAAATAACCAGACATTAAATCCCAGATGACAGAGAACTTTCTGCAGCTCAATCAGGACAAGACTGAGGTTTTAATTATTGATCTGAAGGCTCGGGGAGAGACACTTCGATCAAAACTGCAAACACTGGCTCAGGTGAAGAATCTGGGGGTTATCTTTGACTCTGAGCTCAACTTTATTTCACAAAATATGCAACAAAAACAGGATTTTATCATTTAAAGGTGCCATGACATCAAATTCCACTTTTTTTTTTCGGTTTTGGGGGTATAATTTGATCTGTTGTGCACTGATGTCAGTAGTCAGTAGTGAGAATCAAAGTTCCTGTTTATGGTCTGCTTTGTGTCTTTGTTCAAAAAAGGCTGAATCAGACAGCAGCTTACGTAGTTTATCACTCTACGTAATTCATTTAATCCAAGTAGTGCACACTATCAAGCGAACAGCCTCCCCCCCTGCCCTCTCCTTTCATCCTCCGCTTCGCTCTCCCCCCTCCCCCTGCTGCATGGGTCGGGTTTTCAAACATTTAAGTAAGTAAGTAAGTAAGTAAACTTTATTTATATAGCACTTTCACAGACAAAGTCACAAAGTGCCTCACAAAGATAAAAACTCAGAACATATAAAACCTACTTAAGCATAAGGACGTAGAAACATAAAAAACATAAAATAATATGTTAAAACAAAGTAATGCTTTAAAAGATAAGATTCAGTCAGGTAGGACTAGAATGCCTGTCCATAGCTGGGGGGCAACAGCTGTAAAAGATCAGGTTGCAACGTCACAGTCGCGTCGTGGAGGGGAAACTAACATACTGCTGTTTCTGAGCCCTGGGACACTTCTGGGCAGTGACGGCTCCAAATTGCACATAATGAATGTTGGTGTATCATCTAAACGAGTCAGAAATGCAGATTTTTAAGGTCTAAAAGTTCAACAAAGTAATCACCTGTGGAACAGACTGGTCTGAAAAAACCCCATCCAATGAACTTATAACGGCCCGTACTTATTGATTGAATGATTATACTGTACGTGCATCAAACTCTGCTGTTTGTCACCCTGCCACCCTCCGTGCGCGTGCTCACAAGTCGCCGTGAGCGTCACTCAGTGCAGACGAACATGGGTGCTCGCTGCTCTTATTTATGCAGCTGTTTGCTCTTAAAGGTGCATTGTGCAAGTTTAAATGTTAAATACTCTTTTCTTTCCTGCACGTGCTCTTACAATTGCCTGATGTGTAGAATGAGCTGATCTTTCTTTACTGCGGTGGTCTCTAATACCGTTTCTGAATGCTCAATTCGAGAGTTTTGGGTACGAAGCCTCAAGGGGGCGCTTGTGGGGGAGACGAGCTGTGCGTTCTCGTTCGTCTGGCTGCACCAGTATCGTGCTTTCCGCCACTGCAGGTCCGTGCATGTTGAGACAACACTAACTGCTGCTAAAAGATGGAGAACAGATGCCTCTCAAACCCCAACTCAGACTCCAGGAAGACAAAGAAGAAAAGTTTTGTCTTATGAGACGAAGAGAACTGAACTGGAGTCTGACCGGTCCCCACGGCAGGGAGGCGTTTTTTGGGCGGCACCAGAGCAAGATGGGAGTAAACAACTGAGCAGCTTTTTTTTCCTCTTTTTTCTTTAATGGAGGAAGCTCCGATCCAGTCTGGGAATAAAACGGGACCCACAGTTGACTTTCTTCTTACTAACAAGGTAAATGTGATGTATGACGGAAATAATACTATTGCAATGCTAAGTTTTTAGGATGGAAGTGTTGCAATATGACAGCCACATAACTGTTCCCCGGGAAGAGATTCACTCTTCTCACATTGTTAAATTTAGTTGATGCTGTAATTTTATAAGGTAATCGTGGTCTCAGCCTGTGAATTTAGATATTTGAACTACAAGCCAGCATTAGCCTGTTGTTGCCGTTAGCATACAGTCCGTCAGTTTACTCAATGATTAAACTGTAAAGAACTTGCAGATTTATAACTTTATTACTTCAGTAGACATAGTGACTAACTCTGGGCTCAGACTGAGTGTAATGTGGGTTAATAGTCGCCAGAGGGGGCGAACTTCAAGAAAAAAGCTGGATCTTGCACTGTACTCCTTTAAAATCCACCAAAAAACCCCAAAACAAAACAACAACAACAAAAAAAACGGATGTGGATCAAATCATAGAGGTGTTGGTGTTTGCAGTGGTGTTTTTTTTCTTCTTCTTTTTTTTTTTTTTTTTAGCTTTTTCCTCTGCTGTTTACTAGCAAGCTAACAAGCTATCCACTCGGCTGTTCTTAGTTATCTTACCTGACAACCATTGGCACACGCGTTCCTGTGTTCTGGAGGCGTGGTTTCCGGTGAGTGTATTTTTTAAAAGCTTGCTCAAACCGTTTGTCCAGGATCCCCTATTCGCCTTTAATTAATTCCTAAAACTAAAAGACTAACTTACGGTGGGGCATCTTTCTAGTATTATGGTCCCTGTCTACAGAATAGCCTGCCGGAGGATCTGAGGGCCATGGAAGATCTCCGTTGGAACATTAAATATCTTGTCCTTGTAATGTATTCAACTGAATATACGTTGAAGAGGATTTGCCAATCATTGTTTTCTGTTTATATTCCCATTTTACACAACATCTCAACTTCACTGGAATTGGGGTTTTTATACACACAGTGCAGAACGTTGACATTACATTTGCACACACAGCGAGTATATCAGCCCTAATGATCCTGTACGTCATATACAACTGATTTTTTTGGAAACCATCCTAACATAAAAGGTTTAGCAAACTAGTGTGACTTTCAAAAAAAAGTTGCTTTATTTTGGCATGAATTCTTCAAATAGCGTCAGATATAGTAAGAAAAAATAGTGATATATTTCATGCATTACATTGCCACCAAAATGTGAAATAACTTTATAAAAACCTAAAGAACTTGATATCAGGCTGGACAAGATCCCCTGAGAGAGTGGGCGGAGGGGGAATCTTCCACAAGTAGAAGTGACCAAGCAGAACCAGGGTACACGGTGAGCGAGGCGACTCTCATCCTTGAACAGTTGCTGCATCCAGAGGTCAGAGTGGGGGTCATGGAACTGCACAAGGGAATGGCTCACAGCACACAACCTAGCTTGAAGCAGGGTAAGAAACCAATACCTGCTCCTCTGACACCCAGCTGAGCATCACTGGACCCAGATAAAAGCTTTGCAGGTCAAGGATTCTGTTTCAGATCCGACTCAAGCTAATAATAGAACAAAAAAGCAAAGTGAAAGCTAAAATATTCATATTTTTTCTGTCACCGTGGGAAGGAATGTATCAGCGTAGAATTCAAAAGGAGTCCCACCATATCACCTGGATCCTTGTAGAAATGATTTCCATGTTTAACGAGCAGCATGTTGCACTTGGGAACACCACAGGTGGGACGCAGCTCTGGAATATGACGGTTCTTAAAGATAAATGCAGCTTCACATTTCAGTTTTTTAAAATCCCATAAGAAAATATACACCCTGCAATCTTAAGTGCACATTTTCTTTCTGACACTAATTTATTGGAGACAAAATATTGTGAAGATGGCATTAATTTAGTTTTTTTCTGCAAAATGTATGATGTTGATATTTTAAAAAGCATTAACTTTCATTTCTCTCTTGTCAGGCCCAGCAGTATAGTATGGAATGCTGTTATAGACAAATGTTTAATCAAAGAAATAAAATGAATAAACAGGATATCAAGGGGAGCCTTGTGTTCATAAAGCTCCCCTTGGCAAAGCAAAACTGTTCAACACAATAAATCAATCGGATTTCTATTCTGCTTGCTATGATGCTGGACGAGACAAGTAAGAAAGAAGAAGAAAAAGAAAAAAAAAGCATTAAATTTCATGACTTTTTAGGCATTACTTAGGCTATTTGACACCAAGTGCTTGAGCAGAGTGAATAATTCAAATCTGGGAAGTCTGACTGAAATGGCTTGAGATGACTTGTATTTTGCACTGTTACAAATATCATTTAAAAAATTTTGACTTTGTTTTAAAGACGCACAATGGAACTTCTAGCAGTTTTCTCAGTAGCCCCCTACCGACGGCTAAACTAGCATCCATCTTGTATCGTATCTGTACTGTGATTCACTCCAGCCAGTAAAAGAGTCTTATCTTGACTCTTGTTCTGTGCCTCCTTCTCTTTTTCTTTTTCTCTTCCTCTGGTAATGTTTCCTCGCATTTCTTTACCGAATCTGACGTGATGCTCAGTCAAAACACCCGTGTGCTGATACCTGGTTTACATCCGGTTGCTAGTGAGTTATGCGGTGCTGCAGCCAATAGTCGGCTGCAACGTCATAGTCGCGTCTCGGATGGGAATCTTACATACTGCTGTTTCTGAGCCCTGGGACATCCCCGGGCTTGAAAATGCACATAATGAATGTTGGTGTGCCATCAAAATGAGTCAGAAACGCATATTTTCAAGGTCTAAATGTTATGTTGTGTGTCTTTAATAAGGAAAAAGAAGAAAAACAACAAAAAACAGAAGACTGTTACTGAAATGTATATTAGCACCCAAATAATTTCTGTACATTTATATGTAGCAGTCATTCTCAAAATTATTCGTACCCTCCCATTAATGGTGCGTATACACCAAACGTGATTTGGGCGTCAAGGGCGTCAGACTTACATGCAAAGTCAATGCTCGACTCGCGCTGAGAGGCGTCGAAAACCCTGTGGCGCGTTATGCGTGTTGGACGCCGCGCGTGTAGATGCATTTTGCACGTGAAGTTTTGGGATTTTCAGTGTTCGGCGCATGTTTCGCACGTCAAGGGCAACAGACGTCCGAGTTAGAAAATCTGACCTTTGGCGTCTTGACGAGGGACATCAACCAATCAGTGCCACTCATTAGCTGCGTTTACATGGACCCAAATATACCGATTGCTTTCAGTTAAAAAGCTCTTTCCGAATGAAAAGTGCTGAACCGAATGAATTTTCATTCGGCTTCACGGAGGTAGAATATTCCTTTCCCCAAACCGAACGGGGTATCATGTAAACGCTGAATCGGAAAGTTGTGCGGTTGCTCTTACACTGCATGCTTCGACAAGACGTCAACGTGCAACGAGTTACGTTTCTACGCTTTGACAGATGGCTGTGAACAATGTCATTCCCTGGACAGCAACAGAAAGTTTGGTTTTTACTCAAACGCTGTCTCTATGCCTTTTTGTCTTGGTTGTCTGCAGTCGGAGCGCATGAGGATCAGCTGCTGCTGGATTAAAGTCCCGCAGAAACGACAACAGCCATGGCGATCAGTTTTTATACCTCCGTCTTTATTAAATAACGTGATGTAACATCATTCTGCGCATGTCAGACAGGATTATTCTGTGCATGTACACGCCAGATCGGAATGAATTACTTCCCATGTAAACAGCTGCCCTGAAATCCTCAATCAGAATGATTTTGTACTGAAAGGGAAAAAAGTCTCCATGTAAACGTGCCCAGTATGACACAGACACACATTTTATGACAGGACCGGAAACACCAAGCAGAACCAGGGGAATCTCCTCCTACTCTGAAGACAGAGGAGGATAAACTGTGATCTGCGTCCGGTCCCAGTGTCTGAACAGTGGTTTGATGACCTGCTGTGCCGATGGGATGTAATGGGCTGATAATGCTGCCCCGTATCGGGACAGCGGGACGTTACACCGGGCCGGATCAGACAGCTGAAAGCGCCCAATGTCAGCGCGCAGCTCCTGGAGTAAATGATGAAACTCATCACACTCAGAACACCTCGAATCATCTGATGAACCGGATGCAGAGCAGAGACGCCCCACAACGACGTTCCCTAGCTTTGTTTATCACATGAAGCCAAGCCACTCTCTACAGCATCTGCCATGGTGCAGACAGACCGGTGACAGGAAAAGGAAAAGAAGGGGCTCCTCCCGATGCGAGTCAAGCGCGCCTTGGCTGGACATCCCTCGACACGCATCGACTGCGTCAGAATGCTTGATGCTGAAAATCAAGTATTTGACCTTTTAGCGACCCAGCGTCCAACTTTGGGTGTCAGGAGCGTTTTTCGCATCTGGTGTGTATGCAGGGAAAAGATGGAAACAAATGTCACCTAAATAATTAGTTTATATTGACAAAAGTAATAAGACATAAAAATTCTATGAAAATCATGACAATGACTTTGAAGTGTGGGTCAGCAGAAATATTGAAATCAAACAAATGAAAAATAAAACAAGCAAAAAACAAGCATGATGGGGTGCTGAAGCAAAAATTTTGTTGAGCAACAACATGAGGCAATCACTGCAATCAGGTGTTTACTGTAATATTCTGTAACACTTCTGCCCCAGACAGGTTTTGGTCCACTCTTTATGAGCAATGTGCACACTAAATTATAGTTTATTAATTTTTCCTTTGTTATTACTTTTTTAAGTACCTTGTTATTTGAATCACTATTGTGAATTTAGCCTTTTTGAGGACAACTGTATACATATGTATGTATATATATATATATAGTCAGTCAGTCAGTCAGTCATTTTCTGTACCGCTTATCCAGTTCAGGGTCGCGGGGGTTGCTGGAGCCTATCCCAGCTATTATCAGGCGAGAGGCGGGGTACACCCTGGACAGGTCGCCAGTCTGTCGCAGGGCCAACATAGAGAGACAGACAACCTGTCTCTCTCTCTCTCTATATATATATATATATATATATATATATATATATATATATATATATCTTACATAGTCCCTATGTAATTGTTGTGCAAAGGTATCCACTAGGGGATAGAAGACGAGTCCCAGGGACAGACAGACAGACAGAGAAAAGTTCTTTTAAAATAGCTTTAGTCTGAAAACTTTAACCCTGACATAATCTACACTGAAAAGTGAATATGGAAGGTCACCATTGTCAACTTTTCCATTAACCTTATGCGAACAGTACCTGTATCCATGGTAACCACACAAACATTTGTCAACATACTCAAAACTTTTCAGGTTTAGATATATAACAATGAGACCAAAATAGTTAAAGTGAAATGCATTTATTTGACTAAACGTATAGAAATATAATGAAACAGGAGAAAATAGAAGTAAATTAAAGTTATGATACTGCTTTTATTTACAAATCTACAGCCAATTAGAACAGAGCTTGTAGCATTGCCTGTTTAATCTGTGGGGGAAAAAATGGTTACTTATTATCCGCATTCTAACCCATATTCCACTTGTGTATGTTGTCAGTTGCATTTAAATGTTAATGCTGATTGTTCAAGGACTCCCTTGAAAAAGGACTCCCTTTTTTCCTGGTTAAAGGGACATTATGTAGCAGTTGTATATCGCAAGCAGCTTGCTAGTATTTTTCATGCTGCATTCACGTGAAATGGGGCAAACAGCAGACGGACAACAGCCGCTGCAGGTAAAGGTATGAACAAGCCTCTATGTGAAGAAGTGGTTTTTCAGTTACAGTGACTTGAGTCACCATCTCTGATATGTTGTCATGGCGATGTCGTATTGTTTTCACTAATCCATGTTCTACTGCCTTTTTCTCAGCTTCTGTGATTAAAATGACATCTGGTGTGTTACTGACGGCCGTCTGCCTGACTGCACATGAACACAGCATCACACTGTGTTCACACTGGACGCGTCCATTCAGATACGCGCCAAGATTTCAACGTGCAAATGCTGGATGTTTACTTGCTTAATTTGGCCGTTTTTTCCGTGCGAATGGAGCGTATAATAAGCACAAATAAAACGCTCCATTCACACGTTAAGTTTAACTTTCTGGAGTGGGGGATGGTGGTTTGTCACACGTCAGTCACTTCAGTCAGGTGAACATAGTGGGACCCGGTTATTGTTATTGGAAGTCGGAGAACTGAAGATGCCGCCACGTTTGGGTCTGCCAGATTCTCCAGAGTCGTTCGGAGCTCGGTGAATTTCCTCACCTGGTCCAGGAGTTACGTCTGGATTACGGCCGCTTCCATGGGGATTTCCTGACCCCAGTTTGATGATCTGTCAGGGAGGATCGGAGCTGCATATCCCTCCAGGACACAAACTACAGGCGCTGTATTCCGGCTGCTGAGCGTCTGTCCACCTGCCTTCGGTGAGTGAGCTAGCCACAACTAGTTAGCGCTTCCAGCAACACTTCGGTTAGTTTTTTTTTCCAATCTGGACCCATTTTCTAGCATGAAATATGTTTATTTACTCACCCAGACAGTTTTGGTGCAACTTATATTCCTTGGAGAGATATTTAGATCCACTCCAGATCAGCATATGTCCAATACAATGGAAGTGATGGGGCAACCGCGCGCAGCCTCTAAATAAGGCATTAAAAACTCCTTAATTTCACCAATTTATTGTAGCGAAACATTAGTCAGACCCCCCCTATGAGCTCGAAGCGGCTTTTTTTGTGGTGATTCGTCCTTATTTACTGACATTTTTACTGCAGTGACTTTGATAACGTCACTATTATGCGACACCATAACAAGCAAATGTCTGTAAATAAGGATGAATCACCACAAAAAAGCTGCTTTGAGGTCACAGGGGGGTCCGACTAATGTTTCGTAATAAAACATTGGTGAAATGAAGGAGTTTGTAGCAGATAATGCCTTATTTAGAGGCTGCGTGCGTTAACCCCATCACTTCCATTATATTGGACATATGCTGATCTGGAGTGGATCTAAATATCTCCTGAAGGAATTCAAGTTGCACCAAAACTGTCTGGGTGAGTAAAAGAACGTATTTCATGCTAGAAAATAGGTCCAGATTAAAAAAAAAACGAACTTCCCCGTTAATGAGCTGCACCTTAAACCCGCAACAATTTGCTGCTCTGAAGGCTTTCCCCCATGTTTTGCACTTACAACAAAAAAACATTTGTGCCACCTCCATGTTTCTCTGATTGGTTCTCTCTGGTTCACTTTCCTCCTGTTAGTGCTGTCTCTTGTCTTACATTGGAAATCAGTCTCCAGCGGAGGGAACCCAGACTGACTTGCCGTGTATCTCATACATGGTGTAGTCAGGATGATGTACCAGGCTAAATGTGAGCAGCATGAGTTAATCTCTTGCTTATTTGTATTTACTGCTTTATTGGTGAACTCCATCCACACATGTTTTATGTTGCTCCACTTCAGGGTCACAGGATGGCTGCAGCTATCCCACCTGACCTGGACAGGTCATCAATCCATCACAGGGCCAACAAAGAAGAAACAATGAAGCATACTCACACTTACTCCCAGGGTCAAACTTGAATCACTGATCAACATAACAACATGTCTTTTGGCAACTGAAGTAGCTGAAAAGAACGAGGAAACTAGAGATTCAAGCCCAGAAACCTCCTGCAGCGAGGTGCTAATCAGCACATCGTCATGCAATTTACTCGGAAACTCATGACAGCTATTTAAATAGTACGCCTGCATAAAAATAAGTCTGCACAGCCCACATACTGTAAAGGTAACATCCTGTGTATGTATAAGCACAGATGTTAAACAGAATACAGCAAACAGAAGCTGTCTCATTAAACGAAACCAAAACGACAAATGAATTCTGGGAAACTGTGTTGACAAACAGCATCTGTAGCCCTTTTCTTTACTGTCATTCTAAACTTCATCTTGAGCCCCTTTTTGTTCATCTGTTACATGCTCCCTCCTGCTTCTCTGCTGCTCCAGTGTGACCTCATCTGAAGCTCAGAAACACCTGGTAACTTTCTGAGCACAGAATGAAATAACATGTTCACAGAGCCAGTTGCATTCACGCTGTTTGATTGGTCTCAAGGTAAAAAATAATCCTGATGTCTGGAATTGGTTTGCAGAAAAGGAAATGTGGACCTGATAATCTTCTCTAAAAATGAGTGCGTTGCTATGGGGAAGGCAGTTTCTTGGCAATGTAATAATAAAATGTAATTTGTGTGCCTGACAAACTGATCTTACCGAAAGAAACAGGGATATGGGAAGAGACACACAGCATTAGCACTGATTCAGACTCCAATTTAGGCAACAGCTACTTCATCATGTCTCCTTTTTCCCATAAACAGGCTTTGGAGGACATCTCAGAATAAACAACAGCAAACAGTTTCTACAAGGGAACAATGACAGGAATAGTTTCCAGTAATTGATCAACTTCTCAGTCTTATTTTAAAGGAAAATCGGAATATATTCAATCTGGATTATAGCGCTTACAAATAATATAAATCCCTTTTAACTTCAAATGCATCCTATTTGATACATCTGAGACTGAAGTGGTGACCTGTCCATGGTGTGCCCTGTAGCTGGGGTCCACTTCAGCACCACCCTGTGACCCTGCTTTGGGTCAAGTGGGTATAGAAAATACATGGATGGTTTTTGAGATCTCTGCACCACCCACATAGTGTTAATGCTCTGTTCAGATTTTTTCTGAGATCTGATTCCATGTGTGGTTGTTCCATCTTATGGTTCAAATGTGACCTCCATCACACTCAGTTTCCCTCTGGGATATTTTTATTTTCATTTCATTCATTCCAGTGTCAACAGTTCATATCCCACATTTACAAGAGAAGGCAGGATGTTAGATGCCGTGTTTACAGAAATAATATAGATCAGGGATCACCAAATCCAGACTTCTTCGGCAAGTTTTTGAAAGGTTTTTAATGTTTCTAACACACCTGACTCAAATTAATGAGTAATTGTGCAGAACTTCATTGATTGTTAGACCCATTTAATTGAGTCATGTATGTTGGAGCAGGGAGATGTTGAAAACCCTCCAGACACTGGCCCAAGAGGTCCGGAGTTGGTGATCCCTGACATACAGGTGGGAGAAAAAAAGTATTGAACACATCAACATTTTTCTCAGGAAACAAATTTATAGTAGAGCCATTGACATTAAATTTTCACAACCCAACCCAAGTAATGCGCTCATACAAAGAAATCCTAACATTTATGTCCATAAGTGAAGTTATGTTGATATAGTGAAATGGCACAGGAAATAAGTATTGAACACATGATGAAATGGAGGACAAAAAGATCTGGAAAGCCAAGAAAGAAGCTGGAGTCTGTCAGTATTTAGAAAGTAATCCTTTCCCGTATGAGTGCAAAGTAATATCAGCTGGTTTAGTCCTGATTGATGCCTTTTAAAAGGTTTCTCATCACCAAGGTGTCAGACGAGAAGCATTCCATGATGGTAAAAGCAAAGAGCTGTCTAAAGACCTATGCAACCTTATTATTGCAAACACACTGAAGGCATTGGTTCCAGGTGCATTTCTAAACTTCTGAAAATTCCAGTGAGCACCATTGGGACCATCATCTGGAAGTGGAAAGAACACGGCATGGTCATAAACCGGCCAAATCTTTGGAAAGAACTGAAGATCCAAGTAAACAGAAGAGACCTGGAACCTTGAAGATTTGAAGGCAGTTTGTGTGGAAGAATGGACCAAAATCACACCTGAGCAACGTATTCCACTGGTTTCTCCATACAGGAGGTGTCTTAAGGCTGTAATCACCAACAAATGTTTTTGCAATAAGTATTAGATAAACTTCAGTAAGCGTATTCAGTACTTATTCCCTGTGTCATTTCACAATATTACACATAACTTAATTTATGAGCATAAATGTTTGGATTTCTTTGTATGTGTGCATCACTTGTTTTTTTTTTCTGACATCTGGTGAAAATTTAATGTCAATAGCTCTACCAGAAATATATTTTCTGAAAAATTTTCTGTTTTTCTCTTCCGGCTGTCGGCGAGTGCAGACGTGCTTTCCTCTGCTCTGCTCCCTTCCTCCCTATTTTCCCTGCAATCTTTGTCCTGTCACTCCTCTGAGCCTCTCTCTGCCTTTTTCTCCTAAATCCTAAACTTCAACTATGGATCTGGACGGCGGGTCTCTCATCACAACGGATAATATTTTTTTACCCAGAGACAAGGTGCAGGGGGCGGCATCTTGTCCGGACGGGACGGTCCCAGCAGGTCACACTGAAGACCTGTACATGTTTGGATTTATGATAACTGGGTTCCTGCTGATTGGAGCTGTCGGATACCTGGTTCATCGGGAAATTCTGAAGCTGACGGCAGCTGTTGGCAAGCTGCCGTTCGAGCTGTTTCTCCGAGCTACCAACACTCAGACTCAAACTTTGTGCACGTTGACTCGCGTGGATGCCCTGTGGGGTAAACTGGGGACGATGTCTGACAGCATAAAGGATGTTGGGTTCCACCTGGAGCAGTTGGAGACTTGGATTGGGGGTAATTAACACAAATTTGGCTGATTTGGTCGCCTCTGAGACCTGCTGAAGACTTTACAGGCAGACGGAAACATGCCTCTGCCTGGACCCAAACTATCTTCTTATCTCAATCTGGTCCCCGGGAGCGGCCTTGCAGCTGCTCCTTAACTCCCAAATGTCCTTGGAGAAACTGCAGAAGTGAGGCTCTGCAACCCCCCCCCCTTCCACGAGAACAGTTGGGACTCTCTGAAGGCCGTCTCTATCATCTACGGACTGTGCGTGAAGCCGCTGTCTCTCGCTTACGCACACACATTTCACGACACTGATGCGCACATCCCACTGCACTGCTGGTCCTTCTCAACTTCCTCCCACCAGAAATCGGTGGAGGATGGAGGATGCGCCCCCTTTGTGGCTGCGTCTTCTCCCTCACTGGGCTCTGGACCCCTCCTCCTCCCTACCACATGTGTCATGATGTTGTGATTGTCTGTATACGTGCTTAATTGTACTGAGGGTGTTTTTTTTAACCCATTATCACGTCCTCTGCAGAGGGCGGGACAGTGGTTTCTTTTTTTTCTCCTCTCCCCACCTGTCCCAATGTATATCTTTTTCACTCTGCAAACAGGTGCGCTGCTCGTGTGGCTGCACCCTCAGTCTGCCCGGTTCTGTTTGTGTTGTGTCTACTGTCTGTGTAGTCTTGGACGGGTTGTACTGGAAAAAGAATTTCATTGCACTGGGACGCCGGTACAATGACAATAAAGTTTTTCTGATTCTGATTCTGAAAATGTTGACATATTCAATACTTTTTTTTCCTCGGTTTCGATGATACATGTCAGCATGTATGAACTGTGAAGTTATGGAATGAGAGTAATATAATACTGTCTTGTCCAGTGTTTCTCATCACTTTGGTGATGGAATAGGCTGATGACATACATTACTGTTCAGAGAATCAAATCTTATGGGGAACCACAGTTATGCCCATCTACATTCCCCTCCAAGGGACCAAAGAGATGAAAAAATATGAACAGAAGTCAATGGTGAGAAAATAATTATTTTTGCTCTCTGCCTGGATTCCAGATTTTTGTGCAAAGAAAAATAAAATTCCACAAATAACTTTGATTATTTCAGGTTTTGCTTGAAGCTGCTTTGTGGACTTCTTGTTATGAGAAATGACACCGCTCTGTGCGAGTGGCATTAACAAGAGCGACCATTATTCCATCGGCGTAATGGACAGACTCAACATGTTCTGATTTACAATGATTTTCACGTCTGTTGATGCTTTTGTTTTACCCTCGAAAAAAGCGGTGAAATGCCGGAGTAGAATCACTATGCTAGTGCACCTTTGGCAGCTAGTGATGAATTTGAAAAAATTCTTCCATCAAAAGATATTATGGAAGATACACTGCCTGGCCCTCCCCCAAAAGTCGCCAATTTCATACACGCTTACATTTCGTTTAGCTTTGATTATGGCAGCATTCGCTGTGGCATTGTCTCTATAAGCTTCTACAATGTCTTAGATTTTTTTTTTCATCCAGTGTTGCATTAATTTTTCACCAAGATCTGCATTGATGATGGTAGAGTCTGACCACAGCCTTCTCCAGCACATCCCAAAGATTCTCAATGGGCTCAATGCGCCCATCACTCTGGAACAGGGTAAATCTGGACTCATCAGACCACATGACCTTCCATTGCTCCAATTTTTATGCTTCCTAGCAAATTGAAGCCTTTCTTCCAGTTAGCCTTACTAATTAGTGGTTTTCTTAAGGCCACAAAGTTGTTCAGTCCCATCCTTTAAGTTCCCTTCATATTGTGTGTGGAAATGCTCTTACTTTCACTATTAGACATAGCTCTGAGTTCTACTGTTGTTTTTCTTCGATTTGATATCACCAAATGTTTAAGTGATCGACAGTCACGATCATTCAGGATTTTTTTTCCAGCCACATTTATTCCTGGAAGACGATGGGTCCCCACTTTCCTTCCAGTTTTTAATAATGCACTGGACAGTTCTCAATCCAATTTTAGTAGTTTCTGCATCTCCTTAGATGTTTTCTCTGCTTGATGCCAGTGATTTGACCCTTCTCACACAGACTAACGGTTTTTCCACAACAACGGGTTGTGTCTTTCCACATGGTTGTTTAGGATATGAGAAACAACTCATTGCACCAGTTGGGGTTACATAACTTGTTGCCAGCTGAAAGACCATTGCCCAAGCAGTAATTATCCAATAGGAGGCTCGTACCTACAGTATTTGTTTAGTTAAATCCAGGTGGCGACTTTTTTTCTGGCCAGACAGTGTATGTAGCACCCTTCTGCAATAATTGAAAGACCTACGTTTCCTCATGAATGCAGTTTTCGCTCCTTTCAAACAGTACCAGTATTCCCATTCCAGTTTAGTTTGCTGTCCAGGTGACCTCTCAGGTATCTACAGCCCCCCACCAGCTCCAGCTCCACTACCAGGAGCACAGAATTCTGAAGTCAACTGGAAGTCTAAGGGGGGATAAGTTGAAGAGAAAGAGTGAGAGTAAAGTCCTCCACAGGGCACTCTTCAATTTCACAAACTGTGGTCTGTCTTCAAGTTAATCAATACTCCAGGCACTTGAAGAGGCATCCTCCTGTATTTCCTTGAGCTTCTCACAAAGTGGTGTAAGCTTAATTGGGTAAAATGCCCAAAAAAAAAAAAAAAAAAAAAAAATAATAAAAGACATAAAAATCCTATACAGACTGGGCAGAGGTAACATAATGATCTCCAATAATGCCAAGATTATATTCATATTGTCCATATTTAGCTCTAAATAAGAAGTAAGTTGCTCTGAAAAGTACAGATAGCTTGTAAATGTGGAGCAGATTCTTGGCTGGGGGCATAGTTTTGTGCAGGCAATCAGACCACTGCAAATGTCCCAGCGAGTTATGATTGAAATGAGTTGTGCTGTTGAGGCAGTTACTAATGGACCAATGTATTACTTCTGTAATTAGCTGTGACACAGAACACGTCAGCCAGATTAAGATTGAATGCATGACAAAGACCACACGCTGACAGATGCATGCCAGTTAATTAGGACAGACATTTTATCATGGTCAGAGCTGAATTGCTGGGAGTAAAAACAAAATACAAGACGTGCAATCACGTAAATATTCCTATTTACTTTGATGCTGGTACCAGTATTGGGCTGCGGAGTGAGATTTGATGGCCCACTACTGATTCAGACTGGTATTTGGTAACAGCAACAGGGTAGGTGGCTGCAAAATTCGCACATCTGTGCCATGAGGTGGCATCAACCATGAGGATGATGCTGTTTTTTTGTTTTTTTTTTTGTATCAGGTCAACACATTAGAAATCAGTAGCATGAAATGTAGCCATAAAATAATGACAACCAGAAGTTTCTCTTCTTTCTCTGAGCTGTCCATCCATTTTCTGTCCCATATAAGTGACCAAATTGTGGCGACAACAGAGGGAGCAGAGATCCTGAGAACTCCCTCTCCTTACTACTTCCAGCTCTTTCGAGGAGACAATGAGGTGTTTCAAAGCCAGCTGAGATACTGTGAAGTCTCTGGGGTTCCTGAGTTGGCTCTGAGGCTTCGTAATAATGGGGCATGACACCAAAAACAACAACAAACATCATGAACAGACACATGGATTGTCTCTGCTTACTCATTTTGATGTGGAGGAGCTCACATGTACAGACATTTTCACTACTTCTGATTTTTCTCTGCATTTTTGTCTTTTGACCACATTTAAACAGTTTTATGGTGCTGAAAAACTTAAAGGAAAACACCTGAAAAACTTTAAAGTGAACATTTTCAGATGATCTGTTTAACTTATGAGTAGACAGGATTTTTGCTTACATCATCAGACCTTGCACCTCCATCTGCATATTCCCCTGGAGCAAAACTCCTTTATTTCACCAATACTTTAAGTAGAACGAATAAACAAATGTGTACTATTGTTCTGTGAGTTGAGAGGGTCAAAGTTTTCAGTTTGGTAATGTCTGGTTAGCATTGCTGTCTCAGCTGTACTGCGGTGCCGCAGCCTGTAAAGGTTTGAGAAAACCTCTCAATAAATAACAGAGTTAATCCTGAACTCACAGGGCAATAGTACTCGTTCGTTAATTCATGCTATTTAAAGCATTGATGAAATGAAGGTTTTGCTGCAGATAATACCAGACTCAACATTAGAGATGCAACGATATGAGAATTTCATATCAGGGTTATGGTGACAAAAATGATCACGGTTATCATTATTATCACGGTATTATTAAAATCACTCCCCAGTATCATTAAAAACATCCAAAATGGGTCCAAAAGTCTACTTTGTCCTTTTTAAAAGGGGAAAATTCTCCAGGGTGCTGTCCACATGGGTGCATTTGTTGCCTTCTACCATGTTTTCATAAATTAAACGTTGTAAACTGGGACTGCTGCTGCTTTTCCAGCCAATTAACAGCATCACCGGGAGTTTTTTTTAAAGTGCAATAATCAATCACGGTTTTAACGATAATTAAAATTTGAAAAGGTATTACTAATCGAGGGGAATTTTATCATGGTTAATCATTCTACCATTAATTGTTACATCCCTACCCAACGTAATATCTTCTGAAGGAGACAAAGTGAGACAGAAATTTTACCAGTGAGTATACACGTATAAACTCCTATAAATAAGGTCCAGGTTGAAAAAAAAGAAAGCTATCCTTTAAGATGCCTTGATGATGATGGTTATGATGCTAGTGTCAGTGATGATGTTTTTGATGTGTTACTGGTTTAATAAAAGTTCTTGAGCACTTATCCAGTTAATATGTAATTAATTGCTTCATTATAATTTTAAAGGTGATAGCTATGCACTGTTAAAAGAGATTAGTTGACCCAACTTAACCAAATCAAGTCATTTTGTTGCTTTGACTGAGTTGAGTCAACTTATAGTGACAAGTTTACTCCACGTCAAAAGTGGAGTAAAATCTTCATTCAAAAACTGCATTTTCTGTTTACTTGTGTTATCTTTGACTCACATTAAAATTTGTTTGATGATCTGAAACATTTTAGTGTGACAAACATGCAAAAAAGTAAGAAATTAGGAAGGGGGGAAAAGCTTTTTCACACAGCTGTATATGGGCCTATTTAAGTTGTAGCTATGACCTTTAAAGGTGCCATGACATCAAATTTCACTTTTCTGGGGTTTTGGGGGTATAATATGATCTATTGTGCACTGATGAGGCCATGTGAATGTCCAGAGTGAGTATCAAAGTTCCTGTTTATGGTCTGTCAGCTTTGTCTCTCTGCTCAGAAACAGTTGAATCAGACAGCAGGCTATCATTCTACGTAGTTCTATCATTCTACGTAATTTAATTGCTCCAATAAGAGCACACTATCAAGTAAACAGCCCCCCCCCCCCCCCCTCTCTCTCTCCTAACGGTCTATGCACCGTCCGCTCCCCCCCTCCCCTCCCCGTCAGTTTCAGCTGCGTGTATGGAGCAAGTAGTAACTTCTGTGCAGTCAGGTCTGGGTTTTCAAACAAATGGATTTAAAAGAAAACTTCTGCAGCAACACTGAGGGAGGGGGCCACAACCTTGTCATTACCTGTAAGTTTATTTATTTTCTAAATGCTGTCTTGTCTGATAAACGTAGCTCACACTGTCTGAAATGCCCATGTTGCTAGCAGTTAGCCTTTAGCAAACTCCGACCACAGCTTGACCTAGATTCTCCAAATAAGGTCATAGCCAAATAAGGTGTAGCCAATCAAAATGAAGTCAACGTGATCTCCGGGTAAAGCTCCATATCATCACCGGACCCAACTGTATTACTGAGGAAGTGAGGTCTGGCGTTTCAAAACAATACTCCGCTGTAAAAAATGCCGTTTTTTTCTTTGGAGTATTTACATATAAAGTAATGCCAACAACATAAACTAGTTTTTAACTGCTATGTCATCACTCCTTTAAAGGAGCTGTATCATGCTTTTCAAATGTTCCAAAAATCAAATATAGGCATTTATAAGCTAAATATGTTCCCATCGTTACTATAGAAACTAATTTGGTGTTAAATATTAGTTTTTCGATGCATCTAATTTCCAACACGGAAGTAAGATGGCTGACTGTACTGAACCGCGGAGCTCTCGACCAATTGCAGCATGTTTTACGCCCATTTCATGACGTCGCCCCGGAAGAGACACTTATTCTGAAGGGTCACAGAATTGTCTGTAGCACCGGCACCGGCAGCTCTCATGTGGATGTTAGTAGTAAACATTGATGGATAATTCCTCCGATCGACGGGATAAAACAGACCAGCCTGTTATGGAGCTGTATGCGCTCGACCCAGAGTCTGATATGGAGTTTGAAGTATACGCAGTACCACAGAAGTACCACAGAGACCCCTGACAAGCAAGTAATTTAGCGAACAAATCATAGGCTAACAGTTAGCGCTGAGCTAAGCAGCACTCACATGGATCTTGTAAACATTGATGGATAATCGGACTCCGATCGACGAGATCAAACGGAGCAGCCTGTTATGGAGCTGTATGCGCTCGACCCAGAGTCTGATATGGAGTTTGAAGTACACGCTGTACCACAGAAGTACCACAGAGACCCCTGACAAGTAAGTAAATTAGCGAACAAATCATAGGCTAACAGTTAGCATTGAGCTGAGAGATGTGTTGACTCACCAGTGTTGTTGTCTGTCCATGCGCGTTTTTATAGTAGGAACTGCGTCAGGTTTCAGAAGTAATCCCAGAGAAAAAAAACACTTTACTGCCCGAGATTCATGAAGTTGTCAGGAGTGAAGTTCACACACAAAGTTGAGTTTTTTTTTTCCTGCTCCTGAAGTTATAATCCAACCACTTCTGGCAAGTCGATTCATCCAGTACAACAAATAAACTCCCACGCTGAACATAACCACGCTGAACGTAACTGCATTTTCCCCAACTTGCTGTCCTCTAGAGCTTAAAAAAAAAGGAAAAAAAAAAAAGGAAGAAAATTCTCCTGAACTCTGGAGCAAACGTCTGTTAGCTGATGGCTGCTTGTCTCTGAGGAAATCTTCCTGCAGGTGTTAGTTTCTTCCTCAGAGAGTGTGTATAGGATTCTCTGAGTTTCTGTTCAACAGAGGGCGTCTTGCTACGATACTGAGCATGCGCATTTGGACTTTCGTGATTGGTGCCACGTTCATACGTAACGGGGTGGGTAGTCAGCCGTTTGCAGGGAGGTAGCGCTTGGTTTAAATATTCATGTAGATTACTCAAATATGCATGAATGAAGAAAAATGACGATTTAAATCATTTCTTGATGAGGAAATAACACACTGACATGCTGAAAAGCTCTTAAAAGTCCATTTTTCATGATAGGGCTCCTTTAAAAGATTTATTTTCATCTAATTTCTCTTTAATTTGTGGATAAATAGATTTTATTCTAATTTTGTCTGCATTCGTTTAAAATATTTATGTTCATTAGTTTTATTCTTATTTCATATTGCCCTTGAAATAAAGATATTAATGCATGCTGCATGATTGTGTAACTTTTCCTTTCAGGGAGAAAAAAAAGTTTTGGTACTTTTTACAATGAAACAATTGTCATAAATGTATGATGTTGTTGCTGGTGAAGAAAAAAATAACCCTTAAGCAAAATTACTGAGTTTATCTGAAACAGCCTAAGAGTGAGAGCAGAAATCCTTCAGTGAAAGCTCTTACCTGCCGCTTTTATTTTATTTTTCCTTTCCTTTGGTAACTTACAGCTTATGACCATGGATTTGAGCTAAATAGATTTACCAATAAATAAACAGCTGCTTCCATCAGTCATTCTCTCTTCAACATAACGGGCTGCTTCAGCATCTGCATCACTTTCAGAAGCTGTCAATAATCTGCCTTTCAGTCTCCCATCTCCTTCCATGTTGTGTGAAAGCATAAAAAGTACCTCTAGAGAGTGTGCTTCCCTCCGGCCTCAGAGTTCAGTAGTCTGTGCTTTAGCTGTGACCATGCTACCACAATAACTGCTTGAAAACAGCCTGTCAGTCTCAAAGGGCTCTATTCTTCATACAAATTATTTAAAGTATGTCTCTATGCACTCAGAAATGTGCTGAAAACCTTCAGGTGTTAAACTGTGACACCACACAGAAAGAGCAAGTCTAATAGTTAATAAGGTATGCTGTGAGTTTGCAAGTGCTTGTAACTGATGTTACTCTGTACCTGACCTTGTATAATTCATTTAACACAAACTAGCCTTTTCTCATCTTTGTGAAAAATAAATTCAAGGTACGAAAGGGTGCACGGACTGTTCATGAACACAGAAAACACAAAGCGCCCTGGGTGATGAATTTTTTTTGTCACCTTTGGTTAAAGACAAGCCAAAAGTATTTCAGAGAGCACCGTCTTGCTGAGCTGTACACGACGATGCGAGGAGAATTTTCTGTGGTGAAGCAGCATGTGTGTAAGTGATGACCTACATAACCGCACCCCTCACCTTTTCTGTCGTTGTACAGGACATGCTTACCTGGAAGGCCCTGTTAAACAGTAAGAGCCTCACACAATCCTATTTGAAGTTTGCTCTGTGGATTTAGCCACTTTTTAAATTCAAATCACTCGCACGGCAGTGTCAGGACACGGGGAGGGTGGGAGGGGAAGGTGGACTTAATATAAAACCCAAATCCCATTAGAGATGGACGGCAAGAAAATGAGGGGTTGGCACAGTGTCGACTTAACACACTATGTGAAGAGAGCGCTCTTTGATGGGGGTCAGAGATGATGTCCCACATTGCACACTTTTTACTTTTTTTGTTTTCACATGTCTACCCATCAAACTAGAAATAGCCAGAAGTGAAATGTATCATTACAGGATCTGTGTCCGTAGAGGAGCAAGGCTAGAAGGAGTAGGTGACTTATCTGCCACAGACGAGGGTCTTTGGGGTAATAAGGCATGCATGAGAAGCTGTTTCCTTCCTCTGAATGGGGTATCCATGTCGCTCGGTCCCTGCGTAGCCCGCGGACTCTCTGAAGTGGTCGACTTAGCATGGCCTTCTTGTATAATTAGTCTCCTGAACCATGTAGGATGTGTTACTCACCTCCTCTACTTTCATTTATACCTGTTCCTCCCTCTCCATCTTCCTGTCCCACCATCTTACACAATCTTATCCTCCTAGGCTGAGATAATGCACACATGGCCGCTGTCAAGACCAGACACAACTTCCTCTAAGAAAAGGTTCTTTTCCTTTAAACAATAATTTGGATAATACTCCACGGTTTCTTTGTTCCTTCCCAGATCCTCGCCCTTCCTGTTACAGTCTATCATGTGTTGTCACCACGGTTTTGTCGATGAGTCAGTTTGTCAGTCTGTTTGTCATTCATGTGCTCTCCCCAGAGTTTATGCTCTTTGTTAGTTTTCTAGTTTAGTGTGTGGAACATCTTTTCTTTGCACCACGTTTTATGTTAAGAATAAGTTGTACACCTGCCAGTCTCTCGGCTCGTCATCTTCTGTTTGGGTCCTTCGTCCTTGTCACCTCTCAGAAACAAATTCACTGCAGCAGCTTCTTAAAAACTCCTCAGTTTGGGTAGAAGTGTGTCAAATGTGACACAGTTGTGAGGTGTGATGTGTACAGGTTCAACTGTGTCACTCTGAATTATGGAATGGAGAAAACACAAACCTAGTTGAACAGCCTATTTGGACGATAACCATAGTTTGATTTATCTGTGCATGAAACAAAAAACAAAGACATTGGTAATCACAATAAGCTCCAGTAATAGCTAAAGATTCATCCCAAATAAATACCTTTGAAATACAGAATTTTTGCAATTTTCTCAGTGATGTGCCCCGTATTGACGGCTGATCAGCATCCATCTTGCATCCTACTGCAGTGTTGTTTTCGTCAACGTTGACAATGACGAAATCATTTCATTGACGCCCTTTTTTTTCATGATGATAACGAGACGATGACGAGCTAACCATGTCACTATGATGACTAAAACTAGGGCTGGACGATATAGAAAAAAAAGATTATCGACAAAAAAAAATCTGTATTGATCGATATCGATATTTATATTAAAAAAAAGCCATTATCAAATTAAAAGCTATGTCAGCCCTGGCCATTTAAGCTTTTGCTGAATGACCTACTTATAACAAAGATCACACTAAAGCCGTTTTCAGACTTGCATTGCGGAACATGAGCGGTAAAGCCCATCCGCTCTTTAAAAACGGACTCGTCTTTTCAAACATGCCACTTCCTTGCGGACTTATCGCATCGCGGGACCTTTCAGACATCAGGAAATGTTGCGGCAAAGTCAGCAACTCTGTCCGGAACATTTTCTTGTGCGTTCAGCCAAAACGACGTACCGCAACATTTCTGCTCCTGTGTCCGCTACATCTCTGAGGTAAAAGACCGGTACACATGTCTGAATGCAGCGTTATGAAGGACAGAGTCTGCAATATTACCGCTTTCCAGTGCAAGTCTGAAAGGGGCATAACACTGAATTCCAATTCAACGGTCTGCGTTTGTGATTGGTTCGGCAGAAGGAGTGACTGTAGTATCATGATACCTGATAGGCTACAGCGGAAAACTGTGCTTCTATATTGAACTTTTATTGACCCTCTTTTTTTTCTATTGAAAAAACCTCAATCGATCGATATATATCGATATCGCCGAGCACCTCTTGGCGAGCAGCCGCATGCAGCGTGCACCGGCCCGCATCTGCATCCACCTGAACCTGAACCGAGACCCACTAACTCTACTAACTAACTCCCTGTCAAACTTGACCTGCACGTCAACACATCACGTTCCTAAATGTATAAATTCACAGTAGTCGCTGTCCTTTTGCCACTTAGGGGCTTTATCTATTTCATTCAGATTTGTGCATAAAAAAACATCATCCCTGGTTTTAACTTTGCCCTCCGTTCCTGCTCCGCGTCACCAGCAGTGTCTCTGCCTGCGCTGGAAAAGATCCCGGCGCCTGATGTTTAAACCATGTCATATCCACAACCATAAGTAAAAAAAAAAAAAAACGTATTCTCACTGTGACCCACCCGAACTACACAAATATCAGCCCACATGTGAACCGTGACATTCATCTATCTGCTAAACAGCATTTTTGTGGGTTACCCATCGGGTATCCGAGCTGCTGCAGGACTCTGGCGCACATATGCACAACACACCTGCGGTCAGACACTCAGGTGAGGCAGCAGCAACCAGCTGCTTGACTGCTTTGTTTAGAAACAATGAAATGATTATTTACACACTTTCAACAGCGTATAAACCATCAGAATGAAATAGAAAGCATTGTAGGCTATATTATTAATATAAAAAGTGATAAGGTTCATTGTTTTATGAATTTCACTTCATAGAACCTGCAACCTTGATTCAAATTTCCAATACTTACTGACCTAGTCTAACTTTTTTCTTTTCTTTTTTAAAAGTTAAAATATAGCCTGACTAAAACTAGACTAAAACCTTTTTGAATTTCGTCGACTAAAACTAGACTAAAACTATCAGATACAGAAATGGCGAAAATGTGACTAAAACTAAAAAGCATTTTCGTCAGAAAGACTAAGACTAAAAGTCAGATAGTGAACTGTGAGATCTCTCCAACCAGTGACAGACAGTCATCTTGGACTCTTGAATGATCTCTTGTTCTGTATCTTTCTCTCTGTTTTTTTTTTCGTGTCTTCCTCCACTAATGTCTTCTTGCATTTCTTTGCTTATAAGCGATGGTGCGCATTCAAAACTGCCGGTGTGTTTGTATCCATTCCCAAGTGTGTGACATGGTGTGTCAGGTAAAACTTGGCTGCAATGGCACACCCTGTCCTCAATGAAACAGTTGTATAGTTTCTAAGCCTTGAAATACCACTGGGCAACAAACCAGAGTGTGAGTTTTAAGGTCAGAAAGTTAAAGGTAGAGTCCCCTCCCCTCGGGCTAATGGCCGCATCACTCTTCGACACCAAGCCTCTCCTTCAAAGCTCGAAAGCGGGTGAAAGCCAAATCAATACTGACCCTGGTTTTGAGCGTGTGCTATCTAAATCTCTTTTTGCCGCAGAGTACTTCCTTGTCTTCATTGCGTCTGCCATGTTTTTTCCCAAGAATTAGAGTAAATCTGGTGTCTGCTCCAGTCGATCAGTTTATCCCCCAGAGCGCTACACCTTTAGTTCTGTCATTGGCTGGAGACAAATATGCAAATCTCTGCACAGAAATGTCCTGAATGCTCCAAAACAAAGGGACAAACAAAATAGACTCAGGGGGAGAGGGAGTTGCAAACAACCACCACACGAGAGTAGAGGCCCAAATGTGCGGTTTGAGACGGTTTTCACTAGGGGTGTGACAAAATATCGATACACTGAAATATCGCAATATTTTATATGCTGATATCATATCGATATTTAAAAGTGCGGTATCAATCTATTTTACTAACAAAATCTTGTGAGATTTCATCGCTCTGTTATGAAATCTTGCGAGATTTTGTTTTATAAGCAACAGTCCAGCATGTAGAAAAGTCCCTGTGCATCTGCAGGTTCAGGTTAAACTTTACACACAGTGGAAGGTACAAGTTAACGTCTGTGTCCAAGTTTTAGACCACCCAGTTGTTTCAGATTATAATGCACTGACTGAAATGTTTATTTTTCATATGCAAAGATATGCGTTTTCATATACTCATATGTTTTATTGTTTCACATGAATTGGTGTACATTTGTAGTATTCCAGCTCAGCTGTGGTAATATTGTATTCAAAAGCACTGTATTTTTATTCTATTTGCACAACTATTCAGTTAGGTTTTCCCAGAGTGAGAAGTATTTATGTTCAGGGGGACGACTGTAAAGGTTTTATTTGTTGTTTTTTTAAATGAGATCCAAGTAGCAAAGAAACCTGTCCAAGTTTAATAAATGGGACATAGAGAAATTGAATTTCATTCATTTTGATTCATTTTGTTGTTTCAGTCATCCGATGTATAGGTACAACTTTTATTTTAAACTGCATTTTGAATTTCTCTGAAGTGCTTAGAACATTGCAATATATTGCAGTATATAGCAAAAAATATACAGATGCGGGCATGAAAAAGTTCTGCCTTTTTCTTCCAGAAGTGATGCTGGAATAGTGCACTATAACTGCACTATCACTGGCTGAACAATTTGTCTCACGAATACGTCATCACGCACGGTGTCCAAACTTGGTGTGTGGAAATGTCCTCGCCCCGGGCGTTCATTTATGCTCTGAAATCGTTTCCCCTGGGCACACGGGTGTTTCTCTGTGCGAATGAATTAGCAGACAAGTCGCTGGTATGTGGCTGGCAGTCGGCAGAAAGGGGAACTTTTTAATGCCCGCATCTGTAGCAATATGTTGCGGTGTCACAATATCGCAGTATTGTATCGTATCGTATCGTGACCCATGTAATGTGATATGCATCGTATCGTGTAGTCTTTGCCAATACACACCCCAAGTTTTCACTTGCACAAGTCTAACATTTATTTTGAGGGGGAAAACTCCAGACTCTGCCTTTAAGCTTCTTACACTCTTCTTGAGAAATGAGAACTTGCGAATTTGCGAATCACAGGATGGTAGAGGAAGGTACCATGTTTCTCACCTCTGATTGGCTAGAAGGCCTCTCTTCTGATTGGCTATTTAACTTGGCCCTGAAACGTCATCTCACGTTCAGGGTATACAGTGCAGGCTGTGGTCTGTTGGCTCGTTTTGTGACGCTTACATGCTGTACGTCTTTCTTACGATACTAATAACGTTACCGGTTCTATGTATACGTATGCATGGGGAGAGGGGGAGAGAGAGAGAGAGATATTAGTCATTTTGTGTCTTATGGTCTCATGACCATCATGCCGTCTATACTTTGATGATAATTTGGACATAACTGTTTCATAGGTTGAGGTTGTTGAGCAAGCATGATGCAAGTTAGGACACATTTCTCATCATCACAGGAAGCCTTGATGAACTCTGTGTTGACTGTTATGTTAATTATTGTTAATGTGACTCCACTATAGTCATGTACAATAGTCATACCTAATTACTCCTGTTTAACTGTATATTATTTAACGAACCTTTTAAAGGCAGGGTAGGAGATCTTGGAGAACAGTTCGAACAAGCTACATTTGAAAAAATATACACCCCCTGAAACCACGCCTCCACGGCACAGGAAAGTGTTGCGTGCGCTCTTCTCGATGGAGATAACCAAGAACAGCTGAGTGGCTAGCTTGTTAGCTTCCAAGTAAACAGCAGAGGAACCACGTTTCTAAAAGTGATAATTATCTCACCACCAACTTCTTCTGCGGCGTAAAACATCCTCACTGCAAACAACAACACCTCCATGACTTAATCCACATCCGTTTTCTCTTTTTATGAGCAAACAGCGGCATAGATAAGAGCAGCGAGCAGCCATGTTTGTCTCGGTTCGTCTGCACCGAGATGCTCACGGCGAGCGCGCGCACATGCACGCGAGGATGGTTGGTGCGCGACAGAGAACACTCGAATTTGATGGACATAAAAATCATTCAATCAATCAGAACGGGCCCCTCAAAACTCCATCCAATGAAATTAATTTAATTGGAAGGGGTTTTTCCAGTGCTGTACGTTCCACAGGTGATTAATTTCTTTTTATTTTTGTGTCAGAACATTTAATTAATTGTCTGTAATCAGGGAGTGAAGAAGACTTTAAGCAATATAGTAAAAAATGCTCCTGGAAAACATCCACCCAGCCTTTAAGTCAAAGCAGATCATGATTATGATTAGAAGATGAACTTACCTTAAGTGTCATGTCACCATAAGACACCCCAATATGACTCAAATACTGCAGATTTTAGTGAATAAGTGTTGATCTGGACATCAGTCAGTTCTGCTCATGTGTGAGTAAATGAGTATTACTTTTCATACAGAATAAGAGAAGTTATTGAAAATATACACACACACACACACACACACACACACACACACACACATAAACGATCACTCTCACACACAAGCGCAACACAAATATCTTTGTTTGATAGTTTGACCAGCTAACTATTAAGCTAATGTTATTGTGTAAAGTTAATGTTAACTTGCTCCCTAGTAACATTATTGAAGATGCGACTGGCAGTAAAAAGTCCATCATCATTAAACTAGAGACGATAACCAAGAACCAGGAGTTGTTTTCCTCTTAAATCTACAACTTCGCTTAAAACATTTACCTCTGCTCAGCGGTTTACCTCCGTTGTTTAGCTAGCCATGCAGCTCAGCAGCGCCAATCAGAAAGGAGGCCTTTTAGTCAATCAGAGGTGAGAAAGGCGGTACCTTCCCCTACCATCCTGCGAGTCGCAAATTCGCCGGCCGGACACTGCTTCTTATCGAGTATGTACTGGCTAGACGAAAACAAAATTTTTCTTGTTCTTGTAGTCTCGAGACCAAGAACAAAGTTCTTGCTTCTTATGTACAGTAACAAGCTTTGGTTGATGCGTCTTTAATGAGCAGACATTAAGTCAAATCTGGCCATCCAACGTTTCGCGTGAATTCTGTTCAACCTGTGTGTCCACCTAGTTTACATGTGGAACTTCTGATCAACCAAGAGCCGTGGAGAAAGAAATTTTACCACCATGGGAGAAGCAAACAGGCATGTTGAGGTCATTTGGTTCAAATGCTTGGATCAGCAGGGGAAAGCTGCTGCGTAGGAAGCCAACGACTCTCTCTGACCTTTTGGAAAAAGCTACCAATCAGGTGCCTTTGAGCAAAGACCTTTAACCCGCAACTATGCCAGTCATGTAACGATAAGGGACATATATTGTCTCTGCTGCTCAGCTGTGTGGGTGTCCATTGGAAAATAGCATTCAGGCTTTGTCAAGCCTCCAAGAAAACATCAACCTCAGCAACAGCTGTGTTAAAAAGTTTAGCCGTGTAAGACTGATTAGCCAGTCCAGATTAGATAAAGAGTGCCACTTCTGGGTCACATTTCCTCCATGCTTCAGTGTGACTCAGATTGTTCCTATGTTGAGAAAAAATGAAGAAATAAATGACTGAGACTTGGAAGGGGAGTCTGGCAGCCTGGCTTCACTTTGCCTGCCTTGTTAAAGCAAAGAATAATTACTGGGGCATTACACAGCAATGCATCAATGATCATGTCAGTTTTGACTGTGCAGGGGCTGGTGGGCGGGGTGGGGTGGTGATTAACAAGCTAGATGTTGTCTTGCTGAAATCGGCTAAGCGAAAAAACAAGTTCACCTTCAAGGGTTGCACTGATACAAAAAAAGGATATTCTAACTAAATTAATGCAAAACACACCCAAACTATCAGATGAAAACAATTACTTGTGCAGTTTTCAACATGTTCTGGGCTACATTTTAATGGGGTTTTATCATTTTTCATTATGTGATATGCATACAACATTGACAGATTATATTCTGGGTGAAGGAAATGATCAGACACTGGGGCTAACAGTGTCATCACAGAGTTTTAATCTTCCATATGCCAGAAAATATTATTCCTGTAGCTCACAGTCAGCAGTCCTTAAGATATAAGACATTAGGTGCAAGACAACGCCAGCGTAAGTACAGAAAGCATCAGATAAGAATGCATTTTCTAGGATAACGTACTGCTATCTTTATTCCTACAACACGATGGACACATTGATTTGCAGGATAGTGTTTGCTTAAAGTGATGGTCCTCTTAATCCCACTGCAAATGCAGCACTTTGAAACTATGACACCCTTATATGTTATCTAATGGTGGGCGGATTAAATCGAATATCACAAATACCAATGCCATGTTGGTACTGATATTGATCAATACCAGTGAAATAGGACTGATACTTTAGTTTTAGTTTGTCCTATGGTTATTACATCAGAGAAGTGACCTCCTGTCACACTTTGCTCCTCCTACAGCCTCTTGTGTTTAATGATAAACATCACATGACTCAGTCACATCAGGTAAACGAGGAAGCAGGCAGGTACTGGCCAGCACCTCAGCGATGGAGCAGAACAGTGGTAAAGAAGAAGAAGAGAAGGGGGAAGATATTTTCAGGCAGAAAATGAAACGATGGCAAGCTGTGTAATCTGTGAACAGGATGTAAAATGCAGCAGGAATAACAAATCTATACAAGTTAATGACAAATAAAGAAAGCAGTGAACTCCAAAAACAGGGGAGAGGAATTCAGACCCCTGATCGAGAGGCAGAGGGCCTCCAGAGGTGGCGCTTCACCTCGTTTTCTGTTACATTTGCTTCAGTAAATTTTTACATAAATTGTACTGTTAAGTGTAATTTTAATACAACATACTTTTTATGTGACTGGAAAGCTTTGTTTAGCTTAAAAGGATGTTTCCCCTATTTCGAAATAAGCAGGTAAGTTTGACAACAGAAGAGGAAGTTGTGGTAAAATATTTAGACAGCATTTATTTAACATTAACTTATAAAGACACTTTAATTGATTCGGTCCTAATTAAAATAATGGACGCACCAATCACAAAAATCTCTAAATTGCCCCTAGGAATGAATGAGTGTGAATGGTTGTCTGTCTCTCTGTGTTGGCCCTGCGATGGACTGGTGGCCTGTCCAGGGCGTACCTGCCTCTGGCCTGATCATCTCTGGGATAGACTCCAGCAACCCCCGCAACCCTGAACTGGACAAGCAGTTCAGAGAATGAATGAATTCATGTTTTGAATAAACAGTGTCTCATTACTAAACTAGTTGTTTCATATATTTTTCAACAATATCACTGCAAAAACTCAAAATCTTATCAAGTATATTTTTCTAATTTCAAATGTTAAAATATCTCATCACACTCAAAATAAGACATAATCACCTAAAGACAAACATTTTAGTGAGATATGGGAACTTGTTTTAAGACAATGAATCTTACCCAGATTTTTTTGCTTGTGCATGTTTGCCCCGCCCCCTTTGCACCCTCAATCCACACTTTGAAACATATTGCCCACAATTCATTGCTGTGAGATGTTTTGAACCATAAAGGTGGAAAATGGTTAATATTTTGGTGACTGAGCTCCTGCCTGTGGCGAAAAAATGTTTTTTCAAATGTAAATGCTGAAATATTCAATCTTTTACTACGCTGTATATACAGTATGTCAAATAGTACTCGCAGTTTTCCCTGCTATTTGGAATATGCTTTAAATGTCAGAAAGTTATTACTTTACTGATAAAAGTAGGCATATTAATTTTTTATTTAAACTTTATTTACATGGGTAAGTCCCATTGAGAAGCAATCTCTATTTCAAGGGAGACCTGTTTAGCCAACATACACGTCTTTATGGACATGTGGACATTTATGGACATTCTGTACAAACAATAACAGACACAAAGCAGTCAATTTAATCATTACATATGCACTTAGTTTAGAATGTAAAAAAACAACAAAAAAAACATTATTTATCCACGTACATCTAAAATTGCAGCCACCTTACATAAATCAGTTAAGTTATTCATTCATTTATCATTTCATTTATTCATCTATTCATTCTATAACATATATTTTGGATGAAATGACATTAAATTTTCAGTTTAGGTCTAATGACATCTCTTCACCGGGCACAGAAATAAGGATGAGGTTACAGCCGGAAACAGGGACATGAAGTGACGTTGTGGTGCAAGTTGATGGTGGAACCATCATTGTCCCAATTCTGCTGTTTAACCACACTTGTAACCTGCACACTCCAACCCTTTGTGCACACTTCATCCAGGGCTATAGAGTTAAGTATTGGGACAGGACCCTTGTGGGCGGATTTATCCTTTCTGATGATCTGCATGCCACTCACAACTTGCTTTTATGGATACGTTTGTGTTTGGTTTGTAATGATAACTGGCTTTGTATTAAACATTGTTTGAGAGTTGATTAGCCACTTTTACAACAAGCTATAATTTGTAGGATTGTGCCTCTGTGGAATGACCAACACAGCTAAATAGGTAGGTAGTCCCCACAAAGCTTCCCTGAAATATTCTCCCGTTGGTATTGACTCTTGTTTTGAGATTAAAGTGTTGTCAGGCATGTGCCAGTCACAGATGCACGGCATACTGGGATGAGATTCTGGAGTCAGTGGTGATCTCATATCTTCAGATTCTGGGACCTTACAGGACAGTAACTAGAAAAAAAAAACACTCTGACCTTCAACAGCTCCTGGTGTCCTCCCACAACTAATATGACCATGCTGGTGACCAGCGTGAGGAGGAGGTGGCAAGCTGTGGCTGTATCTGGATCTTCCACACACTACCGAGTCCCTGACAGTGTAAAAGGAATATGTAAAATGTAAAAATGCAAAAAACTTATTTTCATACATTATAAGGGATTTTGATCTATTTATGGGGGCACTACTCTCACGTTTAACTGTATTGTTAATTCCACAGAGACACCAACTTTCCAAGCTTAAAAGGTGACAAATCAGCTTCCAAATGATGTATAACAGAACACACGTTGGTATCATTTGGGAGTAGATAGCCTCGTGGTTAATGCCGCAGGCTTTGGCCTGGAAAACTTAGGGGCCGTCCACACGGTGCCAAATCACAGCAAAACCGCCAAAAACTTTAAGAAATCTGCCCTATTATCCCCACGAAACCAGGGATTAGCCTCCTGAAACCGGTCATGTCTGAAACCGGGTTCCAAGGTGGAAAGGTTTGAAACCTCGACCGGTTTGTGTTTCATGATGATGGCGTAACCGTGCAAGGGAGGGGGGACGGGGGGCGGCGATATGACATCAGTGTGATAACGCGCCTTGGTCTCGTTCACAAAAACAATAAAGTTCATTGAGAAAAATTTACAACAGCAACGGTGTCGGTGAGCGACTGTTTTCAACTGTGTAGAAACCTTTAACGTTTGCCTCATAAATCCTCTGCTATCTTTACCTTTCTGCTCTTCCTTTGTTGATTTCCAGCGACATGTGGTGAGTCTTTATTTGTGCACGTGCTGTGTCTTGTTCTAGGTTTGGAGTGTCACACTTTAGTCATCATAGCGCCACCCACAGCCTTGTAGGATGTACTCCAGCGCTTTCATGGGGATGGTGAAACCTTTCCCCGGATTTCTGCTATTGGTTTCACACCTAAACCGGCTTCAGCGCCGTGTGGACGAGGCCTTAGACTCGAGTCCCCAGCACGGCACTTAGGTGAACCACTGCGGGCCCTTGAGCAAGGTCCTTAACTCCACCAACTGCTATCCTGGTGCTGTAATTGGCTGCCCACTGCTCTGTGGTTAATCTTGGGGTGGGTTAAAAGCAGAGCTGAATTTCACCATCGGGATTAATAAAGTTAAAAAATGAGCATTATTAAAGTGGAGAAACTATCAACTGAGCACTAATTTTCTTACTTTTTCTGCCACGTTTATCACTGTTTCTCAACCATTTCTCTACCCCTTGTGAAATATATTTTCAACCTAGTACTCCTATCTACTGCAAAGTCTTTAAAGTATTTTTGGTTGAAACAATAGATTAAAAGAAAAGAATTTTTTTTTTTATTACTTTATTTTTTTCCCTCCATTTTATATCACACCACAGTGACTTACATTATATCAACAAAGGCCAAATAAATAGATGACAATAAAAAAAAAAAAAAAAAGAAAAGAAAATGCTGCACTTCAACATTTGTGGCTGGTTTATTAAACTGGAACCGTACGGAACAATGGTAATTTTGCCTTCTTTGGCCCTTGGCCCTCTTTCTTTTCAGTCAGATTTCTACTATGCTTCAACCACGACTCCATTGTTTGCGTTGACAAAGTGACAGTGATTGATGTTTGGTGTCATTTGGCTTGTAACAGGTTGGGTCAAACCATGTTGGTATGTGGAAGACAGAGTTTTAATGAAACAGTGTGAAACTAAGTTTAAACTCAGTTTATGAACATGCACCTATATTTATTGGAATCTTTATTAGATCAATTTTATTAAAGAACATTTATTCATTTTTACCCCCTGGAATGCCTTGAAGTTCCCCGTGGGGTACACGTACAGTACCCCCATTTCAGAAACAGTGGTTTATATGATAAGGGTTTTTATCTGCTACATTTTCATCAGCATCTTTTCATCTGCAGTCATGCTTAAGTCATGCTTTGACAAAAAGTTGGCTGAGGGCCGGATCTACTGAGATCCAAATTTGTGTGCAGTAATTTGCAATCTAGAATTTCACATGAGTGGCTGAACGATGGTTTGTCGGTGATTTACTAAGAGTGACTGCACAGACGAGCGCAGGCGAAAACATGTTGGAAAGGCCCATATAAATGAGGTTTCACATGTTTTGAAGTTTGCAGCGTGGCGAATTTCAAAAGGAGAAAGCGCAAAAGGACATACAACTGGAGATAGAGATATTAGGGAGGGCGCAAATACAAATGGGCCATGCTATTAAATAAGATTAATATGAATAAAGACAATGCATCAGGTATCCAGGCAGAGAACTAATTGGCCCAGAAGTGGCCAGTTTGTGAGGACATGGATCAGGAGTTGCTGAACAAATATAATTGTCTGCAGCCTTGAAGATGGTCTGACGTCTGTTATGCATGAGCTGCACTCCCTCTGACACAACGCCAGCGGAAACTGCAGCCGCTGCTGGGGGAGCGCACTGTGCTCCTGTGCAGCTGCTACAGTACAATCCAAGTTAAAAGGTAGAGTCCGAAGTTCCCATCCCTGAAAATAAACGTTAGACTTGTGCAAGGGAAATCCTCCTCAAACTGCTGATGAGAAATGATCTGAATCACAGTTAAGTGTGTCTGGAGTCCAGCATTGTCCCCCTCAGAAGCTGCAGCTATTTGTGCACAAAGCTACCAGTTTGCACCCACTTTTCAGAAGTGCGAAATAACACAGCAACGCAATCCGTCTCACGGTTGATAAATTGCTTTGCAAGTGCTAAATTAACATATGTACATTTTCTCCTCCTAACACACGCACAATTGCGTATAAATGCCCCATGTTGCATATTCATTGCAGCAGACGTACTAACTGGAAATGGACGCGCTATTTAGCACCTTTGAAAGACGCAACCCTTCCTGCGCTCGTAGTAAATCAGCCTGCACATTTTTTCCGTGTAAAATGAGATTGCCCACATTTTTACACACGGAAACCGTTGATAGCCCTTAGTTTGGTTTGCACCCCGTATTTTTTTTTTTTTTAAGTTTCTAAAGTTCACAATAAGTTGTTTCCATCTTTGTGTTTTCAGTGGTAATTCTGAAGTTATTGTAGTTTTTCTTACAGAATTCATGAAGCAAATCCCAAAACTTGCTTTTAACACCTGATTGTATACCTGATAATAATCTTAATGTTGTTTATTCATTTTAAATCATGCTTCTTATTTTATCCAGCTTTCATTTAATATTTTCTTTTTAATGTACTTTGTAGTGCTCCCTGTAATACTTTATGTAAAGAACTTTGAATTGTCTTAAACATGAAATGTCCTATAATCGTGCCTTGCCACAATTCAGATTTAATGTTTTGATATGAGTCTGACACGTCAGCTTGTTCCTACTGACCACTTTAAGAGGCAAATTATGGTGTTTGCTGACTATCAAGTCATCTTACTATGAGACAACACACATTTAAACACTGCTGTTGTAGAAATTATGGAATATTTCAGGTTCACAAAGACAGCAGGAGCATCTAAAATATAAAATAAATGTTATATTTCAGTGCAAAACACTTATTTAAAGACAGAAAGAAAATATCTGTTATTGATCAGTCATAAGGAAAACCTTAATGAACAGTTAATGAATGTGTCATACGATGCACAAACAGCACCAATATGGCCAGACGTGACCGTGCACGCATGTAGATTATATTTATAATGCTCATTTCAGCTAATCAATCATAACTGTCTTTAATCATAATCATAACTCCACCAAAGCCGTAATGACAAACCACCCAGTTGTAGCATACTGCATTTATATCCGGAGTTCCCACAAGTGGTAAATGTTCCCTCCTCTGGATTTATATAATGTATTTAAAGCATGGAATCCTATCTTACCTCTTTAATTAATTCCATAAATCATTATTAATAACCTTTAAAACCCCCCATCTGCAAGGTTATAATCACCACAGTCAATCTTTGGTGTCAGGTTTGATTGCCAATCCATGTCCTTCTTTAATTGACCTTGTCCAGTGAGGGAAGAGCAGACAATATTGCTTTTTCCCACTGGTGCTCCACTCATTTCGTCTTGAAATGAAGACTGCTCCCAGTTTGTTCAGCAGATTTACCTTCATCACTTTATCATTTAAATAGCTGACGTACAAGTTAGTCTAATTCAAACTTATTAAATGCTTAACATTCCTACCAGCAACCAATAAAAACAGATGAGAACACTTAATTCTGGCACTTATGACACAAATGTGGTCGTATCAATGAGATGATATTTTCATAAGTGTCACACTGTTGACCAAATATGGTGATGCAGTGGCTCTGATGGCTTTCTCTGTATCATTGTATCCTTTCTCAACTGTGCAGATACAATCTGACAAGTCTTTTAAACTGTTTTATAAAACTTCCTAAAAGCAAAATTAAGAAAAACTTGCAATTATTTCCCCCAAAATGTTGGAACTTGAAACGTGTCAGATAAGAAAGAACAAAAATCTTTTCCTTCCATCTCTTCCTACGGATCATTGAGTCTGTTTACATGCGCACCAAAAACTGTGATCATAACCTGATCTCCGGAGTTTTAAGATAATTCAAGTAGTCATAGCAAATCTTGCAACTTTTCTCAGAAAACCATTATTTTCTGATTATTAGAAATCAGAACGATTTCTCGATTTCTCCCCAGTGCTCCGTAAATGCGAGTTATTCTAAATTTTTACATTGCACATGTGCAAAACGTCGTTTCTGTCTTTTTAACATCTCCTGTTAAACCCTTTCAACCTGTCCTCACAAATTTGCCACAGACCCCTCTAGTCTTCATTTAATCAATTTTTCATTGAAATGGTCTATTTTATCCATCTATTTGCTTAAACTCACTCTTATTTAAGCATTTATTTTACATTGATTAACTATTAATGATCAAATAAATTATTCTTTTCAAGGCATATTTCCTTGTTTTCATGGTAAAGGAAAAATAAATGATAAAGAATTATTATTAGCTAAAATGATTACCTTTAACATTGGTAACAGATTGTGAAGGAATCACACAATGGCACATTCTTAGTATCTACTTAACATTACACCTAAAGGGAAAGTTCAGGATTTTTGACATAGGGCCTCATTTTCGAGTGAGCCAGGATACTACTTATCATTGGAGACAGTTTCATCATATTTCATTTCGTTATTCTAGTTCCAGGAGGTTGCCGATGCTAATGCTAGTGTGAGTCAATAGGAATCTGCTAGCCTGTCATTAAAAACAATCTTATCCACTCCACAGAACATCAGAGGCAAATCATTTATAACTTCAGACTATCTGTGTAAATGCTGTTTTAATAGAATAATATTACAAATAAAAATAACCTGCATTTCGTTGCATTTTAAATGCTGCTGCTCAGAGACTTTACAAAGTTTTACTTCCTGTATTTGGCAGCGAAGTGATGTCATCTGTTGCTGCGTGCATGAAGGAATTTGATTTAATATACAGTCAAAACTACGGCCATGTCTGAAAGGCATGAGGATATGATGAATTTTGAAGACGATTTCGAACTTTGTTCATCAAACTAACTGTCATCATCTTTCTATGAACCAGAATACACTGACAAAGGTAGTAACACCACCCGGAAGCAAAGTGTATAATTCTGCAGCTGGTAAGACACTAGTTCCTCAATATGTAATGCAAAGTTTGTCAAAGTTTTGTACAAAGCTAGTTTTACTTATTTAACACACAAGTTTTCTAGATAATACGGCATTTACACAGACAGGCTTGTCGATTTGCCTCAGATGTTCTCTGGAGTGGAGAAGATTGTTTTTAAAGACAGGCTAGCAGATTCCTATTGACGCACACTAGCATCGGCATCCTCCCGGAACTAGAAAAATGGGACAAAATATGTTGAAACTGTCTTCAGTGATAAGTAGGACCCTGGCTCACTTGTGAATGAGGTCCTGTGTCAAATATCCTGAACCTCCCCTTTAAGCTTATAAATTGTTTGTCTTCAGCACATGAAAGATGCTCAATTAGACTGCAGCAGGATCTCATGGAAATGTATATTTATCGTAAATCACATCAGAAGTGCCTAGAATGTTATTTCTAAACATTTGTTGAGTCATTTTACACCATTAAAATAACAAATAAGTAGAGTTACGAGAAAAGCACAGGGTACACTGTCAATGTCTTTGTTGAATTGACAAATAAACCAACAAAAACATGTACCACTGACACATGGCATGACTTCCATGTAATATGTACTCACAGAAGAAAATTCCTCCTATTTACCTTCAAATCCTCCAGTGTAGTTTTGGAACATTACATATGTGTGGTGAAGCACCATCTAATCAGCTTTGACGGGCATAAGTGAATGTGTGCAGACGGTACGTCTCCTCAGGCTGCAGAATTCATCTGACTGCTTCTGATTACTGTTGCGTCATCAATAAACATTAGAGACCGAGTGCCAACTAGAAGCCATGCATGCAAAAGCCATTACACTGCCTGAATGTGTTTTACAGGTCGCATGCTTCTGATCACAAGCTGTTCTACACCTCTGTTCTCTTTTTCTTCCCATCAATCTGGTACATGTTGATCTATTTCTCATTTGTCCAAAGAGTTTTGCTTCGGAACTGGCCGAGCTTTTCTGCTTTATTTATTTAATTCCCAAACTGCTTAATAATTGTTCTATTCTTGAGACTTGCAGTATAGTACTTTCGACTTGATAGAAAAGCTTCTGTATTTGCGCCCCTGAAATCCTCTTGTAATGGGTGAGACGGATAATGACTGCCGAGCAGTGTGTTATTTGGCTGACCATCATGGAGGGGGGAAGGGGGTTTCTTAACCATAAAAAGGATGCTGTGATCATTCAGCATGTTTGATTTCCATCAACGTACAGAGCTTTTTATGTTGCCGAGCTTACTGGTGTATTTTCTGTTTTTCAGTGATAAAATGTTGATTTGGCCACGAACATTGTTCCTCCTGCCTCGATTATGGTTTGTTTATATGAGCATTCACAGCAACAGTTTTCAAATGTATGCCACGCTTGAAAACAAAAACAGATCTTTTATCTGGTTAATTGATGAAGAAATGTCAAGGATTTCTCCACACATACCCATAAAATAATTGTTCAGTCAATACTCCAATTGTATTTAAGCCCTTCAGACAGGTTTCTGAAAATTAAAGAACTATAATTTTTTAATCCTTTAAATGACTTGGATGTGAATATGCACAAATTAAAGCTGAACATCTTAACATTACAAATAAACTCATTATTTCTTGTATGACAACCAGAATATATTTTGATCGAATATATTCATACATCTGAATTTTAATTATGCTTACTGGCCACTTTATCAGGTCCAGTTCTTCAATTGCTTGTTAACTAGTTAACAAGTCATGGAGACAAGTTGATGAAGCTCAAACTGAGCATCAGAATCAATAAGAAAGGAGATTTAAGTCCATTTGAGTGTGGCATGGTTGTATTTCAGAAACTGCTGATCTACTGGGATTTTCACACACAACCACCTGTAGGGTTTCCAGAGAATGGTCTGAAGAAATAAGATATCCAGTAAGATCCAGTGAGTAGCAGCTGTCTGGATGAAAATGCCTTGTTGATGACAGAGGAGAATGGGAAGACCAGTTGGAGGTGATAGGAGGGCAACAGGAAGTCAAATAAACCCTGGTTCCAACCAAAGTATGCACAACAACATCACTGAACACACAGCACATCCAGCCTTGAAGCAGATGGGCTCCAAGAGCGGAAAACCACTCCGGGTGCCACTCCTGTCAGCTAAGAACAGGAAACTGAGGCTACAATTCACACAGACTCACCAAAACTGCACAATAGAAGATGGAAAAACCTTGCTGGTCTGATTATTCTCCACTTCAGCTCCACATTCAGATGATGGGGTCAGAATTTAGGAAAAACACCATGCAAGCATGGATCCATCCTGCCTTGGATCAAGGCTTCAGGCTGCTGCTGGTGTAATGCTGTGGGGGAGATTTTCTTGGCCCAATTTGGTGCAATGTGGTGACCAGCAATGTAAAAACAACATTGGAGGCATTGGATGATATCGAGGTGTTACTGCTGCGGTTTTCTCTGTGGCTTGTAGTCACTGAAAACAGAACCAGATATTTTTGGAAGGGGTGAGACGAAACACGTATGACGACAATTTCCTTTGACCAATCAGTGGACAGCCGTGAGTTATGTCATGTCTTGTGTAGGTTTAGCACGGTCAGAGCTTCCTCTGAAATGGGTGTGAAAAATCGTAACGGGTTGTAGCGGGTTTTCCCAGAAGAAACATAAATGAAGATATACATTGGAAAAGGCCCCTTGGTACCAACATGGCATGGTTTAACCATCACAGCCTACCTGAGTGTTGTTGCTGACCATGTCCATCCCTTTATGACCACAGTGGAACATCTTCTGATGCTACTTCCAGCAGGATAATGCAACATGTCATGAAGCTCACATCATCTCCAAATGCTTTCTTGAACATGACAATGAGTTCATCGTACTCAAATGGCCTCCACAGTCACCAGATCTCAATCCAACGGAGCAGCTTTGGGACGTGGTGGAACCTGAGATTCTCATCATGGATGTGCAGTCGACAAATCTGCAGCAACTATGTGATGCTGTCATGTCAATATGGAGCAAAATCTCTGAGGAATGTTTCCACACCATGTTGAATCTATGACACCCAGGACTAAAGCAGTTCTGGAGAGAAAAGGGGGTCTAACCCGATACTAAGTGGACCTGATGAAGAGGCCGTGAGAGTTTAGTCAAACATGCTATTGTTAAAACAGCTTAAATCACAAAAACGGCATCATGGAAATGACTTAGTCTAATTGTTTAAGCCAATTCAGTCCATATTGTCCTTTGTTGTTTGATATGAAGGTGAAAGTTTGGTGCTGTGGGAGACAGAAACCTAACTGTGTGACAGCAATGCTGTATCACTTTTACATGAATAGCATTCCACCTTCACTTAAAGGTGGAGTCCGAAGTTTCCCCCTGAAAATAAATGTTAGACTTCTGTCTCAGACTGTGCCTTTGGGCCAATACTCGCGTGCCATGGTGCGATTGAATGCAACTTTCTCTCCCCCTGCCTGTAACTCGCTCTTTATTTTTATTTTGTTGTGGTTGGGATGTTTCTGGGTGGAGATTTCTGTTTATATCGTCAGCCAATGACAGAGCTAAGGGCATGACGCTGTGTGAAAATAAGCTCATGACTGGAGCAGACGCCAGTCACTTGAACTACCGAAGTAAAAAAAAGAAAGAAAAACACGGATGGACTGAAGAAAAGGTAAGAGCTTTAGATAACGCAAGTTGGAAAACCAGGGTTAATATTAGTTTGGCTTTTACCCGCTTCTGAGCTCTGAAGGAGAGGCTTGGAGTTGAATAGTTTGAAGAACGAGGCGGCCATTAGCCTGAAAGGGAGGGGCGTTCAGTTTGAATACTGCTGTTTGCAAACAGAAACAGTGGAGGGACTTCGGATTCTACCTTTAACAACATGCAATACCTGTTACCTGTTTGTTAAAGACCCATAACACAACTTTTCGACCTTAAAAATGTGCGTTTCTGACTTGTTTTGATGGCACACCAGCATTCATTATGCACATTTTTGAGCTGTCACTGCACTATGCAACTTTTTCCATCTGGACGCGGTGTGACGTTGCAGCTGAGTTTTGGTTGTGCACCGCGTCACATGCTAGCAAACAGATATAAACACATCAGGTGTTCTGAGCACGCATAATGGACGATTAGACAAAGAAACGCAAGAAACATTATTGGAGGAAAAGAAAGAGAGGAAGGAACAGAACAAGAGACGAGGCAAGACTGTATTTTATTGACTGGAGTGAGCTCACATTACAGGTAGGATGCAAGATGGATGCTAGTTAACTGTCGATAGGGGGCGCGTCACTGAGAAAATTACAAAAAGTTCTGTAGTGCATCTTTAAGGAGTCTTCTATCCCAACCTAGACCCAGTAGATCCAGGTCTAGGCAAGCAAACACATGCTAAACAATCCACAAAGACCATCCAATCATCGTCTACCCCTGCACGAGAGGACTTACTGTAGCTCTCCGGTTCAGAAAAAGGGTTTACTCTTTACTGTATTCACCAAGTGAAACAGGAAGACTGGATGGAAAAACAGAAGCAGTGTTTCATGTCATTGGCTTACCGTGGACGTGAGTGTGTGGTGAGAACTTTGCCCAGGATAGGCGATACTTGGCCTGTGGATCGAAAGAAATGGTGGAAATGATGGAATCTGCGGCTATGCTGAAAAACCAGTCAAATTTCTGTCTCTCACAGACCGGCCAGAAGAAAAAAACCCACCCCGAAACACATTATGGCCCATCAGTACAGTTGTTGTTTCACACTCTAAACAGACAAGTGAGACTGACGTGTATTTATGCTTTAGATGCTCCCGAAGGCCAGCTGTCGGCTTGGTGTAAAGATACATCGATTCAGTCTTGCTGCACAAACATTTAACCCTCACTTTTCTTTTTTTCCAACAAAGATGTTAATCGCATTTTCAGACCAGTTTTTTTAAAGGACAGCTATGAAATAGTGCATGCATGTTACAAAAGATGCCAGCACGGGCCAAACTGAGCCACCTCTGTGTGCCCTTTGTAATTTCTCATCTTGTCGCAAACTGTGCTGAAGAAAACAAGTTTTTAAAGTGACTCGAGCATCATGCACACGTACAGTAGACACACATCAGCGGGGTGATTTATTTTAAGACTCAGAGAGTCTAAGAATGCCATTTAGTAAAGATGGCAGTAGGTAATAAATCCTCATCAAGTCTGGTGCATCCTGTTAGCTTCTTCTCTGCTAGTGACAGCTTTTTAATAAGCTGTGTGTGGTCCTGTATGTGCACTTGACATTTACAAGCTGACGTTCCCCCTCCCTGTCCGTCAGTGCACATTATGCATTTTCTACTATACCCAAGCAAAGCATTAGCATGTACTATAACCATGTCATTCATACCTTTCAAGGTCTGGGGAATGGGTATAGCCTGTTTGTTGCCATAATTGATTTCTTTTCAGCAGCACAAATGAGTTTCTCATTTCTTTGGAAGTTATTTATATGGAAATGGTAAGATGTTGTGACTACATTAGAGGAGTTATTCTCACCTCTCTCTAAAGTCACTACCTCCTGGGGAAACTCCCTTTGTTGCCATTTGCTGTTTGCTGATTCTGTCAGCAAAAATTAATTGGTGTCCATTTTAGCTCCCCTCGAGCCTTAATTTCTATGAGCGGACAGATACCCGGGCCCAATTACGTGGTGTAAATAACATTTGCTCTATAATTGCTTCAATAAAGATTTATCGCTTTCTCTTCATTGTCCTTATGTTAAGGCATTGCAAGGCTTGCCAGAGGAGACTGTGGCATGGAAAACCTATCTCACATTGTGGTTATGTGCATTGCCTGGAGTTCATTTTGGGGGAGAAAGATAAATAAAAATATGGCAAAACAACAGATGTACTTCCCATCTCTGTTATCTCTACTGCTGGACATTTAATAATTGAGTAAGATTCAATCAAGTGGCAATTTCCTCTGAAAACAAAAACAGGACACAATATCGTTCTCTGCTACATGTGTATGCTTTCCTTTCAGGACCACCTCAGCCTTCTAGTATCATAAGTTTTAAATTTCACATTGCTAACTAGTATTGCTCTGTTACGATGGACCCTTGATTTTTTATTGGATGACAGTCAAATTTGATTGGCTGCTACCTTGTATATTGCTCTTTGTGTGGGTTCAGTAGATGTTATATTCACATATTCCTGTTTTTTTTTTGGTGCTGAATCCATTTCTGCCAGATGTCAAGTTGTAAAAATTATGGCTTTGTCATAATTATTGATTAATTAGCATAACAATTGATTATTCGCCAAATATCAGAAATGGCTATAATTTTCCAAGTTGTGAATATTCTATATGTGGTTCTTTGGTATCATTGTAAAGGGGGCATCTGCGGCTTTCCTTTAAAGACAGAGTTGGTAATCCTTGTTCTACTGGGTGAAATGGTCCTTCATCCTGACAGTAGTCAATACATGTATTCATAAAAAAGGAAGGAAAAAAGTCAGACCTCTGTGAGAGCTGCAGTTCTGTAAAAACTCTGACCTACCCCTGCCATTTGCACCGAAAGGCAGGAATTGGTCATTCACAACTTGTAGAAAGAATGAGTCGATGCCTTTATGTCTCTGTCCCTCCCCTCTCACTGTCCCCCACGTGACCCCCCCCGTGCGCCGCTCACTGTAAACAAATATAGCTAACGGACTGCTAACTGCTGCTGTGAGAAAAAAACAAACCACTCCAAAACAACACAAAACAAAATAACAGATAAAGATTAAGTTTTGGAGGCATTGGCATTTGCAGTGTGGAAGGAGTTGGAGGTGAGTGGATTAAAGCTTTTAAAAATGTGGTTTGTCAGTTGTTTAGTATCAAGTGAATGAGCTATCCACTCTACTGTTACCGTTAACCTGCTCATAAAACATCGGCCCACACGTCTCTGCGCTCTGAAGCCGTGGTTTTGGGTGATGTGTTTTTTTTAAATGTTGCTTGCTCAAATTGTTTTTCCAACATTGCCAACCCTAGCTTCAAACCCAAAGTTGTAACTTTCTGATAAACACAGAGGTCACATGACCTCTTCAAATCATAAATAGGGAATGGGAGCTGCTAAGCATTATGGGGGAGGAGTGCCATGGTGGCATCTACCACAATGTAAACCTTTTAAATAATGCCAGATGGTTGAGTACCCGATTATACAGCCACTACAAACATTTCTTTTGGTCTATATTCTCACTGAAACAAAGACTTGAACCGATCACAGTGTGATCACAGATGAGCAAAATGCCACCGGATGTTACGGTAGATGCCAACATGGTGGAAATACCACGTGATGTACCGCTGATGACGCCACCCTCCCATTCCCTATTTCACACATTTTCTCACAATTTTCGCCTAAACTATATAGTTTATTTAATCCCTGTGGGATCAAAGGACATCAGGGACCCAAAAATCAACAACTGCAATACTTAATAGACTCTGTCAGGAAAAGTATAATATACCCACACTATTTTTTTGTGAGAGGTTATTGTGAGCCTTAAATTAGAGGTCACCTGCTCAGGCCAATTCACCCTCATTCATTTTTTATATCAGCATTATGTTAAAACTTCCAAACCAATTGTCTAGAAATAATGATAATATACTTTTACTTACACAGTTTCAATAATAGCCTACAATAATAAGCCAGAAATATTTTCATCCATTTTTATAAATCAGTATAATTCACTGAGAGTGGCAACTAATTACAAATGAAACAACTGCCAACTTTCTGATTAGTGAACAGCTATGTAATGTATTCAGTCAGTTCCTGAGAAATGTACTGATATTACAGAACTTGGCTTTTAATGACTCCATTTGGTGTATCCTTTGAAACTTCTTCCAGGATGGCATAATTTCTATTACATTACAATTCTGAAGGCATCATATGACAGAGGAAAATATGTGTGTGAAGCACAGACATAGCTCCTCATTCAGATAAAATCAGTAGTTACAAACCATTTAGCATTGCTTGTCTTATCGAGACTCTTTGCCACATCTTCAGTTCCTCCTCTGTGCATGCAGGAAACTTAAAGTCAAAAAAGACAAAACTGTGCAATCAGTGAATATTTTCTGTAATAGCAGTTCAGCTTTCCATTTTGTCCTATAGCCCAGTAGCCATGTGGTCTTATCACATTTAAGACACCTGCCATCTAAGACTACACTTTACCATGAATACAGTGGATGAAGGAACTATTTAAAAACCGGGCAGCTGCATTATTTTATTTCTTATTTATTATGTTCATTATTTATTCTGTCATCAGTTCTATTCTTAACAGAAGAAAGACAAAAAAGTTTACAGTTTATGAGACATAATCACATTTGGGTTCATGGAAACTAAAGCTCTCTCAAATGTTTGCCTATTAGGAGCAAAAAAACCTCAACCCCCCCCCCCCCCCCCCCCTTTTTTTTTTTTTTAACTTATTTTAAGAGCAAGATTTTTTTGCTTGTGGTAAGCGAAAAAAAATTCTGCCAATGGGACAAGCAAACTTTTCTTCATAAGATTTATTAAAATAAGATGCATTACAGATCTTATATCTTACTGAAATGTTTCTGTTTAAGTAATTTTGTCTTATTTTGAGTGTCATGACATATTTTGACTAGAATTTAGAAAAATATGCTTGCTATGATTTAAGATTTTGCAGTGCATTAGACTGTTTAAGTGCTTAAACATGCACACATTTAACCGATACCCCCTATCATCCACTTTTACCTGGCGTTTAAAGTGCTGATGACACAACCTTAACTTCAAGTAACTTTGCCATACAACAACACACCAAGACAAAATAAGTAGCTCTGTGCAGTTAGAAGTTAATCAGACATGTATTTATGTAAATATCCGATGTTTAGGAGGCTCGGCTAAAGGCTAATAGCTTTTCAGTCATGAAACGAGCCGCCATGTTGTGTCGTCAGTGACTGACAGAGTTGCGGTCCGCCCATTGAGTTACATGTATAATTTAAGCCGTGGAAAACATGAAAGATGCTCCAGAACAACTAGATTGGAATTGGATTATGTGCTGGGATCATCAGCCAGTTCAGAAAAATGTGATAATGATGAGGAATTTGGGGCAATCACATTTTACAAGCTAGAAGAACAAGTAGAACTGCAGCCAGCTGCCTACAGTCTGTCTCCCAGCCTCAGCTCCACTGGTTCAGCCAAAAGCCTGCAAGACCACACCGAGGGAACCAGAACTGTAAGGAGCGACCCGGAACAATACAAGCAGAACCACAACTCAAGGAGTTCCAGCTGTTTGACATAGGCTACAGTAGAGCCAGGCGTGACAGAAACAGGCACTCGTCCCCGTGTTAGCTCGCAGCAAACCGCAGCCGCAAGCTAGCCGCAGTAAATAATTAGCCTTTAAAAAATGAGAAGATAACAACTTACATGGTTCCAGTCGAGTTTTAAATAGGATGTTTTAAATAGAAATTCAAATATACTTTTATAAGGATGAGGATGGAGGGAAGGGTGCAGCTTTGGAAGCAGCTGGAGGAGATCTGATGACCGGAGACGTCCTCATATAACCGAGCAGCAGCTGTCTGTTGATCAGTGGCTGTATGACTGATGTGATGAAGCAACGATGGTTGTAAAAGAATATTCCAGGACACGATCGCAGCTTCATTGTGTTAGAAGTCTCAACACGTTGGTGCCTTAAGTTTCAGTAAACAGATGCTGTAGACAGGAGAGACGAGCAGAGAAGTCCGACTGCTGCCTGTTTCCTGGTGAATACGACTCCGACTTGTTTCTTTATCCTCTTCAAAATAAAATTCTGAATCTGTAGGAAACCTAAATAAACTAACACTGTACTTACGAGCTTTTAACCAAAAACTGTCAATACAATTTGAAGGCTGAGTCGTTACCGTTGGTGCGCCACAGGAAAGAAGCCTAAACAATAGTAAAGATGGAGACAATGCAACCAGAACTCGCTGTGTTTCTCTGTCGTTTTCATTTGTTAACAACAACGCCACCTCATCGTCAGTCTAAAGGTAAAAATCTTCTTTTTTCTGCACAGCCATTACTTCACCAGTCCAAGTTGTGAGTGAAATAAATGTCCTGTTTACATGCTGATGTAATACACGTGTTTCCCAGTGGTGAGGCGCAGGTGTGTGCAAGTGGACGGTCAGTATTTACTTGCATCGAGTCTGAAACAGTTCATAAATGACGTGTAGAAGCAGATAACACAGGGAGTTGAACATCCTTGTATAACATTAATTGCTTAGCGTAGACGTGGCCTTAAGCCCCGTTTCCACCAGTGGGTCTGGGTCAGGCGGGTCCACGTTTTTTTCTATCTCCACTGATTAAAACTGAGACAGGTACCCTTATACGACCTCACCCGTCCTACTTTTTTGGCACCCTTCCGTAGGGGTACTGAACCGATCCGGACCAAAAAGGTGGAGCTTAACACACTGCAATCCGTGGATTGGTTGAAAAAATACATCACTTTCCCCATGACCCGGCAAAAAAAAAAAAAAAAAAAAAAAGGGATGACCGCTTTGATTCTGTTTCTGTGGTGTTTTGGTTTAAAGGTGCTGCACTGCGATGATGTCACAGGATCATGTAGCAGCGATATCCAGTTAATACTCCAGGGTAACGGCGTGTTCAGACCAAATGCGATTTGGGCGTCAAGGGTGTCTGGTTTACATGCAAAGTCAATGGTCGACGTGCGACAAGGAGCAGCGACCCTTCTTGTGGCGTGTTTCACGCAGGGGGGGGGCCCGGCGCGTCTAGGGGCGTTACACGCGGAGTTTTGAGATTTTCAGCATTTCATGCGTCACGGGTGTCAGTCGCCGGAGTTGGAAATTCTGAACTTTGGCGTCTTGACGCGGGGCGTCGACCAATCAGAGCGAGTCATGACACAGACACACATTTTCTGACAGGAGGGGAAACACCCAGAAGAACCAGGGACATCTCCTCTCTCTCTGAAGACAGAGGAGGACAAACTGCGATCTGTGTCCGGTCCCGGTTTCTGTCCGCATCGGGACAGCGGGTTGTTAAACTGGGCCGGATCGGACGGCAGAAAGCGCCCCTCGTCAGCAGCTCCCGGAATAAACGGTGAAACTCACCACATTCAGAACACCTGGAATCATCTGGTGAACCAGACACGGAGCAGAGACGCCTGAAGATCACATTCCCTGCTTTATTTATCACATAAAGCCGAGCCGCTCTCTCTCCTGCATCTGTCATGGTGCAGACAGACCGGTGACGAGAGAAAGAAAAAGGGGGGGCTCCTCCGTGTCTTGGCTGGACATCCCTTGCCGCGTGTCAGGGGCGTCAAAACGCTGGAAATCAAGCGTCTGACCTTTTAGAGACAGAACGTATACTAGCTAAAACCTTTGCTGTCTTCATTCAGATTTTTGCAGTTACATTTCTCAGTGTCCGGTCCTCTTCGTCCCTGGCATCTTCAAGAACGAGCCAAATCCACATCAACCTTCTGATTCGTAGGGAGGAACAGTGCCCACAGCAGCAGTTGCTCCTGGTGAGGACAAACTAGACAATTTTCCTTCATTCTCATGATAATGAAAATAAAAACAAGGTTGGGCTCTATGGGAAACAAGCCCAAACAAGCTTAACTTAGCACGAAGTCACTAACGGTAAATGAAGCTGACACTGGTGTCAGTCTTGATAACAAGATTAGTAGCAAGCCTGCTGATTTTTGGTCAAATTAGAGAATGGAGGAGAGATCTAACTCTGCTGGCAGAAAACATTACTGCATCGTTTTTTCTTTGTCAGTGAGAAACAGGAAGTTGAGCAGGGTCTGTTAGAAATGAAGAGTACAAGTGGTTGCTGCCTAATTTATGGGAAAACATCACTCAGTGAGCAAAGAACCCATGTTATCTTATTATGTTTTGGTTATCAAATTCAATAAGTTTTGGCAGATATTTCAGTTAAAAGACAAATTTCCATCCATCTGAATTATGTGTGTGTAACCTTAACCAGAAAATTAAATTAATGTAATTTAATCAAATGAGTTCATAAACTTTAGCAGTTTATAAATTACGTTTATAAACTTTATTAACAGTTTTCCATAAACCTTATTCACAACATCACATTAATATATTTGGTAAATTAAATTAGCTGTTGTTACTTTAATTCTATGTTGGTCATTCTTCTCAGTTTTATTTGACTAATTACATTATTTCAATTACAATTTAATTTTCTGGTCAAGGCTACAGACACATAATACAGTTGGATGGAAAATCTATTTGAAAAACATAAGCCTTAGTAGTTGGACCATTTTTCTTTCACTGTTTAGGGTCAGTGGACTCCTGCTGGATGCAGCAGAACTTTGACCAGCAGAAGGCAATTTAACAGAAAACACCTGAAAATACTCGTAATATCTGATAAATTTGTGGAACTCCTCCACATTGGTGTTGTGGCAAAACTCAGATGTTTATTGTGACATTTATTTATTGGGTTTCTAAAAAATGAAGACTGTAGACCTGTACTCATTCTCATATTTTTAAAGTGCAACCTATTTCTGAATAAACTGAATCTGGTAAGTTTTAACTAGGGGCGGGACTCGATAAAAAAAAAAAAAAAAAAAAAAATCGAATTAGTAAAAGGCTTTGTAATTAATTAGTCTCAATCAATCGCATTACAAAAAGTGCCCCAAAAAGTAACATTTTCTTTATTTGAATAGATTTTTCGAGGACAACTGAACCAAATAATATAGACAAACATTAAAGTTGTAAACTCAAGCTGTATCATTGTCTGACCAAATACATTTGATTGTATTTAAACGTTTAAAAACAGTAAAAAAAAAAAAAAAAAAGAGAAAATTGATCCCTGGACAAACTGAAAAGACCTAAAGTTAAAGTACTTTAACTATTAAACTGGTTGTTTTCTAATTAAAAGTTCATAACATGTCACAGTACTTCTTAAAATGTTTCTGTCCACTTTTTATTAAGAAGCATTAATATCTGACCATCAATGGCGGTTTTGAGTTTTCTCTTCTGGTTCATGGAGCAGAGATGAATATCTACTGCTGTCTGCAGCTTTAAATGTGTGTTTGAGACAGGGGAGGGGCCTGGGGAAGCGCCCGCAGCTACCAGAAGGAAGTAAACGACACGTTCTGTCTCTAAAGGTCTCCAAAAACACCAGAAAATCTCGCTAGACTTTTTGCTAGCTGCTAAATACAAAAAAAAAAAAGTTATCAGAGGGGTCTGAAAAATTGCTAAATATAGTAACAAAGTCTGAGATTTGACATGTCCGTCAGCGTAATTGGGTGTACCAGAAAATCTGGATATTGATATTTGGATATGTGGGCTTACCAGAGTTCATCCCATCTGAAAAATAAAGAGAAAAAATCAAAAACATTTCCAGGTGATTGGAATAAATAGCTCAAAGTTGTATCTGTGTATGTTTGTTAAGGAGATCCACAGTTAATCAGGCACCTTACATCAGGTTTCAACCATAACTAAAAGCCTTACTCGCCTATCCATCTACTTCCCATATGATCCAAATAAACATGGCATTGCTTGCCAGGTGGATGTGGGGCTCACCACCTCCTCCCCTCAGTTTCTTTTCCTGTATTAATAGCTCCTCAGGAGAGCCAGAGAGGTCTGTATGTCAGGTTTTATCTCCAGAGAAGAAGAGGGGGGAAAACTAAATGAAGCCTGAACTTGAGAACAAGCCCATCTAAGCTTCTCAAGGGGATGCTCGGAGCACATTAAGGGAAACATCAGTAATGTGCAAAACAAATGGAGAGATGTGAAAACCCCCAAAGACTTCTCCCACCAGCTACATTGAGGTAGTGCCATAAATCTCAGGACCCCTGTGCACAATGTTACATCCCAACTAGATGAGAGAAAGAGGGACTAAGCCAGGTTTCTTCCACATGGAAACAGCGTATCTGTCAGACGGAGGCTTTTCATTCCGCTGCTTAGCTCTAAACGTGGGCTGCTTCTTGTCACATTGCCAAAGGCTTTTTCAGAGTTGATGCACTAAACAGTTAGTCGAAAAGTTAAAGCAATTATCCATCACTGATGTCCGGAGAGTATTCCTCTTGCCTTCAATGACAGTCTGTTTGTAACTACATGATTTGGATAAAGACTAATGGAGTGTGAGGAAAGCACAGGAGCAACGGGATTATACTAATAAAGATGTATTATGGCAGAGAACAAAAGGCCTTGGCAAGGTATCCGACCGTGGGGGCTTGTGAGTTGGTTATGGATAGGATGGGTGGGCAGTACACTGAGGTTTTCCCTGATGAAATGGGAGCATGCTTTTCAGTCATATTGCAAATGATGTATTCAAAACAACGTGAATGAAGGATGAAGTGGGCATGATAGAATTTTATCATCTGATCATCTTTATTTGTCTGATCAACATAATCTTTTTGGGTTTAGGAATAGCACGGTTGAGCCATTATTCTGACATTATGGTCAAGACTGAATTTCCTGATCAGATTTGATGGATTAAATAGAAAACCGAGATATTCGTGACCCCAAGAAGCCAAAGCTTTCTGATTTAGTTTAAAACTAGCAGCTTTGGGATTGTGGTGACTTTCCAACAATCATAAAAAGAGGCTAAACTGACCCAGGTCACATGATCCTAAACAATAGCTACGTTTACATGGGGCCAAATATACCAATTGCTTTCGGTTTAAAGGCTCTATTAGAATTAAAAAAAAATCAATGTAAACATTTCTTTCCAAATTAAAAGTGCCGTTTTACAGGGATAGAATATTCCTTTTCCCCAGCCGATCATGGTATCATGTATATGTTGATTCAGAAAGTTGTGAGCAGGATTGGGCATCGTTTGAATTTTAACGATTACGGTTCTGATTTGATTCCCTTCTTTTCGATTCCGGCTCCAAACGATTCTCGATTCCAGTTCTTTTAAGGGGCAGTTCACCCAAAAGTTCACTTTTTTTTTTCTTTTTTTTTTTTTTTTTGTGGACAACTGAATCAAATTACAGACATGGACATTAATATAGTAAACTGCAGTTCTATTTATGTTCTGACCAAAGGCATTTAATTGAATGTCAACTAAAAAAAAATGAAAAAAATAAAAAGTAGAAAACGAAATAGAAATTATCCCTGGCCAAAGTTGGATAGACCAAGTTAAAGTTCACCATTTTAAGAACTAACTGTTAAACTGTCCGTTTTCTAATTAAGAGTCTACTACATGTCACAAGCTCCTGCAGCTGCAAGTGTGTGCTATCAGACGGGGGAGGGGCCACAACAGCGCGCAGTAAACTAAACATTCGCTCCCGATGGTCTCCAAAGTCTCCAAATAAGACCAGAAAAAGTCACTATACTTGTTGTTAGCAGTTTTATTAAGAGAAAGTTAGTAGAGGGTCCAAAAACTTGATAAATATTAGCAAAAAAGTAGTCGAGTTGTGCTGTGTGCGTCAGCGTAATCGGATGTATCCGAAACTTGGTACTAACAAACGTTCTGCTTTCGGCGGATTCTATGGTGTTTGGCGGACTGGGCATGGAAAATAGGAATCGAAATTTAAAAATATGAAAGATTCCAGGAGAATCGGAGTTAGTCACCGTTCCCATCGATACTCAATTCTTGATGCCCAACCCTAGTTGTGAGGTTGCGTTCTTACAGCGCGTGCTTCAACTTGCCATAAACATGCAATGACTGACGTTCTCTCACTGTGTAAGATGGTGGTGAACAACAAAACTCTCTGGACAGCGACTGAAAGTTTGCTTTTAACTCAAACTCTGTCTGCACCTTTTCTCTTGCGTGTTTGCTGCACGAGTGCATGAGCATCAGCTACTGTCTGATTAAAGTCCTACAGAAACCACAACAACCTTGACGATCAGTTTTAGACCTTCGTTTTTAATAAATAACGTGATGCAGCATCATTCTATGCATGTCAGACTGGACCATTCTGCTTAGATGTTGGTGAATGTACAGTACATGCCATATTGGAATGAAGTAGTTCCCATGTAAACAGCTGCCTTGAAATCTTATATCTGAAATGGGAAAAAGTCTGTAAATGTGGCTAATGTTATTCAAAAAATGGACATTACAGTATGTAACTTTTTTACCTTAAAACTCTGTGTTCCCAAATTATTTGATGGCACTGTACATATAAAATACAATTACATCTAAAGTCGCTGTAGGAGAAGCATCTTCAGAAAGTTTCTAGAACTGCATTAATGTACGTCATTCATTTTCAAGCTAGTCAATCTCAGTCAGCTACAGGGATGGCGGGAAGATCACGGCAGGTATGTGGCGTTATTGGAAACAGATCAGTTAAGAATTTCATTTAGGCATTTGGCTGTCAGGAAAAGAAGAGATGTCAGCTTGCAAGAGGCGACATTACTAATCTGTCAAACGCTAACCTCTAAACAGGATAATGGCAAAGTAAACATTACATGAGGCTCCGTTTCACAAACGTTGAAAATGAACCAGCCTTTGTCTTTTTGCTGCTCAAAGCAGGGGCGGGTCTGGAAAAGTTTTAATGCGGGAGCCGTATAGGGATATTCACTGCTAAAAGGGTGGCCCTTTCAATGAGACAAGTAAATGGACAAAAGAGGTCTAGATTTTAGGAAATAATTAAGTGCTTATAACAACTAAAGTGGTCATCATGTAAAATCTAAAGCAAGTTTTGTGAAAGCTAACAGTCAATGTTATATTTTCATAAACATTATTTTTACTGAGGATGATCCTGCATTGTGATTGTGATCACAGAACAAGTTGTGAACCAAATCATTAGTTTTTTATCAGGCAGTTACTTTCACACAGTCACATGTGGTGGTTTTATGCTGTTGGACCTTCTTCATAAATTGTAAACAGTTCGTAAAGACAAATATTATGCCCCACACAGACAGCTAATGAGATGATGCTGCATGAATGCTGGGTATGGGACAGCCTCCTTGATGATGTTTTCCAGGCTTCAGTTATGTTTTCAGCTAAACTGAAATGGGGGTAAGATTTAATTCATTTAACAGACGCTTTTATCTGAATGAACTTATAATTGCGGGGGGTTCCTGCAGTCCAGCCTCTTGCCTGAGGACATGCCCTCATATTAAATTGGAAAGTTGAAAGATGAGTTGAGTGATTCAAAGCGTAATATTCTTCTTCTTTCCCCAAACCTCCTGGGTTGCTTTTCACAGCGTCTTTTGCATCAGTCTGCGATGTGAAGCTGCATTCAAAGAGCTTTGCAGCAGTTGGAGGAATATGAGCAGACTGTATGTCCCTACACACCTCAGAATTCATCACCCTGCTTCTGCCTTTGTCGTCAATACACATTATTCACTCAGTGCCAGTTGGAATCATGATATCCCTGCAGAACCAGTACAGGTGACGCTGTCCACTCCATAAAACATCCCAAACCCTCCTCATACATCCTCTTTTTTTGACAGTTGAGAATCAAGATTAACATTATTGGTTTTTTTTTTAATTTACTCATTTATCTGTTTGACCAAAGGCTGTAAAAACAGCATAAAACAATTCTAGAGGCTTGGACACAGAGCAGTTGTCCATCGTCCCAAAGTTCGGTAGATCGATTCCAGGTTTCCCCATGCAACGTGCAACCAAAAAACCTGAGAGAATGTACGGTAGGATACATCAAAACAAAAAACAAAACAAAACATGGATTGCATAAACTGAATGAATAATAAAAACGTAACATAGTCTGTATTTTTGAGTATGTACAAACAACATAATATGGGTGTGATTTTCTTTGGGGGTCTTGTTGATTTTACATTGCACAGTTTTACGTGTCAGCAGCACATAATCTGAAGCAGAAAAGTTTGTGTCTGGGACACGTAAATGATTGGTAGGACCTCAAGGCTGTTCGTACTCATTTCACATATTTTTGTGAGATCAATTTAATTAATTTAACCTTTATTTAACCAGGCAAGACATTAAGAACAAGATTCTTATTTACAAAGCCGGCCTGGCAAAGATCAGGATGGGTTTATGGCTCTTTGAAAGGTCATCTTGAGGAGCCGTGCTTTCTAAAGAACCATTAACATACTGCCTCGTTCTTATTTTTTAGTCATTATTTCTTATTTCAGAATTCAATCAACTGTAACTAATCTTGATAAAGAAAATAACCACTAGAAGTGATGTATAAGGCAAGATTTGTAATGGAACAATTCAAACTTACACACCTCATTAATATACTGTATACTCAGTTGGTGGGAAATATTCTGAATCATTGCTTAGAATTTTCATTTAGCTTGTATTTTAATTGTAAAGGTTTACTAAGGTGGCTCCATATCCCTGAGCTTTAATAGTGTTATCACGATTTTGGATTTTTACTCGTCAGAACACTTTTTTGATAAAAATACAAAAAAAAAAAAAAAAAAAAAAAAATTGTAACTATATAAAATCTACTATATGGGATTTAAAAAAAAAAATCCCTTCATCCGCTGGGGGCTGCAAAACAGAGCGAATCCCCAAAGACTCGCATGTTAAAAATCCCAACTTCGCAGCAGAAACAAACATGTTTACAGCCTGGTTCAAAAAATCATTTCAGGTTTAAAAGGTCAAGTTTACCTTCATGTCAACTGTGAAGGGGATGAATTTTTTTTATAACTCATCCATTTAGATGTTATTTAATCTTGAAATTACACATAATTAAGGGCGTGTTCTTTTGATTGACATGCGGCAGACCGGAAGCTGGCCTGCTGACCGGCGGCTCCTAGTTAGCTCCTTGTTTGCTCTCAGTAAGGTTTCAGTTTGTAGCAGAGTCGCACAATGGCGGTTTCTAGTCAGATAATAGCAAGTCTAAGCGTGTCTTACCTTTACACCACCGCTTTGGGGGCTAATCTTTGTTAGCTCCTGTTAGTTTCAAGTTAGCTCAGTTAGCGTTTAGCCCAGCGTATGTCAGCTATCAATCAAGTGCCCTGCAGCTGAGAGCAGCGTTGCCTTTGCCCATTTTAGTATTTTCTGGGAGTGATGACACACGTGACACGGCAAGATGGCGACAGTATGACGCGCCCAACTGGCTTCACTTTTAGCTCTTAAGAAACCAACGGGTGACAGAGCGGAACGTTCGTCCCTCTCTATTAACGGTCTATGTTCAACCATCATGAATTCAATTAGAGAAAACTAATAAATTTAGGTGAAACAAATCACAGTAATTTTTAGAGTTGGTCCAAAGTATACTCTTTTTCAGTGTACATGTTGTTTTACAGAGCAGCACACTTGTTAAGCAGGCTAATATTTCTGTGGTTCTTTGCATTCAGTGCTGTTCAGCATGTTTAAATATACTTCCATACTAATATAAGGAGCCGTTTATGGTGAATGTAATAGCAATAACATCTGTCAGCATCTTTGCGGGCTGATGAAGCCATCAGCTGAAAAATATACTTAAGAGAGCTGCTAGCATGTTGAAGTCTACCAAACAAATTAATCAGCAATTTTAGTTTTGAAATCCTCAATAATAACCAGTTCCATCACTCTTCATGGCAATCCACGGAAAAAAGAAAATTCCCAATGCATTTAAATCTAAAGCATCAGCAGTTAAAATGTTAGAAACCATTTATCAGCCTTCTAAAGGTAGCAAAGACATTTGTGGGTTGGCTATGAATTACCATTCTGCTCCTTCCCCTCGAACTGTTGCTCATGCCGACTGGTCAGAGTGGCTTTCCTGGCCTCATTTGCTGGTTAATTGCATTTTATAGTTGAGCTAAAGACCTGTCATCTGTTTCCCTGGTTTCATTTATCTTACAAATAACCCAGGGAGGGTGGGTTAAACTACCTGTGCAGGCTCAATAAACTCTTTAGCTGAAATTCCCACAAAGCCTTGGCTGCAGATAGTGCTATTTCACACGTTATTTCATGCTCTTGATGAGGCAGTATTAAATATTAAATTTTAGGAATTCATGCAGCTGAATATATTTAAAAAAAAATAGAAAATGAACAGAGATACGTTCAGGTTTGCGAATTTCTGCTGTCACACAAATCCTTACTGCAGACTATGAGTTTTGTCCCAGTTTATAAGCAGGAAATTCATTAATAATCAACCTACCTAAAACATGAACAATATAAAAACATCTGTGCTGCTGCAGCTCACAAGAGTGTTGCATCCCCTTTTCTTCAAGGTACTGTGTATTCCCACTGCGAATGCTGTCCCCATTCCTTGTAATTATGCAAATGACACATTAATGAGGTGTAATTGTGAATTCATAAAACAGCAGGGATAAACTGTATAAAGATGCAATGTCTTAACGGTGGTGGGAAGCTTAATCATTGAAGGGCTGAACGTGCTAATTGTTTACCCACCACTGCTACTTTAAGTAGCACATATTCATTTTGGGGGCATGGAGTCTAGTTATGGGTGTTTATTCTGCTTAATGAATGGTGCTGACTGTTTGTCGTGGCAAGAAACACTTTCCACGCAAAGTATACATTTTAACAGACAAAGAGCTGGTGTAAAACAGCTGGGAGCAAAACCTCAGCTATTCAGCCATGGCACAGTTCCCTCCATACTACATGTGAGATAATTAGTGCATTGCATTACTTCTTATTGCTGTCGGTGACTTTTTGCAGCTGAGGTGAGTCAGCCGTTTCACACGCTGCATAATGTTTAAAAGTGCAGAGTGAGAAGAAAAAGATTTCTGTGAACATCTTGAATGTGAATAATTCAGAATTTAAATGTTTTTCATGAGTTTAAAGGTGTTTGCTATAGGAAGAATCCAGTCTTAGACACAGTTCACAAGCAGTTATTGCAGTTATCACCACATGGCTGCCTTTGTTTATCGTACACTATAAATATATTCATAAGAACATAATTATTGTCTGCATTATCAGAGCTGCTCTGTTTGGTTCCTTCATCCATCTGCTGCAACATTGAAGCTCTTGTCTCCCTCGATGGGCTTGTCGTTACTTCACTTGGATGTTTGAGCTTTGTTGTGTAAAACCATTTAGATGTGCAGAATTTAGCACATTTATCTTATTTGTGGGAAATTCCTTTGTGCACACTAACGCTGACATGTGTGACGACATAATTGGTTTTGTTAATCAGGGAGAAGTGCAGCTACGGAAAACACGAGACCCCCGCTGAAACTGCTCAGATTGCTAACTGTGCCGCTTTGTTTGATAGTTTGTGACCATCAATCTTCCTTTGATGTCATCCCAGAGGTTTTTAACCGGGTTCAGATCTGGAGGTTGAAGTAGTCATGACAGGCTCTTGGTCAGTCCAAACCATACCATGGACTTTGGGGGAGCCGCTTTTTTGTTTGGGGAAGATGCAAGTAAGAATATGATGCCAACTATATCATGATACCAATGCATAATAACCATAAACTTTTAATAGAGATGGACGTAGTATCCAGTTACATCTGAAGAGAGCAAAGTGAAGCCAGTTGGGCGTGTCCCACCGTCACCTTCGTGTCGTGTAATGTGTGTCGTCACTCTTAGAAAATACTAAAATGGGCACAGCGCGGCCGTGGGTCAAAAGATTGACTGCCAATGTACTCTGGGCTAAACGCTAACCAAGCTAACTCGAAACTAACAGGAGCTAACGAAGATTAGCCTCCCAAGCAGCTGGATAAATGTAAGACATGTTTGGACTTGCTGTTAGCTGACTAAAAACCACCATTTTGCTACTTTGCTGCAGACTGACACCTGACTGAGAGCAAACAAGTAGCTAATCAGTAGCCACCGGCTAGCAGGCTGACATCCGGTCAGCCGCATGTCAATCAGATGGACACGCCCCTAATTATGTGTAATTTCAAGATTAAATAACATCTAAACAGATGAGTTATAAAAAAATGACCCCCCTCACAGTTGACATGAAGGCAAACTTGACCTTTTAAACCTGAAATGATTTTTTGAACCAGGCTGTAAACATGTTTGTTTCCGCTGTGAAGTTGGCGTTTTTAACATGGGAGTCTATGGGGACTTGCTCTGTTTTGGAGCCACTAGAGGATCAAGAAAGAATTACAATTAAAAGCTTCACTTCCTGGTTTCACATTTTTCAAGCGAAGTTTGCCCCTTGATCATAACTAACAACTTTCATGCAACACTAATCATAACAGGTGTGACAGTCCTTCAGCCTCCTTCTGCAAAGACCACCAGATGACATGGGTGAAATATTTCCCGCATATCACACACACACTCACAACAATGTGTCCCATACACCATGTAACAAGCAATGATTGTTTGGCCTGTTGTAATTAATTAAACCAGGTCTTACCGTTGCAGAAAAGTGACCACAGAGGCGGGGAATCAGCTGTCTTTCTTGTAGTTTGCATATTTTTGACATCTCCATTGATCCACTCTTCTGATAGATGTGTTCCAGTTACCTTTTCCCAAAGAAGGGTTTCTGCATCTGATAGTACATATAGTGCAACCAAGGTTTCCATCATTGTTGGCAAACAGTGATGGTCAACAATCACCCCATGACTGACTGTTCCAGCCAGCACAGCGATGGCAGCAACCTTGACAGTTATTCCTGCCCCATTTCTGGCAGTTGTCTCAGAGTAGTCGGGTTGGTCAGCATGATCGACATACTCGCTAGCCTCTACCTTTTGTAGTGTTAGCCTTATTGTTACGCTCATCTACAGCTTCTCTTGGCGTGTCTATGTAGATGCTATGACATCCGACTGGTCTGGCTCTTCCAACCTTTTAGCAAATCCTAACGTTGTTCGGCTGGCTTGCTTTCTTTTGTACATTGCGTGTTAGCTTGCAAAGTGTTTGATTACTTTATTTTGTAGGCTATTTAATGTAGGTCTAAGAGAAGTTTAACTTGCAGCCTCGTCACACTTGGCCTGGGTGTGTTGTCATAATAATTATAGCACCCACAAACTGTAATAGACGAGGGTGAATTTTTGAGCCATCAACATTAGCTTTGTTAACACCATTTTAGGGATGCCCCCAAATTCATTTATTTTTTAAAATCTCTTTATTGAATGTTCCAACGATACAATTTACAATGGCTTGTTTCCACTTTTTTTATCCATTTCCTGGTGCATTCGTTTCCCTTTTGAATTAAACAAAATATGGCAATTACTTTCAGTCAAAATATCAGGTACCTGTATCTAGTCATATACCAACAAAAAATATCAGGCAATATTGCTGGTAAATTTCTAAGTTTTTCATATTTTTGTGTAACAAAAGTAAAGGTAATAGGGACAATGATAAATAACTCAAAACAAACAAAAACAACAAAAAAACAAAACAAAACAGATGCCCCAAAATGTCATAAATCTTGTTTCTAGGTGAGCTCAAATGTCATTAAGGGGAGCTGCTCCCCCGTGGTTTGCACCCTGCTCTTGGTGTGGTGATCCTCCATACAGACCTTGATTCTCCTGGCTATGTGGCTTTGAGGTAGCCTCGAGAGACCATCCTGATCTCGCGAGCTTCAGGTTTTCACTCGCAGATCAGTCTGGCTACTTTCCGTTGAAAAGAATTTGGAGCAGTTCACCAAACGAATGTCCAATCAGCGTTGGCTTTGAGGCGAGTTGAGGTGTGACGCAACGAGAAGCGACAGTTCAGTCTAAACAACATGGCGGCTTCAGTAGATGAAACTAGCATTAGCGTGGCTATCTCTCAAGTTTTATCGGAATTACTGCCAACATGTTTCTTGTTTGCTGAGCTAACGAGCCATTGCCGGCAGCAGCAAGAGCAGCCTGGCTTGTGGTTGTGTTTTCGTTGTCGCTTTGTCAGTACGTCATATGCTTCGTTGATCTGATTGGTTGATTTGGTCCATCTATCACCAACATAGGTGGTGATACACAGATGCCTTATCCAATCAGCTAACCAGTATTTTTGCCCCTTCCCAAAACTACTCTAATGGATTATTCCCAGATGGATATGTCAGGAGCAAATCCATCTGGCGGAGTCAGGTTAGCTTGGAGGATTGTCCTGCTGTAAACCTCTGAGTGGGGGAGCTCAGTTTTAGCATAAAGAAGTAAATGTTTTCTAGAATGAACTTGCATGTGGCTTTATTAATGCGGCCTTCACAAAGACAAACCTGCTTGATTTCATATTTAACAGTTGGTGAGAGACACTGTGGCTTGTAGACCAAGCTGAAAACTGGACTCAGAGGATGACCTTACTCCAGTCTCCTACTGTCCAGTCCTTGTGTTCTGTTTTAAACCTCGGCCTGAGGTCTTTGCTTCTCACCGATTATTAAGGTGAGTTTTACATGACCCTGGTCCTGCCTGTAGCAGCCTGTTTCCTGCCTTGTCCTTCACCCCAGCCTCAGTTTGCTCTGTGTTCGACGGGTACTTGATGTCAGCCTATGGTCATCCCTGTCAGTTCAGAGGCATTTTCGGCCTCTGCCAGACTGGAGCTTTGTTGCTCTCATAAATGAGATGGGCTTGTGTAGTAATTTAATTTTTGGTAGTATTACTCAGAGATGCTGATTCACGACAAATAACAATGGTCTATTATCTCTTCCCAGAGCTGTGGGTTTACCTGTTAAGTGGAAACTGGAAACCCACAGACAGAACTCAGAAGTATAAACATCCTCCTAAATCTAGTAGAAACATTTAGGGAAGTAAGCATATTTCCATATACTTTGGATTTGGGTATTTCTACTTGGGGAGAAAGGGTAATATCATTTGGTTTTATTTCTATCCAATCAATTCACAACAGAAGTCATTTCAGGACACGAACAGAGAACCTAAACAAACTCAGTGCAAATTTAATAAATTCAAATTCAGTCCAATGGTTTATCTATCCATTCATTTATTGTCTATATTTGTCTATGCCAGTCCAGGGACAAATAGAGGGTCATCATTCCATCACAGTTCTTTATAATTCATACATATTTCTGCATTAAACCTTTAGCTATGTTTTGTGATGGAAAACCTAAACATCAAACTCTTGTATCTCTTATGTGAAGTAAATCTATTCATCTCTGATTCCATCAATCAGCAAATCATTTGTAGCACCTTTCATGTAGCACAGAGGGCTTTAGAAAATGCAAAAAGAAAAAAAGAAAAACAAGTATAAAAAAAACAAACAAATCCCACCCTGTTCCTTTTCAAGTGCAGTGAAAGGATTACTGTAAACAGCATTCAGAGAGAAAAATGGAAGGAAAAGATTAACAATCCCCAAAAACGTTGAGAAAGTGCTGAAATACTCCAGCATTTATTATGCAGTTAAATCATGGTCAAAATCAAATAAAATAAAAGTTTCACAAAATAAAGAAATCTCTAATACAATGGTTCCCAACCTTTTTTTATACAAAGTACCCCTTGCAAAAATATTTTTTACCCCCATCTACTGCAGATTATTTTTGGTTGGAAAAATGTATTTATCTGCACTCTGTCATGAGTGTTTGGGTTATTTAACTGGAACTGTGCAAAACAATTGTAATTTTGCCTTCTTTGGACCTTGGCCCTCTCTTTTTTTCCAGTTAGATATTCTTCAACCACAACTCCGTTGTTTGTGTCATCAAGGTGACAGTTGATATCATCTGGCACATAACAGGTTGGGTCAAACCAGGTCAGTATGTGGAAAACAAGTTTTTTTTAAAGGCTGGGTGGATGATGTTTTCCAGGAGCATTTTTTACTATATTGCTTAAAGTCTTCTTAACACCCCGATTGCAGACAATTAATTCAATGTTCTGACACAAAAAAAAAAAAAAAAAAAAAAAACGGGTTTCAAACGGCCTGTACTAATTGACTAAATGATATTTATGTCGCGTTTCTGTGCCCTGGAGGCGTGGTTTTAGGGGGTGTATATTTTTTCAAATGTAGCTTGTTTGAGCCCCAAGATCCCCTACCCTGCCTTTAAGATAATGAAATAGTGTGAAACTAGGTTTAGATTTAGAGAAACATGCACAGTTGTGCTTGAAAGTTTACATACTCTCCCATTAAAGATGGAAAATAATCTGCTGCCAGTGAAATATGTTGAAATTGACAAAAGTATAAGTAAATAAAAATTTTATGAAAATAATGACATTGAATTTGAACTGTGGTTCAACAGAAATATTAAAAACAAATGCACAAAAAATAAAACAAACAAGCAAGCATGATGTGGCTCATGAACTAAATTTTGTTGAGCAACACTTTGAGGTAATCACTGCAATCTGGTGTTTTCTGTAACATCCAATCAGACGTCTGCACCTGCTGACAGGTATTTTGGTCTACTGTTTGTGAGCAAGGTGCTCAAATTCGTCTAGGACAGTTTTGTTTGTTTGTTTTAATTTTTAAAACCACAATTCAAAATTATTGTTTTATTTGACTAAATTATGATTTAGTAATTATTTTTCAATTTATTATTACTTTGGCTGTTTCTTGTGATTTGAATTAATATTGCGAACTAAGTTAGCCTTTTCTTTAATAAGAGGGGATAAACTTTCAAGCAAAACTGTATCAAAAAAATTCACATACCCTCTGGAATACCTCAAAGTACCCCCAGGGGTACGTATACCCCTATTTGAGAAACAGTCTTTTAATAAACACTAGAAAGTGGACTTTCATGTTTGGCCGAAGGTGGCGTTGACATGATGCAGTCAGTGTGGAAAGCCTGGATTAACAGGTTCAACACTCTGAAATGACCACATTATGTGGCCGGTTTATGAAAGGGTTTTTTCGTTTGTTTTGTTTTGTTTGTGTATGTGTGTTTTTGTGTGTGTTTTTAGAAATCAAAATCCCCCAAATCAGTGATTATATCTGGGAAGGTCCCAATATATCCATAACAAAGTCCAACAAGACATAAAAGATGGTAACTATTTCATCAGGGCCATAAAAACTAAAACCCAAGCAGAAACAAAACAAGTCTGTCTTTAAGAATCGGCACAGAAGAAACCAAAACCTCCGGGGATGCTTGTTGGTATTCAAACAGAGTTTTAAGGTGGCAACAAATCTGCTGGAAAACACAAGCTGTGTCACTTCTGTTTGGTTTTTGTGGAGCGAGTGTCCATGCTGGTGTCAGCCGCAGAGAGTTGGAAAGGAGGCGCTTTTGCACTCATGACACATATAGATGTCTGGAATCAACTGCACATGTCAGGACTTTAATTAGTTTCAGCACTAAATCGATGGGGGCTGATTAATAAGACAGGAGCCAGTGCGAAGGTTGAGGCAGGTTACTGAAACAAGAGAGCTAGCTTAAGGAGAAAAACTAATTGTATGAATTATTGAGCAAGCTGTCCACTCTGAGCAATGATGCAATAGCTTTTTTGAGGGATAAATAAATAAATAATATAACAAAATGTACCCACTGGACCTAAAATTTCCTTTTACTTGATTTACTGGTGAAGAATGGTGGCGGATGGATGAATATTTCTCTATGAATCTAAAAGCTGCTTAATTCCATAATGAGAAGCCATCAAATGACTGATTGATAACACGATCGTACTTATTTAATTCTGTGAAATCGTTACGCTAATTTTGGTTCATTTTGGAACTCTGTAATAAAAGTGGGCAGTCAAAAGTTTAATTTAGGGGAATAAGTTCTGTGCTGCTTGCCAACACGTCACATTCCTCAACTGCCTGCTTGTAAATCACCCCTGTTTTTTTTTTTAAAAACATGTTTGAGAAATTAAAAAAGTCCTTGACAAAATGCAGTTAATGCAGGAAATAGAAATGCATAAAGCTGAGAAAGATTCTTGAGGAGATGAAGGTGCCAAACATAAGCGTTTGAGTTGTACGGGAAATGTTAAGGTAACAGCTTTTTCAAATGCACTATACTACACTGTACTATTGGGGCAGTGGGTAGCCTAGCGGCCATGCAAAAGCGGCTTTTGCATGGAGAACCCGGGTTCGAGTCCTCGACATGACATTCAGGTGAACCACTGTGAACCCCTGAGCAAGGTCCTCAACCCCCACCAACTGCTCCCCGGGCGCTTTAAGTAGCAGCCCACTGCTCTCTGGTACTACAGAGATGGGTAAAATGCAGAGCCCTACTGTAATTTCCCCTCGGGAATCTAAACAGTATATCCAATACTGCATAAAGTGTTCGCTCACCTGCCTTGACTCACATACAGTATGAGCTTCAGTGACATCCCATTCCTAATCCATAGGGTTCAGTATGATGTTGGTCCACCTTTGCAGCTAGAAAAGCTTCAACTCTTATGGAAATTCTGTCCACAAGGTTTAGGAGTGTGTTTATGGTCATTTTTTGACCATTCTTCTCTAAGCGCATTTGTGAGGTCACACACTGATGTTGGATGAGAAGGCCTGGCTCTCAGTCTCCGCTCTAATGCCAAAGGTGTTCTATTGGGTTGAGGTCAGGAATCTGTGCAGGCCAGTCCAGTTCCTCCACACCAGATTCTGCATCCATCCATCTTTATGGACCTGCTTTGTGTTCTGGTGCACAGTCATGTTGGAAGAGGAAGGGGCCAGCTCCAAACTGTTCCCACAAAGTTGGGAGCATGGAATTGTCCAGAATGTCTTGTATGCTAAGGCATTCAGAGTTTCTTTCACTGGAACTAAAGGGTCAAGCCCAGTTTCTGAAAAACACCCCCACACCATAATCCCCCTCCACCAAACCTTACACTCTGCACAATGCAATCAGACAAGTACTGTTCTCCTGTCGACCACCAAATCCAGACTTGTTCATCAGATTGCCAGATGGAAAACCAGGATTCGTCACTCCAGAGACCACCTCCACTGTTTAGAGTCCACTGCTTTACACCACTGCATCCCACGCTTTGCATGGCAATTGGTGATGTATGGATGGATGCAACTGCTCCACCATGGAAACCCATTCCATGAAGCTCTCTGCACACTGTTCTTGAGCTGATCTGAAGGCCACATGAAGTTTGGAGGTCTGCAGTGATTGACTCTGCAGAAAGTTGGCAACATCTTCGCACTATGCGCTTCAGCATCCGCTGACCCCGCTCCATCAGTTTTTTTGTGGCCTACCACTTTGTGGCTGAGTTCCATTTTCTTATAATACAGCTGACAGTTGACTGTGGAATATTTAGGAGCAAGGAAATTCCACGACTGGATTTATTGCACTGGTGGCATCCTATCACAGTTCCACGCTGGAATTCACTGAGCTCCTGAGAGCGACACATTCTTTCACAAATGTTTGTAAAAACATTCTGCATGCCTAGCTGCTTCATTTTATACACATGTGGCCATGGAAGTGACTGTAACATCTGATTCCCATAATGTAGATGGGTGAGCAAATACCTTTGGCAATATTATATATTTAGATTAATTAGAAAAGTAAATTTTCTTTAAATAGCTAAAATGTTCCTTTTATTCACTTGATTTCAACTTACAACAAAGTTTAAATCAGTTAGAGTGACTCCTCCTGTGACAAGAGAGTGTGATGCCTTTTTTTATATATCAAATATGTAAGTCATTTTAATCCAATTTACTTACTGCTATCTATTTCCTACTTACCATCGTGGCTGACTGTGAAAGCCAATCTCCAGAAAATGTGTTAAACACACAACTTGATTGTCAGTAATGTACTGCTGCTATTCTGATTGAAACCCGCAGCATGCATTGTGAAATGGAACAGCTGTGCAGCTCTGTCTTCATACTCGAGCAGACTTTGAATAAAGCACCCGTCAGAGGGGGCAGCAGGGTCACAGTTACTATTTGCTGTTGTTCCCAGCGTATTTCCACTTGACATCTGACGTTTCTGATTATGCAGCAGATCATTGTTGATTAAAATTTCAGTGGGCAAACAAAACGGTTTGCGGGCAGTTTATCCATTTTTCTACAATTACAGTGTTCCTTTAAATGAGCAGGTTCAGAGATCAAACACAAATAACTGTCACAATGTAGGTTTCAATCCTATTAATCACTCAACCAGTTAAGTCAGTTTACATCTCTGGTCTGTTTTTTTGCACAGTATAGACTTTTTCAGTAACTCTGGCCTTTGACCATTTACGTATAAAATCATCTGATTGCCGTTTTGTAATAACTGGGCTCCAGACTACAGATGTTTTGTTGCATTTTGCAGCCATTTACGGAGATGACACGGTTTAACTTTGGATTTAGGACCACCTGCATGACTTGCAATCATACCTATGTGTTTTCTTTAATCAACACCTTATATGTTAAGAAACAATAGGACAGAGCGAGAACTGATGTGAGACACAGAGAGAAGACAGAGCTAACCCCGACCCCTTTGATTTATCTTTTTAAAAATGATCATTCTGAAACTCCAAAAGTCTGAAGAGTATGAAATGAGGACTCAGCAGGTAAGCTTGTGTTTTTAAAAAGCCACAAATCTCCTCCTGATGGACAGAAATGACTCATGACTCATAACAGGATCTTGTGAAGAACAGAAGATCCATGCATTGTGTTCCAACTCCCAGGCCCAATCCCTGTCTGCATCCTTACCCCTAGCCCTTCCTCTTGAATTATTACCCTAGGAAATGGGACAACCCTTCGAAATCCTCATTCGTCACCAAAAGTTGTCAGTGGTGACATCACGGCTGTTCGCAATGCCATCTGCAGCATCAATAATCTCCCTTTCCTGGGTGATTGGATTATTTTTCGGCTTTGGGTCGAAAAACTTAAAAATAAAAGGAAAAGACGACGCCTTCGACTTGAGCTTAACGCTAATGTTACAATACAGACATGAGCAGATGCACGTAATGTTACAACATTAGCTCTTTTTTCACATTTGTAATAAAACTGTCTGTAATACATTAAAGCAATGTTAAAATAGCGATTTTCATGTTTACATACAAAAGATACTCACATTTATGCGTTTCTTTGGCTGCCACTTTCCTCGCAATTTTGCCCATCTTTCGCATGAAATTGTGGATAATATATGACTCATTTTCCAGTGTGCCCCCAGAAAATCTCAGTTTCACGGGCCTGACAGTCCGACCACTTCCCCCTCCCCTTCGGTCTGAACCAGAATCGGGACACCACGACCCCTTCACATGAATGCGCCAAACGAAGGGTTAGGGCCAAGGGCTAGGGGTAAGGGGGGGATTGGAATTCACCCCAAGTGTGATCCATCATTTACTAGCTCAACTATGCAGCACAGATGTACTGATGAACATCAACCTCTGTCATTTTCCTCTTTTCTATTGGTCAACTGTGTTGGTAAGTGATGGTCATCAGGAACATGGCTGCAGAATCATGTTGGCATTATTACTGTAAATCTGCTCCTAACTGTATAGTGTTCCATGAACAGCAGACTGAGGATGAGGAGTAGCATCTCCCAATCAGGGTTATTAATCAGTCCTTGACCCAAGATCAGTTCTAGTTTTTTTTTTATTTTTCTTTTACAAAGTGGAAATGAGAGAAAGCACTTCTGTTAGTTGTGGTTGGTCCACCTGGACCTCTGACTTGGTGACTGATAGACTCATCGTGCTGGATGGTTTTCACATGAGGATGAAAACAGCAGGCTACTGCCTCTAACCTCTTGACATGGTGCAAATTTGCAACTCACCACTTTTGGTTTTTTTAAATATCTATTTCTTTTTATCTAAATTTGTCATTTTTATATCAATTGTTTTTTTTATTTTACCTTATCTATGCATGTGTTTTATGTTATTTATCTTTGTTATTATTAATTTATTTTATATTTAATTGTATTGAACTTCATCCTATACTTTTTCTTTTTGTTGTTTTTTTTAACCTTATTTTCTATGTTTATTTTGTTTTTACATAATTGTAAATAAACTTTGACATTAAAGAGTTACTTTAAACAAGATTCAGTTGGCTGTTTCACACAGTGTACTCAGGCCTACTTACTCTCTGAATCATACATCGGATGTATGATGTAAAGTGTAACATGTAAAAGTATTTTCTTGTCCTGAGAGGTTGGATAAAGGCAGCAGGGCTTGTTCCCTGGATCTTGAAGTTACACCTCTACTTGGCCCCAATTACATGATGTTTTTTTAATTCAGAATTAAATAATTCAGAATTAGGTTAATTTCCTTCGTGTTTACATGGAAATAATAATTATGAATGAAAGTTGGAAAACACATTTATTTAGTTCCGCTTTAGATCTGGGTATTGGGAAGGATTCTGATTGGACAGGGCAGGCATGATGTATCCGTTTACGTCTACCTGGAAGTAAACACACCCCAGCTCCTGCTCCTTTTTGTTTCGGCTATGGAAAACCACATAATAATACAGATGTAGTTGTTTGTAGTTGATTGTAGTTTTTTTAATGGCAGCTCGACAGTAATGCACTCCTTTTCTGCCAGCCCAACGCTTGCTTTATTTTTGACAAGTTGTCAGCAGGATCCAGTACCACATGGAACCTGCTGACAATGTGGCAAGTTACGCAAGGAGAGCCCGGGCAGGATTCAATCTCCAGATTCATGCATGCTAACCAGTCCCGGTGGCCAAGTAGCCAGGGGTCTGTTGCACGAAGCAGGTTCAACAAACTCCGAGTGTAACTCTGAACTCTGAGTTGACCTACTCGGAGATTGGAAACTCTGAGTTTTCAGTCCCATAACAGCTGATTTGAGTTGGTTTAATCAACTCAGAGTAGTTCGACCCGGGGTTTTAACCCGGCGCTACCAAGATAAAAAGCCAACATCAATTGAGCACCGATTCGACGAGTCACCATGGTAACGTAGACGCGAGGGCGGGGCTGCGCTCGCCATTGAATGGAGATATAACTTTTAAAGCCTCATATGGCGAGTTTAAACTGCTGCCGCTGCTGCAAGCAAAAAAAATAAAAAAAGAAAGAAAGAAAGACGGGAAAAGATTTAAGTTTAAATGCTCCTTTACAATCACAACGATGTTATAGAGTAGAACTGTTTAATGGTAACGCGACAGTCTCGTATAATTTCACTATGGTTCAAGGTGACTGAATATGAATATCTGGTTGGTCTAATGGTCTGCGTGCTTGCCTGCCACTTGGGGGGGGGGGGGATGTTCGAATCCAGCTTTGTACTTTTACCACAGTCTTTTTATTTATTTAATTTGAGTGAAATCCCTCAGGGAGAAGCGCTCTTGTCGGCAGCATTAAGATTAAATATAACCGTTGCATTTCTCAAATGCCCTGCGTCTACAATGAAAGGAAAAAAAAATCTATTTGCGAAAAAATGCAGGGTAATAGACAATATGCTTCGAGAGAAAAGCGTATGGCAACATAAAAAAAAGCCACAACAAGAATTGAGCCGCAGTTCTCCGCATGGCAAACGAACACTTTATCCATTTAGCCAGAACCAGAGACAGCTGGATGGTCAAATGATCATGTTAAAGCATCTCTTGTAAACGGAGAGACAGGACCTCCAACTGTCACGTATGGCTGGTGATATTATAAATGTACGGACGGATCAGCTCGTGTATGTAGATAACTGACCGTGATGTGTAACTGTAACGTCAGAAATGACAACTGTCGGGGAAATTAAACTTCTATCCGTGGTCTGATAATGATCTCTGAATATTTAACCCTTCATGCAGCATCTTAATCCATAAAATCCTTATCAAAAGTTAAGGATGTAACCTACCGACTCTGATGTTTTATTTGAGACGGCAGCAGCCAAAACTCACCGCTGACTTAATGAATGAATGAGGAAATGAAACGGCGAGTGTGACTAAAAGTGGGTGGAGACAGCGAGAAACTCAAGGTTTCTCCACACTAACCTGCTCCCGACCAGGTTAGTTTCAGAGAGTCTGTTACCATGGTAACTGACCAAGGGTTTAAGTTACCCCTCTTCATGCAACAGGCTAGAGTTACTCCTCTTTCCCTGGGTTGAGTTACCTACCTTTGTGTTACGGAAAACTCAGAGTTTCCCGAATTTCGGGGTTAAACAACTCAGGGTTTTCATTAAACCTGCTTTGTGCAACAGACCCCTGGGCTCATGATCAGTCGGAGGCATAATGACAGGACCCCACACTGTCACATCGATGATGATGTACAATCTGAAGCTACATGCCAAAGACCCAAGTTATGTGAAAATCTTCCCTTTGAAAAATGTTTTCCGAAAGCAGTGGTCAGCAAGTTTACTTCTAGAGAGCCACAGTCCTGCAGGTTTTTAATGTTTCCCTACTCCAACTAGGGATGGGTGATATGTTATTTTGCGTGATGTACCGTCCAAAAAAAATTCCCAAAATAATTTCTCATCTCAGGCTAATAACGATATCAGGTTTTATATATAGTTAATTTTGCTGTTTGCACCATTTGAAAAAAGGTCAAATTTGTTCTCATATTTTAGACGTTTGTTTGGTGTCACTATAGTTTTGCAATACAGGTGTACTACTTGAACTTTATTGATGCAGTTTAGTGCCCTTTATTATGACTTTAGGGCTCTCAAGACAGAATGAGAGATTTATAATGCAAATAACTGTGCTGATATTTTTTATTGTCATTTATCGTTGTCATGATAAAAACACAGGAAATATCATGATACATCGCACATCCCTAACTCCAACACACCTGACTCAAATCAATGAGTCTTGTGCAGAAAGACTTCATAGGCTATTGGATCCATTTAATTTGAGTCAGGTGTGTTGGAGCATGAAACATCTAAAACTTGCTGGACGGTGGCCCTGTAGGACCAAACGTGCCAACTGTCCTATAAAGCCCCGTTTCCACCTGCGGGTCGGGTCAGGTGGGTTTTGGTACAGATATGTTGATTTAATGTTGAGTCCCCAAAGCAAACTGTACCGTTACCCTGAAGGCGGACTATTAACCGGATAGAGCTGCTACGTCATTGTATTCATCGCTTCGGATGGCCCTGTCAAGTTCTGTCTAGATCTTTTCCTCCCCAATGATCACGAGGAAGGTGCTGACCACGGAGCAGCATTTTGTGCCATTTTGGACTGAGATTTAATCAACAAGAAGAAAGTCTTTTGCTCTAAAAAGGGAGTCATCCCTGCTTTGTTTTCATGCCAGGTCACACACAGGACATATTTTTTCAACCAATCAATGGATTGCAGTGTGTTAAGCTCCACCTTTTTGGTCCAGATCGGTTAGATCAGTTCCCCTATGGAAGGGTCCCAAAAAAGTAGGACGGGTCAGATTGGATATAAGGGTACCCGTCCCAGTTTTTACCTGTGGAGACGCAAAAAAAAGTGGACCAACCTGACCCAGACTCGCTGGTGGAAACGGGGCTTCCCAGTGCCCCATGACTGTATGCAGATGAAAGGTGCTAACGTGCAGAAATATCTGTGTTTGTTATACTGTTAAGATCCCAGAGGGGAAATTAGGGCTCTGCATGTTACCCATCTCTGTACAGGAGTACCAGAGAGCAGTGGGCTACTACTTGGGGTGAATCCCATTTCACCCCTTAGCCCTTCCCCTCCGTTTTGCGCATTCATGTGTAGGGGTAGGGGTGTCCCAATACCTGTAGGATGGAGGGGAAGGGCTAAGGGGGAGGGCTATATACCCCTTCAAACGAAGATTTTTCGAGAACACACTTCAAACGAAGGGGTATGAAAATCACTGGGACGATGGCTGCTACTGAGTCCAAAAACATCCACAAATATAAATATTTCTCCATAAATAAAGTTTAAAAAGTGTGAAAACCATTATATTGTCTAGTTTAATGCTGTTTAAATGTTAAACGGTCATTTTTTTTGCAAAATGCACATGAAAAAAAATCGCGAGTACTACATTGATGCTTCAGTTATATAAACGCTACCAGGCTGAAAACCAGCGGTGCTCTGCAGCCCTGATCATCTACACTGATAGATGGTCAATAAGAAATTCGGCAGCATCGCTGCTGGTCTTCATGGGATAAAACACAGGCAGGAATGTCATGCAAAAATCGAATTTGTTTGTTAACGTTAATCCACAGCTGTAGACGGCTTGATTTCTCCAGATTTGCGCCAACAGCTCAGCGCACATCTGCTTACACACAAGCCGGCGGAATCACTGATGACGTATGAGATTCTTGAAGGGGTGTCCCAATTTGAAGGGGTTGACTTTCACCCCTACCCCTTGTAGCTTCGTTTTAAGTGCAAGGGCCAAGGGGAAGGGGTAAGGGGTAGGGGTAAAAAAGAGAATTGGGATTGGGCCTTGGGGCGCCCGGGGAGCAGTTGGTGGGGGTCAAGGACCTTGCTCAGGGGTCCACAGTGGTTCACCTGAATGTCGTGTCGGGGGCTCGAGCCCAGGTCCTCTGCGCCAAAGCCCACGACGCTACCACTGCTACCCACTCCCCCAAAGTGTTGGTCAAAATATCTGTGTATGTGTACAGTACTCCCCAGTTTTCTTATTCCCTTCCCAGATCCTTGTGATTGTTCTCATCTCTCTAACCAAACATTCCTATGAGTTGGTTTCTAGATTGTTTTTAGCTTCTATTGTTAAAGCTCAGCCACTTTGTTTTCCAGTTCATATACTGTAAATGTTTGGACTTTTGTTGAAAACCTTACAAATGCAGCACTTTGCTTGTTCCTGCAAATGTAATTAAAGTTTTGTGTTCTTTATTCGCTGGTGTCCTGTGTGTGGGTGTGCGTGTGTGTGTGTTACTGCATTTGGGTTCACCTCTGAACTACAGTGCTAGCAACACAGATCTACTAATTAGTCTGCAAAAGAGGCTGAAATAACTGAAAACTTTTAGTGCCATCACATTGTGAAGGAAGAGCTATGACTCATTCATGGCTCACTGAAATTGTTGAGTAAATAAAGACAGAAATAAAAGAAATCCAACCTATTGAAGGGGAACCGTATGTCTGCTCTGTGATGTGACACTAATTCATCTGTCGATTAACTTCAACATTCAGCACAACACATTTACATTTATTCTCAATAATTGGATTAGTGATAAATACTTTGCTAATAAAAAAAAACAAAACTTATAAAACAATAAACTGGAGTTTTACTTAAATCGCATTGAATGTAATTTATTCAATCTTTACGCTTGTATAAAAATCTTTTTTTAATGTGAAATAGCATGTGCTGAAGTTAATTAAAGTTTTTTTGTGCTCCAGTAAAACCCAGTGCCACTTGTGGACAAATACTGGAATGATAAAACTAGCAATAGGAATAAAACATGTTTTGTGGTGTCAAAGTTTTCTCATCTTTTGAGCTTTTGAACAACAAATTCCAAAATGTGAAATCACTATCAGACTGTTCGAGTCCTTTTCCTTAAATTTCTTAGATATTGTTTACATAAAAACATACATGGTATTATTTCATTAAAAGGATAGAAGTCTTTCCACCTGTATTCATTTTTTTAAATGAATTAAGAGAAAAATATAAATTAAGATGTAGGAGTTTAGCAATTTGATTAACAACTATTTGATTCATGGATGATACTGGTTCATGTAAAATGAGACGATCCGATTCAATTCAGTGCCTTGAAATCGAATCAGAAACCATGAATCGTGATATGAATCGAATCGTTGTTTAACCGAATCATTAGGGTTGGATTTCTTTGAAAGAAGGAATCCGAATACTAATGTTACATACAGATGTATTTGGGAGTTATATGGACGTATTGATCATTTGAAATTGTGTAGATCTCTGTTAAGTTTCAAAATAACATTGAAAGGTAAAATAATTATGGGCGTTTGTGTAAAAAAGGATGTCCCGATCCGATCATGTGATCAGAAATCGGGCCTAATCACGTGGTTTCAGACTCGGTCAGAATCAGCAGTTACATTTCGCTCGGGGATCGGATAAGTGTTAACTTTACACTAACACGGCAGCGGTGGGCTGCCACGACAGCCATGGCTGACGTTGCCCCTCTCTTTGGCCAGAGATCTCTTTTTCCTCTGTGTGATTTTTCTGTCATTTTTTATGTCACGGTTTTGTGACCAGCGGTTGGGTAATTCTGTCTCATATGAACCCCCGGAATCCCGCATGCTGCTCAGTGCCGTATGATGCAGCATCACCGGACAGTACTGTTATCAAATGAAGCGCAGCAGCAGCTGTTAACCCAGACGTTAAAGTGAAGGCGGCCGCTGAACTGAGCCGAGTTCAGAAAGTTTGATCCATTTGTCAAAGCATACGACAATAAACTCAACATAATATGTAACACACTGTTCATATTTATGCGATGCAACACAACGATGTGTGCTGGTTTAATGTTACTGGTACAGCACGTGTGCCAGTGCGGGTTTCACGGTGCGTACACACCAAACGTGATTTAAGCGTCAAAGGCGTCGGGTTTACATGCAAAGTCAATGGCAGATGTGCGTCGAAGAGGCGACCAAAACCCTGTGGCGCGTTACGCGCGTCAGGCATGGTGCGTGTAGACCCGTTTCGCATGTCAAGTTTTGAGATTTTGAGTGTTTGACGCGCGTTATGCACGGGCAACAGACGCCAGAGTTGGAAAATCTAAACTTTGGCGTCTTGATGCGGGGCGTCAACCAATCAGAGCAACTCAAAGTCATGACACAGACACACATTTTATGACAGGATGGGAAGACACAGAGGAGGATAAACTGCGATCTGCGTCTGGTCCCGGTGTCTGAATGGCGGTTTGATGAACTGCTGTGCCGATGGGATGTAATAGGCTTATCATGCCTTCCCGCATGGGGACAGCGGGTTGTTAAACTGGGCCGGTGTAGGAACCAGATGAGCTCGGGTTACACCAGATCAGACAGCTGAAAGCGCCTCTTACCAGTGCGCAGCTCCTAGAGTAAATGATGAAACTCATCGCACTACCAGACACGGAGCAGAGATGCCCAACGATGACGATTAAGGAAAAAAATGTAACAAATGTGAAACCCTCTGACTCCCAAATTCCACCTCCAAGCTATGATTGAGATTAGGATTCAGAATCAGATTGGACTAGTGTGTGTGTCCCTATCACATAAACGAGAGCCGGCTCTTTGAAAGAGCCAAACTTCCCACAGTTTCTGACCAACGCAGCCAAGCGGCAGCATGTCTGACCGCAGGTGTTTGCACCAGAGTCCTGCAACAGTTCAGATACCCAACGGTAACCCTCGAAAACGCTGTTTAGCAGACAGAAATGACAAAGATTAATATCATGGTTAAGGTGTGGGTGGATATTTACGTAGTTCGGGCGGGTCGCGGCGAGAATAAGTTTCTTTTTCGTTTGACATGACAGACAGGTGCCGGGATAATTTCCAGCGCAGGCAGAGGCAGAGACGCTGCTGGTGATGTGGACCAGGAACGAAGAACACAGTTGCAACCAGGGATGATGATCTTTTGTGCAGGAATTTCTGAATCAAATAAATAAAGCCCCAATGTGGCAAAATGACAGAGACGACAGTGAATTTAGGAAATTAATGTGCGACGTGCAGGTCAGGTTTGACAGGGAAAGCCGCGGTTAGTGGGTCTCGGTTCAGGCGGATGCAGGTCGGTAATGGCAGAACTCTAATGTGCACGCGGCCGCACGCCAAGTGATGGTTGGCGTGCCCAAACAAAAAGAGGATGCAACTTCTTTTGAAACTTTTGACAGACAGAATAATGCAGGTAGACATTTCCTGCATTTTGAATGTCTGATAGATCAGAGATTAACATTTTTGTCCAGTCGTGTCTCGTCAACGAAAACTTACACACGTCCTGTCAGGTTTTCGTCATCATAGAGACATGTTTGGCTCGTCATCGTCTCATTATCGTCATGAAAAAAAGGGGCTATAACAAAATGATTTTGTCATCGTCATCGTTAACAAAAACAACACTGCACCACGTCTACAGCATGCTTTAGGGGAAACACTGCATCTGTCTTTTTCTCTTCAATTTTGGTTATATCATAGAAGTATCGGATCGGGACTTGGTGTCTGCCAATCCTCAAGATGAAATGACTCAGACTCAGAATTGGGGGGCAAAAAAACCTGATGGTGACATTTCTAATGCGCAATAATTAATTGTAAATTCTCCAGTTTTATTTATTTTATATATTTGCTTGTTGTTATTTCTTTTTTCTATTTCTGTCACTGATTTCTTAAATAAATTTATGGCTTGTACACGATAAGCATTACTTAGCCTTGGCTTCAGCCTATTCCTTTTACAGATGCAAGCATGTATGAATGCTTTTGTTTGTTGAATACACAAGAATTCACATTTTTTTGTGAACTTTACAGTGTGACTAAAATAAACCATTCATTCATCCATCCATGCAAGAAATTCTAATCAGCTCATCAATGAGTCTGAGAGTTTATCTGAATGAAAGGGATTCCCTCCAGGTATTCTTGACAGTTCACATTCATGAGAATGGGATGTAAGAACAACCTGAAATGTTTTCCCTCCGGCCATGACTGATGCAGAAATGCCATAACAGCTGGAGGCAGGAAAGAAGTGGACTGACAAAACAGACATTCAGACAAAGTCCAGACACTCATGTGGACCAAATGCTGAGAAAAGCTGTCAAGGAACCAACTTTGGTTACCTGCCTGGAAACCTGCTGGAAAATCAGCATCCATGAGTAATGACAAACATTTCAACCCATTAGCTCCTTGTCAAATACTTCACTCATAATTCTTCAATTCCTTTTTAAAAATCTTACATTGGTCACCAGTGCCAGTGGTAGAATTTTTTAAAAATCATTCAATGCTTTTTTTGTGCAAAAATAAGTGCAGTATTAAACTCTCTTTTAATGTATTTCTTATTGTTAAAGCTGGAGTTTATCATTGTTGTTCGGCTCTCTGCATTTCAGGTCTCACTCTCTATGCATGCTGAGGTGTGCAGTGTATAAAGCTGTTGGGGAATTGAGGAAGATTCATAAACAAGCTGAAACCGAAAAACTTGGAGGAAATACATAAAGATGTGGCAGTTTCGGGAAGGAAATTTGCAAAACAAACAAACAAAAGAAGCTGGAAGACCTGAGAATAAAGCTTTTAAATGCAGAGCAGCTGCTGCTGAACCTGTAGCTGCTGCAGCACAGAGAAGCGGGAACATGAAGCACAGCAGAGGAACCAAGAGCTGGCGATGATCACCTGAGCACAAAGAAGGGAAATTCAGCTTCTGTTGTTTGCATTGCATAGAGATTGATCATTACTAATTAATACTTACAATAGCTATAAAATTGTGTTATACAACAAGCATAAATAAAACGTGGCTTATTGTTCTTAGAATGCAGCTTTGAACATTTGTGCAATCCAGTGCAATCCATTTCACCAGTTCTGTCAAATATCATACATTCAACAGCATTATGCAGCAAAAGGTTTAGAGTATTTGGTCTGTTGACATTCAGTAAATAAGAAGGACAAAGTATGATGACATTTTTACAATCCAATGTCAGTCTAGAACACCACCACCCACTACAACCTCAGCTATACACAAACGTAGAATGATTACATGGCATTTGACCGGTGTTCCTAAAATCTGTCTTCTGTATATAAAACAAAGCAGTTTTTAAAGAAGTCAATATTTGAAAAGCAGCTAATCTAATCAAATTAGGCTCTTCAGGGTGAACACCTGCACAGCAGACAAACTCAGAGGTAGAATCATGGTTTGCTTTTATTCAAACAAATATATTCTACACAGCATCAAACCATAAAATCACTTGGGTCTGTGTACTGGCGCATACGGAAAAACCCCACAGAAATTAGGTCGATGTAAACTGGATTTAGTTCATGCATGAGTTGCTTTGAACACTTGATTGAAGTGTTTTAAGCTACCTTCCATTTCTGGGTAGTTGAAGGAAGGGTTCTGATTGCCCCACAGTTCTGTTACAGTAAGTAAACTGCACACTTTATATCAGCCAGGTTACGTGTGTATATATATATATATACATATACATATACTGTACATATATATATATATATATATATATATATATATATATATATATATACAGTCAGGGCTGTCAGGCGATTTAAAAAAATTAATCTAATTAATTACAGGATTTGTAATTAACTCTCATATCTGCTAAAGCGGTCATGGGGAAAATGGTTCTCAAGGGCCGCAGCCTGATAAGTTTTTCATTCAAACCTGCTCCAACTCAGCCTATAAAGTTTTGTACATTGACTCATTGGGTGTGTCTCATGTTGAAGTCTGCAGACTGCAAAGTGCGGATTTGTCGGCTGCATACGTCACAGCAGCGCGCCAAGTCCTGTCCCATTTCAAAAATGTCTGGAGGATCCTCTGAATCCAGCCTCCAAACCCGCACTCCGTTTGGCCTGAAACGAAGGATACATGCATGTATCCTTCGTGGCCTCGCCTATCCCAGAATTCACTGCACACAAGATTTAAAAAAAACAACAACTTTATTTACATAAGCAGAAACAAACTCCCGTGAGGGAAGTAACAGGGAGTTTTATACAATACTGTACGGTTACATCAAGAACAAACGCACTGAAAGGTTTGAACAATAAACCTACAAAAGGGTTTAAATACAATAAAGGAAAATAAGATATTTAGCGCACAATATACAATAAATTATAGTTACAAAGCGATGTAAACACAAAGGAAATCATCATGACTGGGCTCAAAGAAAGGAAATATTAAAACAGAAGGGTAGGAGACTTTCTTTTTTCAACAGATCTTTTTCACAATTCTACTTTACATTTTTTAAGTGATGAGAAATATTGTAAAAATCAATAAAACAGGCAAAGTTAGGTATTTTGTTTCATCTTGGAGAAGATGGGAGGGAAACTGCAGAGCTACGAGTGTAATTTGGTTATATTCATGGATTTTTAAGTGTTAAATGAAGTGTTTACTGGTAAGAAACAACAGATAATCTCTGAAAAAATTTAGAAATATGCAGGCAAGCATAAAGAAAGAAAGAAAGAAAGAAAGAAAGAAAGAAAGAAAGAAAGAAAGAAAGAAAGAAAGAAAGAAAGAAAGAAAGAAAGAAAGAAAGAAAGAAAAAAGAAAGAAAGAAAAAGCTTTTGCCTCAGAAAATCCACTTTGTTTGATATTATTCATGGGTTAACAAGGGGTTAGTGGGGTGTCCACGTTCCGGTAATGACAGATAAATGAAAAGTAATAAAATGTATTCCATATTAGTTCTTTCTCTTTTTTTTCTAACAACGTAGCTGAGGGAAAAAGCGGAAAGAAAGCCGTAACTAGACAGCTGTGGAGTCTGCAGTTACTACGCAACGAGAGTGGAGCACTATGGGTAATTCTCGTCTGCTAAGATGTCCCATTTCAGCAGCCTACCGTTTCAGGAGGCTGCTTCGGAGTGTGCGGACTACGTAGCCTACGTAGATTGCGCACTTCGCAGTCTGCACACTTCAACATGAGACACACCTATAGGGGATTATCACGCTTACCGGAAGTTCCCGGATTTTGACACTTCCTCTTCCGGGCCATGTTAACGACAGCCGTTCCTGCTCTGTTATACTGTTTAAATCAGATAAACTCCAAACATACTTAAGTTTTCATTCTAGACTGAAGTGATACTGGATCAAAAGCTGGATCAAAGCGATCGATTTGCCGCGGTGAAGGGCCGAACTTTATAATAAAACACACGTTTGTTTGTAGCCAATGGGGCACAACACCGGCACTTCACAGCATGCTAGCATTAGCCAGCTAGCGTTTACTGACGTGCTTAACATTGTGCGTCTTAAAACACACAAACATCTGAAAATCAGGTCTGTACCACCCCGTTTCCAGTGGAACAACTGGGGACTGCCAAGAAAGGAGACGTTTTCAGATGCTTGTGTGTTTTCAGCCGCACAAAGTTAGGCACGTCATCAAGCTGGCTAATGCTAACCTGCTAGCAATAGTCCGCCGACTACTACTCTGTTAAACTTTGTTAATCGGATAAACGCTAATGCCAAGTTTTCATTCCAGACTGAAGTGATGCTAAGGAAAAAGTGGATCAAAACGACCGATTCGCCGCGGTGAAGGACCGAACTTTATAATAAAACGACACACGTTTGTTTGTGGCCGGCAGACTGTGCAGTCGTGTTAGCAGGTTAGCATTAGCCAGCTCGATAACGTGCCTAACTTTGTGCGGCTGAAAACACACAAGCATCTGAAAGCGTCTCCTTTCTTGGCAGTCCCCAGTTGTTCCACTGGAAACGGGGAGGTACAGACCCGATTTTCAGATGTATGTGTGTTTTAAGACGCACAATGTTAAGCACGTCAGTAAACGCTAGCTGGCTAATGCTAGCATGCTGTGAAGTGCCGTGTTGTGCCCCACCGGCGACAAACAAATGTGTGTTTTATTATAAAGTTCGGCCCTTCACCGCGGCGAATCGATCGCTTTGATCCACTTCTTCCTTAGTATCATTTCAGTCTAGAATGAAAACTTGAGTATGTTTGGAGTTTATCTGATTTAAACAGTATAACAGAGCAGGAATGGCTGTCGTTAACATGGCCCGGAAGAGGAAGTGTCCAAAATCTTGGAACTTCCGGTAAGCGTGATAATCCCCTATTGACACGTCTTCTTCTTCTTCTTCTTCTGGTGTTTATTGGTGGTTGGCAAACAGCTTTAGGTGAATTACTGCCACCCACTACCCGGGTCATTCAGTGGGCCAAATTTAAAATGCTCGTGCATTGAATTGGCACTCTGAATTAATCCTGATTACTCTTTTAAAGCATTAATTTGCAGTGTAATTAATTAATCTAATTAGTACATTGAACTGACTTAATATATGTATATATATATATATATATATATATATATATATATATATATATATATATATATATGTATGTATACATCTCTGTGTGTGTTACATGTAACACCTAGCTTGCTGTGTGCCGTAGGCTAGGCTAGGCTAGGCTACTGTAGGTGTTAAATCTGAAATTGGGAGGGAGGAACTTGGGCTGGAAGAGGGAGGAGATGTGGGTAAGTGGTTGGAGGAAAGGGGGGATGGGGGAAGGAGTGGCATGCTCGTGAGTGTCTAGTAGGGATGGTCGTGAGGGGCTGAAGGAAGGAAGGGCGGGGAGTGTGATAGGTCAGAGGGATGGGCGGGGCTGGACATGTAAGGGGGGACTGTATGGGGTATTGGGGGTATAGGGAGGTGGGGGCGTATGTGTGGGGGGGTGGGGAGGGGTTGGTGCAGTTATGTGGGGGGGAGTGCATGTGTGTGTTAGAGGGTATGAGGAGGTGGGGGTAGGTGTGGACGGTAGAGGGAGGAGAGTGTTGGGGGTGGAGAGAGGAGTGAGTGTGGGTATGTAAGGTCAGAGAGCGGAGTGGGTGGGTGTATGCGTGTGTGGGGGGGGGTACACGGAGGTGTTGGGTAGGGGCTGGGCGGTGTGGGCGGAAGTTCGTATCTCGGTATTCGTGCCGGGCATCTTGGTGTCGGTGCGGTGCGGTGTGGCTGCGGGGTTGGTTGGGGGCCGGGCGCTTTGGTGGGGGGTGCGGTTTTGTTTGTGGCTTCCGGGGCTTTTTGTGCGGGGCGGGCGCAGGGGGGATCTGTATCTTGTATGTGGTTGCTCTTGCGGTATTGATGTCTTGGGTGCCTGTGTCTCGGTGTGGGGGGCGGTGACGGTATATCTTTCAGCCCTAGTGTTGGGGTAGGTGTGTGGGGAGTGTGTGTGGGAGCGTGGTGGCGGGGTAGGGGGTGGTAGAGGTGGTGGTGCCCTCGTGTCAGGTGTATGGGGCAGGGACTTTGGGGTGGGGGCTGGCCTGCCCTGGGGGGCGTCGTCTAGGGGGTCCGGTCCTCCTGGGTTTCGGTTGGGCCGCCCGGGTCCGGGGGGGGGGTTGGCTGCTCCTGGGCGCTTGGGCCCTGGGCCCGGCGCTGTCTCCGCTCCGGGGGACGCCCGGCGCCCGGTGGGGTCGGCAGCTGCTGGTCTTGGTCCGCTGGGGCCTGGGCCTCCAGACTGCGGGGGGCTCCGGCTGGGGCCGCCTTTTGCCGCCCTTCGGGGGGATGCATGTCCGCTCTTTGGGGGGGGGGGGGGGGGTAGCTGGGATCTGGGCCTCTGGGTGGCTGCTGGGGGCCTGGGTCGCGAGCCTTGCGGGCTTCCTCCTCCTTGCAGAGACGAGGCTGCATCTGCATGACTGTATCACCACGGAGACCCTTTATTATGCATGTTGACACTGTGACACTGCTTCCCATTGCGATGACTAGGTTGTACCTCCTTCTCTGCTTCCCATTGCGATGACTAGGTTGTACCTCTTCTCTGCTTCCCATTGCGCTGACTAGGTTGTACCTCTTCTCTACTTCCCATTGCGATGACTAGGTTGTACCTCTTCTCTACTTCCCATTGCGATGACTAGGTTGTACCTCTTCTCTACTTCCCATTGCGCTGACTAGGTTGTACCTCTTCTCTGCGTAGTTCTGCGTGTGTTTGTATGATCTGAGGATATTTAAGCCACCTGCAGGTCCTCCTGTAGGGGATTGCTTGTTTTGTTTTCCAACAGAGACCTTGGTTGTTTAGGGATCGCGGTACAGATGTACCAGTGAACTGTGGAAGTGGATTCATGTTTTCTCTTCTCTCTCTCTTTCTCTTCCTTACTCCTCTCACTCTGTTTCACTTTCTATCATTACCTCTGTTAACTTTCATTTCTCCCTTGTCAGGCCCAGCTGTATGAAATGGAATGGTGTAATAGACAAATGTTTAAATAAAGAAATAAAATGAATAAACATGATATCAAGTGGAGCCTTATGTTCATAAAGCTCCGCTTGATAAAGCAAAACTGTTCAACAGAATAAAGCAATCAGATTTCCATTCTGCTTGCTTCGATGCTGGACAGGACAAGTAAAAAAAAATAAAAAAATAAAAAAATAAAAAATAAAAATCTGAAATTGTAGCTCAGCAAATGTCTGTTCACTTGCTTGACGTTGAGACTGAAATGCTGTCTGCAAATAAAAGTGTTTGTATTGATTGTTACAGTTTTATTTTTTTTTATCCAACAGATTTTGCAGATTGTCCCATCTTGCTCTGCTCACATCAGAAATTACGTAGATGCAATGACTTTTCCTTCTTCTGCTTCTTGTTTGTTCTCGTTTTTCTTTTTTCTGTCCGGATAACAAGCTTTTTTCTGTTGCAAGCCAAGCTAATGCTTGTTTGGCTAGCATAGCTTTGTTATTGTCATTTTTTGATGCTAAAGTTGCTGCAACAGAAATTCCAGATGTCTCAGGTGATTGGGAGGCCAGTGCTGCTGCCGTGCTGTGTACAATAGTTAATGATGCAGCCGAGTACAAATGACCTGCTTTGTAACCTTGCAGTTAGCACATCTGCATGAACTACAGAAGTAATGTTTTTCTCTCATTTTTGTTTTCCTAATTAAAAGTAGCAAACTTATTTCCAGTTTCTGCTTTTGTAATCCTCAATACAAAGCAAACCCATCGCTTTTAGAGTCAAGCAAGTTTTAGAAAGCTTTTACATTATCTGGACACTAAGCAGAATGGACAAAGAGAAAAACAATAGCATGAATAGCAAACTAACAGCACAGCAGTAGCTTAGGGCTTAATGTGTTCAGACATAGTACTGAGCTGCAGTCTCCAGCATTAGGGCAACGCTCAGAGCCAAACACCGCATTAATGCTTAATGAAGATGTACGAATTGGAGCTTAAAAGTATGTGTCAGGTTATGTTTACTCAAACAGCAAGCAAAACTCGAGCTATCATGCAGGCTGGGTGGACAATGCAGTTTAGCAATACAGGCAAATCAGTTTTATCCCATGCATGAGGCAGATAGCACTAAGAAAAACATACCTTCACATTTAATTTAGCCACTTAAACCGCTCCGAGGTGTGATTTAGTACTTTTATGACCCGCAGAATTATTTTGAATACCAGGCTGATTAAGGGCGTCTAATCAACTGCCAATATGTTTGAAGAGGCTAGCTTAGTACACAGCAGGGTTCAGAGTAGACTGCACTCTCCTGCACTTGTATGTTATGATGATTGTCCACACTGCTTCTGTTTTGGTTTATGCATTCATTTAGTTATTGAAACATTCTGTCACACAAATACATTTAAGTCATTATTTACCACAGCGCCTGTAGTGATACTGAACATACATTTAACAATTGATGCTGATTTGTGCCATTTGTTACAAAAGGGGCTGTCAACTTCACTACTCTGCCTTTAAAAGAAAACTCACTTTGCTGCTTATTATTTGTCCTCGGGTTAAGAGATTTTAACGCTGCAGCTCACTGATTTAATGCTCCATACTGATACTGAACAAGTGTTTATTTAACACCGCATTTGTGAGTTACGATTATTGTCCGAGTTGTTTTGCTGCAGACAGGCACCACTGACAAGAGCTGAAAATATGAGATGGGGGATAAATATATCCATTTATAACTAAAGCCATGGATAATTCTTGCAAACGTCTCCATCCTAGAGGGATGTGGCTTTATAAGTCCGTTACAGCTACAAACAGTCTGCAATTTGTTAGAGTAAAGCTTGCAATGCCACTATATAAGACATTATCTGCAGTAAAACTCCACGATTTCATCAATGTTAATAAACAAACCAATGAGTACTATTGTCCTGTGAGTTCAGAGTTTCGCAAATTGTGTTTTTGTTGTTTTCTGGGTAGCAGCTGCTCTTCTCAGCTGAACGATGGAAGCGCGCATCATGAACGCACGGCCCTGAAAAGTGTGTAGAACACCCTGATAACAAACGGAAAGCTAAATCTGGACTCACCGGACAATAGTACTCATTCGTTTGTTCATTTTACTTAAAGTATTGGCGAAAATCAAAGAGTTTTGCTGCAGATAATGTCTTATACTGTGTAGTGACTGCCCCATCTCCGCCATTATTACTGGATGTACATCGAAGGGCAACTCAACGTTATATTTTCCGAAGGACTCAAAGTGATGCAGAAATTTTACCAGTGAGTAAATGCACATATAAACTCCTAGAAATAAGGTCCAGGTTGAAAAAAGAAAGATATCTTTTTACAGGAAGAGAGTAACACCAGGATTCACCAAACTCTCACATGCTCTGCTCACAAAGATGTGTTCACTTGCACCCTTCACCGATGATTAATGTGTATATGTCGAGGCCACTTTTGGCAGGGTCTTGTCTGACATGTCTTCAAAGTTCAATTGTATTCATGCTAATCAGCATTTAATTCAAATGAGTGTATTAGAATTGCAAATGACATTAGATAGTTTATAAGTGCAAGCGCGGTGTCTTATTAGGTTGGGTTAAATGTATTGAGACAAGTTTATAATGCAAAAGAGGAGAGAAGCTGTGACAGGATGTATTGTAAGGTGAAAGAATACGAGGCATAAAATAGAATAAACCGTTGGATGAAAAGGCCAGTTGTGCTGAAGCAGAACAGCTGGTTGATTTTCCTGTGATTGAGGACAAAGAGCCTTTGGTGAGAATTAACTCTGCAGTCGTGTCATCGCAATTCACTTCAAATGCTTGCCTGGATCAACCCGTTAGCACTTCACCACTTTGCAATGTCTCATTTAGACTACTAAGCAACGGACGATAGAAAAAGACAATTCCTCTTCAGATTGCCTGTTAATCACTTTGGCATTTTTCTTCCAATGTGCCAAATATTTCTTGGTGTTCAGAATTGTCATTTGCATTCTAATGAAGGCCAAGGGCAGAAGCCACTAATTACAGTCCAGTAAAGGCCTGCCTAATGGTCCACTAAAGACATAGCATGGCTGAGCCCATAATTCCATTATGCAAATGCTCAGTCAGGAATGGAAAACTTACAGTCAATGCAAACCTGATCCACTGTTGCTGGACTTCTTTGCACTTAGGATGTAAAACAATATACTTATCTTAGCTTGTATAAATCATGGCTGCAGGCAAATTGTAGAAAACAGGCTATTTTTACATGTGGCACCTGGAAACTTTGACTTAATCAGTAGCAACTGAAGTACATTTGAAATTGTGAGTGCCGTAAATACAAATTTAAGGCACTTAACGCTCATATAAATCGCAGCTTGATTTAGCTGCTACTTATTGTATTTTCTTAACGTGTGCAAAGCTTATAAAATGCAACAAATAGAGCTAAATAAGATCAATTTATAAAGGTAAGCCTATGTGACAATTTTCCATAGAACAGAATGTAAGTCTATGAAGACTATTTTTCAGCATAAATGACTTCACTTTTGATACTTAACTGTATACATGTTTAAGTACTGTACATGATGATAGTGTTCTTGTAAATTTTACTTATTAGCATTGCTTTCACTTCATGCTAATATTGTATATCAAACATGTGCATCATTATATGAGCAAGGTCTGAAACCAGTGAATTAAGTTTTGTGTAAAAATGTACTTGATAGTTTAAGTGAACCTATATGAACAGCTGCTTAACCCAGTTTCACGTTGTCACGACGTAATGAACAGTTACCATTGAGGTCACGACCAAGGTTCAATATATGAATACGCGGCTGAAAATACCTCAAATACAAACTGTAACCTAGTTTCTTGTAAATCAGTGGGAATGGCAGCCTTGATGAAAACCTCTGCACAGACAGGTAAAAACTGAATGTCAAAGCAATGAATGGCTGTTGTTTAAAATCCAGTCTCAGATATGATGAATGGCTTTAAGTTCATTCATAATTTAACCATCTAATATTGAATGCAGTGTACCCATGCATCTGCCTTACAGGCCAATGCCACCACATCTAAAACGCCTGTCCTAAAGTCTCTGTGATGTCCTGTGGTACTCATCACTAATAACTGCAGTTATGTTCATGTCTTTTGTTTTGTTCCTTCCTTTGTGTGATATTTCTATTGTTGTGATTCATTATGAACATTTTTCTCTCTCCCAGCTTGTCTGTTTATCTATAAGAGATTTTTAATGATTGTCAGCTTTGTTTGTCATTAAGATGTTGCAGGTGGTGATTTGTTCCCTTACAGGTGCAGCAGTCGTCTCCTTTTTTTCTCTTTTTCATCTTTTTTTCTCTCTTTTTCTTTCTCCCCTATTTCCTTTTTTCCCCCCATCCCCATTGTCAGGTCCAGCATTAAATGAGAAGTTTGTTTTTTTTCCAATCTGGACCTATTTTCTAGCATGAAATACGTTCATTTACTCACCCAGACAGTTTTGGTGCAACTTGAATTTCTTCAGGAGATATTTAGATCCACTCCAGTTTAGTGTATGTCCAATGGGATGTAAGTGATGCGGGCAACCTCGCACAGCCTCTTAATAAGGCATTATCTAACACAAACTCCTTCATTTCACCAATGTTTTGTTACGAAACATTAGTTGGACCCCTGTGAACTCGAAGCGGCTTTTTTGTGGCCATTTGTCCTTATTTACAGACATTGATGACGTCACTGTTATGCGACACCATAGCAAGTAAATGTGTAAATAAGGACGAATCACCACAAAAAAGCTGCTTTGAGCTCACAGGGCGTGACGTTGCAGCTGACTATTGGTTGCGCACCATGTCAAGTACTAGCAAACGGATATGAACCAGATTTGAACACAACGGCTGTTTTGAGCACGCATCATGTCAGATTCGATGAAGAAACGCAAGGAAACATTACCGGAGGAAGAGAGGAAAAAAAAAGAGAGGAAGGGACAGAACAAGAGTCAAGATAAGTGTCTTTTACTGGCTGGAGGGAATCACAGTACAGGTACGATACAAGATGGATGCTAATTTAGCCGCCGATACGGGCGCGTCACTAAGAAACCTGCTAAAAGTTCCGTTGTGTCTAGAAGTGATGACATAGCAGTAAAAACTGGTTCATGAAGTTGACATTACTGCATACTCCAAAGAAAAAAAAACGTCACTTTTTACAGCGGGGGATTGTTTTGGCACGCTAGACCTCACTTCCTCAATAATACAATTGGGTGCGGTAATGATATGCAGCTTTACCCAGAGACCAAGTTGACTTCATTTTGATTGGCTACACCTGATTTGGCTATAACCTTATTTGGAAAAAGTAGGTCAAGCTGCGGTCGGACTTTGCTAAAGGCTAACTGCTAGCAACATGTGCATTTCAAATAGTGAGCTACGTTTATCAGACAAGACAGCATTTAGAAAATAAATAAACTTACAGGTAATGACAAGGTTGTGGTTGCCTCCCTCAGTGTTGCTGCAGAAGATTTCTTTTAAATCCATTTGTTTAAAAACCCAGACCTGACTGCTCAACAGTCAATTAGCTCCACTTGTCACAGTTGAATCAGCGAGGGGGGTGGAAGGAGAGAGGAAGGGGGAAACTGTTTGCTTGATAGTGTGCTCTTATTAAAGCAATTGAATTACGTAGAATGATAGAAATATGGAGAATGATAAGCTGCTGTCTGATTCAACGGTTTCTGAACAGAGAGACAAAGCTGACAGACCATAAACAGGAACTTTGATTCTCACTCTGCACATTCACATGGCTTCATCAGTGCACAACAGATCATATTATACCCCCAAAACCCCAGAAAAGTGAAATTTGATGTCATGGCACCTTTAAAGAACCAGGAAGCATCCTGAAATCTGTCCTCTCTTCTAGAAAAGTCACATGGAAAATTTTGTCACGATTAAACTGTTCTTGAGTCTAGAAAAGTGATTTTATATGCCGTGTAACTGCGTCAAAAATTGGGAACAGCTGTCAGAACAAAACTGTTGGAGGAAGTCGGCTGCACGATGGCACAATTGGTGTTAACTTTTTTAAGGTTTTAATAATCTGCCTGAGATGAAGGAATTACCACTTGATGAACCAACCTGTAATAAGCTGTGTTTACATGGACAGAAAATTCATTTATGTGATTGAACTATTTCCTATCAGAGATTCCAACTGACCTGTTTACATGGATGTAGGAAAAAGTAATCTGATCGGTTGTATTTACTTGATCAACAGATTTATTTGTTCGTAATGCTTTTGACAAGCGCAATGAAATGAAGTGAAATGCAAAATACTTCATCCCAGAAGGGAATTTCAACATTGTAAAAAGCCACTTTTTTTCTTTTTCTCTTTTTCCTTTCTTTTTTTGTTTGTTTTTTTGTTTTTGACAATATAACATTAATATGAAATAAGCATAATAATATGTCGGTCAGTCTTGTTCTTTAGGGTGAGGCTGCTGGCAGGAATGAATTTCTGTATCTCTCCGTCCAACAGCAAACCTGACGCAGCCTCCCATAGGGGGGGGAGTGCCTCCATCATCTCATCAGCTTGTGCCTTCTTTTTCACGCCCGTATCCCCCAGCCAGCTCACGCTTTTTAGTTTCTTCAAGCTCTATTCTATCTCCCCAGCCCCAATTCCTTCCCCCTACTCCTCTTGGCGCGTTGAATCCAGCCCTTAAGAGCTGCTCTGACCTTTTTGTATGAGCATTTCCCTTCCATCCATTTTTTCCACCACCCCAATTTTATTCCCCCCCCCCCCCCCCCCAGATCAACCTCCCTTTCTCCCCCCCCACCCCCTTCTCTTTCTCTCTTTATTTATATGACTTTTTTTCCCCCATTCACCCTATACAATTCCTACCTCACCCTCCACCACTATACACCCACACCCAATCCTTCAAGATATCTCTCAATGAGAGCCTCAGATTTGTACTGGAACTCTGAGTGTACAGTGTAAAGAGAATTGTGGACATCCCCCCTTTCCCCCCCCCCACCCCACCTTCCTCAACCCCCTTGTTTTATTAAATTTCCATTATTATTTGATCCACCCAATTCTATGATGTTCTCTCCATCATGCACCAACTGTATAGTATCAATGAATTATGAAATATACCTCTAACTTCACTGCCCCTCTTCCAATTCCTCCTTCCTAAAGAACCTTCCCCCAACCCCATCCAATACTATCTGTAATGTCCTATACTATTCACTTCTTTATCCGAGAGTCCCCACCATCTTACTATCCCCCTGTTTAGTGTTCTTTTTTTTTTTTTTCCTTTATCAATTCATTTTTCTTCTTCCTTTCTATACACTCACCCTTCATCTCCTTTTTTTACTCCCCTCTCTCTTCTTGATTTCTCTCAACCTTACATTTCACATCAGATCCTCAAATTTAATTCAGATTCACGATTTCATCCTCTCCCCCCAACATATACATCTTCCCCCCTTTTTATTATACCCACACTATTTCACAATATTTTTTTTTCTATTTGATAATCCATTTCTATTTTCTATTTTCCCTTCCCCATTTCAATCCCCTCACCTCCCCCACTTTCTCTTTAATTTTTTATCACTTCCCTCTAATAAACAAAAACAAGAAGAGAGACAAAAGGGACAATAACTCCCACCACAACAAAGTTAAAATTCAAAATTGAAATTAACAACTTACAAAATTCCATTTTTATATATTTCTTATTTTGATATACAATATCCATATATTAAATAACATCCAACCGCAGCATTGTATGCTCCCCCCACCCCATCTCTATAGATCATCAATAATAAAAATTTTATGTTAAGAAAAAAAAAAATTTTTTAAAAAATATCTCCTTTCTTTCTTTAAAATAACAAAACTCACTCTTTCTGACAGGATCTGTCTGTACCAGAGTGAACTGCATCAGTTTAAGATGAATTTATACATTTGATTTATAGAAAACAATCAAAACATATGTGTTAAAGTGACTTGAGGCAAGTTTAAGAAACGAAACTTGCGACTGGCGCGACTGGCGCTTCAGGTAACTGCAGCCACGAGCCACGCCGTCACGGGAGCGGCCAAACTAACAAATGTTGTTTACTACGCTTTTTCTTCGTAGTTACACTTTTAGTGTCTTTCAGTTGATCTATCGTTTGCTACGCAGAAGAATCCATAACTATCGCTACAGTGTTTAATTTCCCGACCGCTTCTTCCTGTATCAAACTGCGATGTAGCGCATTTACGTCACGTCCGTGGGCAGCGGGGAAATTCAGACACCGAATTGCAGCGCATTTTGCAGCACACGGCCTGTTCAAGGCAACGGAGAGAAACGTGGGTGAAAAACATTATTTTTGGTATTTAGCACTTCATCCCCCATGAGTATTTAAAAAAATGGACATTCATGTTTGTTTGTTTTTTAATTCCTGCCCAGTCCCTTTAAAAATCCTTCAAAGGGAGAGAGGGTAAAAAATTGATGATGCTTAGAAACCAGTGAGCTTGTAAATTCTTTGTTTTGTTAATCAGTTTAATCGCAGCATGAATCGATCGAATCAATTGCATCGTATAAGCAAATCATTCAAATCATTGCACATCGTATCGCAGGAGGCTTCACCGTATCGTGAATGTATCATATCGCCGCGTATCGATGATTCACATCCCAAGAGCAGAGTGTCAGCTCCTCAGCGATCCAGATCGTTCAAGTCTAGTTTACTGACCGGGACAGTGCCCTTAAATGCCAAGGCAGGCAGAGGCCCAACCATCACTTGAATGACAAAACCAAAAACAAGCAAAGCAAGAGCTAAGTTGTCTGTTACTCATTAAAAAACTTCTTTGTGACTGATGCAACCACACATATGTAAATTACAAGAGAAGTTCCCACATTTGCCTGCTTCATAGTGATTTGTAGTCAAGGTTAGGCAAATTGAGATTGTGTCTAATCCACTAACACTCACCACCCACACTTCCAAAACGATTCAGAGAAAATACCTTCCAGTGTGACTTTTCCCCTCTTCAGAATGACTCCTACCATTGCTGCTGAGACTCAGCATTGTCAACAAGAAGTCAGGTAAGTAGCAGTAAGTTTCCCGACCTAGAAATTCAGATAAGATCAGAGAATTTATAAAGAGGCTTTAGGGTGCAGAGGTGCCAGCCTTGGTGGATTAATTTCAAAGCTGAAGCAATTTGCACTTGTAATTGGTAATGAAGGAGCTATTTGCTTGCATTTTTTAGGCTTGTTTGCTCCACAACTTGATTTACATAATTTTATTAGGGAAATAAGGAAAGATGCTGCAACTGAGTTGCCACCACAGACACAAATTGTCCTTGTGGCTCTGTGCTTATAGCTCTGCATGAATTAGAGCTGTTTTTCAGGTTCTTTGACATTATTGCCAGTACTATTACATCAACCACATTTACGTATTCATGCAGTTATGATCGGACACTTGCTGGTCTCAGATAACTAAAAAGAGCAACTTCCCCCAAGCAGCTATGCTTGTGTCATTGAGAGGTAGTCAAGTGTCTGTTTGATTTGCAGCCACCTGCCAATGATCACAGCATCCCTGGGGGATATAGAGCTGCGCAGCAGGTGACAGTCATTTAAAAATATTGGCTTGGCTTTAGATTCCTACATCAAAGAGAAAGAAACAGGACTAATCTTTAAGCAGGTCTTGCTTGTGGCGCTCCCTGTGCTGTTACAGAAGGATCATTTGGGCTTTGGATCTCTCCGTTATTCTGAATTACAAGCCAAAATCATGGTTAAACACATTCAAATACTTAAAACAACAATGTCTGCTGGATGGGCTTCTTGCCCATAATGTATGAATATCTTTGAGTCTCTTGTTATACAAAGAACTCACACCGCAACAGTACTATAATGGAGTACTTATGTTCTGCTCACAGAGGGATCCAGGGAGCTGCAGCAGTTTGTAACAAGGCCCTGTGGTAAGCTGCAAAAAACAAACGGCAGATTACATCATAACTAGAAACTGACTGCACCAGATTTTTGTGGATTGGGATAAAAAGGGACAATTATGGACCAGAAAACAAGGAAAGGATGTAGTATTAAAAGCAATTTTAATGTTTCAGCTCATAAGCAGTAATCCAGTGAAAATTCAGAACATCATCTTGTAGTGTATTAACTTTAGAAGTGAAATATCTGATCATTTCTGATTAGATTACAGCTAAAGTCTCACATCACTGGGTCTGATTTAACTCTTTAGATCTCACTTTTAAGCTGCCATGTAAAACAGACAAACAAAAAACAAAAAAAACAACAACAAAACTCTATTCTCATAGCAAAACATCAAAAGAAGAATGAACATATACCATGTTGCTTTAAAACAACTCTACAGAGGGCTGCTATGTTACAATATTTAATCCAAAAGTCACAAATCTGATGTTTTACTTTAAATTTTTACATTCATTTGCTGTTTGTCTTGCTGTCACTCCATTTTACTGTTTTGCACATTATTTACATTGATAAGATTGGATTCAAAATCAAATCGTTAAGGTTTGCACTGTAATAATGTATTGCATCAGAATAGGTGGTGTAAATGCAGCCATGTATGATTATTTTTCACGTGGTTTAAACCACCCCTCTTTAAACCACTTCTTAAAATTCTCTCTGATCCAGAGGGGCGGTCCAGCTGGGTCGTTTAAAAGACACATTTTTATTTTGATTGGATGTTTGATTAAACCAATAGCTCTGCATGTAAACACAATTACTGTTGCTGGTGTACATCAGTTTATAACACAGGGTTTCCCCCAGTGCATTATAAGCCTGGCGGGCTGCTATGCTTTGCTTGCCCCCTCCCCCTGCCAGGCTAAGCATCATTTGTTTATGCATTTTCTGTTTTTGAAGTATCTCTGGTCAAATTGGTTGAAGCGCAATAGGGGATTATCACGCTTCCGTGTTCCGGTTTCCGGAACTTGTCAAATTTACACGTTTCCTCTTCTGGGCCAGTTCAACAACAGTTGAATCCAATGTCCCTGCACGCCAACCCTACTCAAGTTTTCATGGATTCCCGACTGAAGTGAAACTAACAAAGAAGTGGATCAAAGCGATTCACCGGGGTGAAGGGCCGAACTTTATAATAAAACAACGTAGCACATTTGTTTGTAGCCGGCACTTCAATAATGCAGACTACGTAGCTAGTGTTAGCCAGCTAGCGTTTGCTGACGTGCCTAACTTTGTGCATCTGAAAACACACAAGCATCTGAAAATCGGGTCTGTACCCTCCCGTTTCCAGTGGAACAACTGGGGACTGCCAAGAAAGGAGACCGCTTATAAAAAAGCATTTTCACAGATTTTGTGTATCAGACGAGGACATTGCCTCTTCACATAGCAGCAGCTGCACATCACCTCTACTGGGTGAACATCATGGCCTACGCAAGTCCCCCCCCCCCCTAATGCTTTATTGATTGTAGGCCTAAGATCTGATTTCTAGATGCTTGTGTGTTTTCAAATGCACAGTTGAGCACATCAGCTAACACTAGCCTGCCAACATCAGCTGTAGTGTCATCTCACAGGCTACAAACAAACGTGCTACCTTGTTTTATTATAAAAGTTCGGAGACTTTTATAAGGGGTCTCCTTTCTTGGCAGTCCCCAGTTGTTCCACTGGAAACGGGAGGGTACAGACCCGATTTTCAGATGCTTGTGTGTTTTCAGACGGACAAAGTTAGGCACGTCAGCAAACGCTAGGTGGCTGACACTAGCCTGCTAACGCCAGCTGTGTAGTCTGCATCATTGAAGTGCTGGCTACAAACAAACGTGCTACATTGTTTTATAATAAAGTTTGGCCCTTCACCGCAGTGAATCGTTTAATCCACTTCTTCCTCAGCATCACTTCAGTCGGGAATCCATGAAAACTTAAAGGTTGAATATGGAACATTTTTATTAAAAGCTATATTTTTAAAAAATAATACCACCACAGGTCGTTTGGGGGTGTGCAGAATGAAAGTACAACATTTCCCAGAAAAATTTTATTTAGCCTAAAAATAATTATAAAATAAATTTTGACGGGTTCGATAATGGCATTTTATTTACGTATATAAGCCAATACACGCCGCCATTGCAGGTACGATCTCTGTGTGGAAACAATATTTTGGTCATAGTCAGGCTTGTACAGGGGAAAACCGTGGAGACGACGAGTGAAGTAGCTGCTTCAGAGCCCTGGAGATATTGTTATCTGTTTCTGAGGAGGAGTGACCTGAGAAGAGCAAAACCTGGAGTAAATTTAGGTGAAGACTTCACTAAATGGACCCATATAAACGTTTTCCACGAGTCAAAACACAGAAATGGTGACTTTCCTCCTGGATCGGTAAGCTAGCTTGTTTGCTAACATGGCTAACATTAGCTGTCAGTTATAAACTCCTCTGTGGTACTTGTTGGACATGCTGCAGACTGTTGGTCACTTGCGTATCGGCAGCGAGCCTGGCATCCCAGCGGCTGGAGCTGCCGTTGCAACTACAACCTAGACACACGTGATGTCTGTCCGTATTACATATTCAACCTTTAAGTAGGGTTGGCGTTGTTTATCTGATTTACAAAGTGGAACGGAGCAGTGACATTGGATTCAGCTATTGTTGAACTGGCCCGGAAGAGGAAACGCTTAAATTCGAAAAGTTCCGGAACCCTGAACACGAAGCGTGATAATCCCCTATGGCGACATCTTGTGGTCAGCACGAGAACACATAGGGAGTCATACGGTAGGTGTTATTTTGTCCCACCGGAATCTCAAAAACCGCTGCCTGTCTTTACCTCTTTAAGGGACTAGAGGCAGGAATGGATTTTCAAAGGGTACCTTGTCTCTTGGCCTTGGCAAAGAGCAATGCACTATCTAACTGTCCAGTTTGTTAAAACACTGGCCAAACGTAAACAGATGACATACAAACCTAAATCACGGTGAATAACGGAACAGTGGAAGACACAACGCATGATGGGAAATACTTGAATGACCCCACCCCAGTAACTACAGTAAAGGCTATGTGTCCTGCTGTTAAGAGTTTACCATGAAATTATTGAGACAAATCTAGATTGATTTTTTCAGAACTCATAAGATATCATGCATAATCTGGGGCACCTCATTTTGACTGACAAGTGACAGATGGGCCGCCAGTGCAGGTGACTAGTGGCTTCCCTACTTGCTCCCGGGAAGGCCTCAGCCAGAATCAGAGTAGCACAACTCTTAGCTAAAGGCAGTCCAGAGTTCAATGTGTATTAATCAGTCACCCCCCACACTCGCAGCCCCCCTCTCACTTCCACATCTTTGCCCATTTTTACATTTTCCAGGAGTGACGAAACCAAGTGGCAACCTCCAGTGGCTAATTATGAAGCTACCCGGAAGAAGTCATTATTTGTAGTTCTCCCTTGATCCGCTAGGAGCTGCAAAACAGAGCAAATCCCCATAGACTCCCATGTTAAAAAGGCCAACTCACAGCAGAAATGAACAGGTTTACAGCCTGGTATAAAATATCATTTTAGGTTTGATAGGTTAATTTTACCTTTGTGTCAACTGTGAGGGGGGTGAATTTTTCTTTATAACTCATCCGTTTAGATGTTATTTAATCTTGAAATTACACATAGTTAAGGGCGTGTCCTTTTGATTGACATGCGGCAGACCGAATGTCAGCATACCGAATGTCGACCGGTGGCTTGTACTTAGCTCCTTGTTTGCTCTTGGTAAGGTCTCAGTGTGTAGCAGAATAGCACAATGGTAGTTTTTAGTCAGCTAATAGCAAGTCTAAGTGTGTCTTTACCCCGCCTCTTAGAGGGCTAATCTTTTTTAGCCCCTTTTAGTTTCGAGTTAGCTCGGTTAGCGTTTAGCCCAAAGTACGTCAGCTGTCAATCCTTTGCCCCGAGGCCGCGCTTTGCCCATTTTAGTATTTTCCGGGAGTGACGACACACGCGACACGGCAAGATGGCGACGGTGGGAAACGCCCAACTGACTTCATTTTTCTCTCTTCAGACGAGACCGGATACTATTGTATGTCCATTTTGTGTACAGTCTTTGGACAAAACACGCAACACTGCCAAGAGGTGATGGAAGGAACTGCCCACTGAGCTTAAATTGAGTTCTTCAGAAGCCTTCAGGCGGCATCAGGGGTCGTCTAGTAATTGTATGATTGGGGACTTGGTTCAGAGGGTGGCTGCAACATTCTTCCGACTTTCACATACACTTCACTTACTCAAACAGCGTGCCATCAAAACAAGTCGGAAGCAGAGTTAAGTCAAAGTTACAGTATGTAGTACTTCTTTGAAAATAACACATTTTCAGAGACACTCCTGTGGATCATTTATTTAACAAATTTCATTTAATTCATATTGCCAACAGTGATATAAAGTTTGACAATCTCCAGTTTAGTCACCAGATCTGCAAAGGTTCCTCACAGATTACATATACATTGTTCTTTATCACCCTGGACACTGACAGCTGAATTCAAACAAAGGAGCCACCAGAAAGAAACCTGACTGTGGTTAGCTTTTTAACCTTTTGGATGGACAAAAATAGCATAGGACATGGTATAGTAATTATGGTTGAAATCACCTAGGGAGAGATGTCTCTGTCTCTTAGGCCAAAAGTCTAAGACCTCGCACATCTGCTTTGAAAGACAAAGAAAAAAATTCAACTTTTCTTTCCAGTCCATATGGCCAATTAGAAGAGAAATCCTTAGTGAGTTTAACTTTAATTATTTCTCTGACTCTCTTCCTCTTGCAATGAATGGAATCATTTTACCGTAAAGGACTTCTAATCAAGGGAAAAAAATGTCATATAATGGCTATTAATGGATATTCCCCTCACTGGTGTTAGAAAGTTTTCAAGTGCTGATGTGCTCAAGTGCTCTTCACTGTAGATATTAAAAAGAAAGAAAGGAAAAAAGCTGTTTATGCAAGCATCTATGGAAATGTATTCTGAATAAATAAGCTGTCAGTTTCAACACTTTTGGGTTGTTTACAACACTGCTTTTTGATGTGAATAAATGATTGTTGTTATCAGGATTGAAACAAGGAGGAAAAAAAGGCCTGCAGCAAGCATTTACTTTGTTATCCTCTACATAACGAGTACAGTTGTTCTGCAGGGACTGTACATTAAAGTGCATGCAGGTATGTGGAGTCACAAGAAGCTATAAATGTGATTTTCATAGATTGCATTCTTTCTTATTCACTCTAGCTCCTCTTATGTTTTCCATTTTGCTGTGGCCTTCTTGCGCTTACTGGAGCTTAAATAGGGTGAAAAGCAAAACAGCCCAGACAGCTTAGTTTTATACTCCCAGCAGTGAAAGTTAAACGTCTAATACATTTACCAACTATTTTGAAGAATTACTGAGTAACAACAAACTACTTTTACATTTATTGCTTTCCAGAACCCTTCTGCTTAAAGGTACAGTGGCAGAAAAATGTGATTTACAATTCAAAACTGTTTCTATTGATGTTTAATCGCCTTGCTAGAGTAGCTGTTTTGTGTTTATTTTCTTAAAATGAGTCAGTTATATCTTTTTGGTTGGGGTCCATGTGTAGGCTGCCATATTTGTGCTGCCATTTTTACTACAGTGTCTCAGAATGGACAAAACAATGTGTGTGAAGTGAGAACCCTCTGACCTTTAAAACTGCTGCACCAGCTTTGTTTAATGGGAGTTAGAGCACTGTTTGGGATCAGTAATGTCTAAGCCCTATGGGCCCTTTTACGGGCCCAAGAACTTACATGCATGATTATCGCATATTAAACAATAATTAAACAGGGCACTGCTGTGTATTTCAACTGTTACATGAAGCTTTGACCCTAATGTGCTCAAAACATGGTAAAAAGTGTATCTAAGTGCAAAAAATAATGCTTATTAATATTTAGAAACGATTTTTAAACTTAACGGGCTCAGTTTAAGACGTTAAATTAGCCGAAATTATCGTTTTATATTGCTATAAAACTTTGCTGCAGCATGGCGGATTTTGTAGTCCTAAGAAAGCAAAGAAGCTACTGAATCAAAGACTGGAGGTTGTTCGGCAATGGGGCTTTGACGCAGAGCAGAAAGATAAGTGGGACAGACCGGTGTTGTGTTTGTGTCTGCCGGATGTTTTGAGTTGGATAGATTTATTTTAAGTTTTATATTGTTTGGAAAATGACATTTGGTTGGGAAAAAAAGATGTACATCACAAAGACAGTGGGGATATTAGCGGAGATACAGCAGCAGCCAGACGTGGAGTTACCAGATCCTCCTGACTCAGACAGCTGTAACTTGCCAGTTTGAATGGAGATATTTTTTCCCATGTGAAAGTTGGACTGTCTATAAGTGAGTTCTTGTACTTTTCTTAAATTACTTTTGTTGATTACCTTCATGATTACATGCTAGTTGACATACTAATTTGTGTTGACATGCCAGTTATTTACCTTTTATATGAACAGATCACCACAATATAGCACTAAACCAAGGCAATCTACTGAATACATTTTTTTCATATTTTTACTGCATTTGTCTCTTTTGGTCTAATGTATATATTTCATAATGTATTTACTCCTATATCATAGTTACTGTCTTCATTTTCATAGCTTGGTGTTAAACTGTGCCAAATTGAGACAATCTGATCCCAGGTGGATTTTGCCTGGTGAGGGCTTTCCTAAAACTTGTGTAAAATCTTTTTCTTTTACTCAAACTCTTTCAAATTCGCTATATTTGCTGTCAATGAGTAACTGAAGGTAATAAATAGCATCTGTCGTCATGACATCATTATTAGCATGGTTTTACCATGTGACAGATAATAAAAAACAACAGGCGGGCATAGAAATTTCACAATTTTCCTCTATATTATTGTAATTTACTCAGAAATAGTAACAGATACAACAATTTTACCACTGGAAACACATTCTCTGAAGTCTCCAGATATCTATAGATACCAAGAACATAAAAATTAACCTTATTATTGTGGAGCAATTCTTCATTTTCTTTGGGTACGTCTTGTTAGGCATTTTTTTCTGAAAATATGGCTAGGCCTAAAGAGGTTAAAGACATTAAAAGTAGTTACCCATAGTACAGTCATAGCTACATCTGCGGCCACTGGAGTCCACTCACAGATGAAAACATCTTTATGTCTGGGAGAATTTTGGCCACTAACGGCCACTGTACACCCACAACAGTGTTTGGAATATAAAGTAATTGGCTATGTCCAAATTCAGGGGCTATGGTCCTTCGAAGGATGCGTTCTACTGGTCTACGTAGCCTGGATCCTCCTAAGACTACATGAGGCGGAAGTGACAGACTGTTAAATTTGGATGGTCTAGCCTCTTTGGCATATCTCTTGTTGCCTAGTAACTGTGACGGTGCAAAACCGAAGCTAAATGGAGCTCCAAAATATCAGCCTTACCATGGTTCTGCATTTAGGAGTCACTGCGGCTTTACCGTCGTTGGCTGCATTTGTTTTACTCTGGCCAAGAGAAAATTAAATCCAGGTAAATTTATTTTGTGAAGTTTACAAGATTTCAAGAGCCTCATGCCAAGGACACCCCCAAGGGGTGGCCAGGGGTGGCCAGTGCCCCCCTGAACAAAAAGCTGGCTACCCCACTGGCCACCCCTGCAAAAAAAAAAAAAAAAAAAAAAAAAAAAATTAATAAATTTTCATGTACTGTTAACATGGCACAGCATGCTTTGCTTGTATTTGAATATCAAACTCTTTATAAGCTAATAAAAATAAAATATATAAAAATTATTACACTAGGCCTACCATTACCTGCCACTGCTCCTTTGCCATAGTCCCCTGTAGATCTATCACTCCTAATTAACTCGCATTTCTTATGCAAATTCATCCAGGAAGGCGCCACCCAGAACTGCCCCCACCAGTTTCTAATTCTCCTTTCACATTAGCACCTACTTAGCCCAGCCCTCATTGGGCCGACACCACACTACCCCAGTTTAGTTTGTTCACATTAAAACTGAGGACAACTGAGGCATCTTCAGCTATGGTTTTCATTGTGGGTGAGGTCGTGAAGTGATTTCTCTGGTACACAAAAGATTTGTGACACACTCACACTGAGATGCTTATTACAAGCAAAAAAAAAAATCTTGGCCACTCTTAAGTAAAAAAGATTTTATTTATTTATGTATTTATATATTTATTGCTTGTAAGAAGCAAAAAAAAAAAAAAAAAAAATCTGCAACTGGAACAAGTGAAATTTTCCTATAATATTTCTTGAAATAAGATGCATTTGTCTTAAAACAAGTTCCTATACCTTACTGAAATGTTCTCTTCAGGTGATTTTGTCTTATTTTGAGTGTGATTAGATATTTTGATTAGAAATTTAAAAAAATATACTCGGTAAGAATTGAGTTTTTGCAGTGTATTGTTGAAATAAAGGAAGTTTTTATTTATTTGCTGCAGATAATGACTTATTTAGAGGCCCATTTATTCTGCCCTCTTCCCTGCCATTATATGGATATACGCGGATCTACGACTAATCTAAATAGTGTCCAAAGGAGTCAGAGTGATGCAGAAATGTTACTGGTGAGTAAATGCACGTATAAATTCCTAGAAATAAGGTCCAGGTTGAAAGAACTGAAAGCTATCCTTTAATAACCTATGGCCACCCTGCTATTTTCTGTGGCCACCCCTAAATAAAAATCTCTGCAGGCACCCCTGCCTCATGCTAACTTTAGCTAATTTCATGGACAACAGCAAATGAAAGACCATAAGTACACAATGATATGAGATCATATAATAAATAGAATGAAAATGTATTTTCAATTTAGTAGAGATGCACCGATCCAGTTTTTCCGATCAATCAGATACCGATACCAGGGCTGGGTATATCGGCCGATACCGATCGAATGCTACTGTTGAGTGAATAAACTATTCTTTGCCATGTGAGTGAAGGCATCAACCTTGACATAAACATTTAGCCTTGTTTAAAGAAAGGCAATAAATTAACATAGATAGAAATGTACTTAGTTTAACCTTTTAACAAATAAAGTGTACATTTATTACAATGTCAATAAAAACGGAAATGACTGGATCGAAATGTTGGACTGGCCACATTCATGCGATATCCAATCCAGCTAACTTGTCAATATCGGAGCCGATATCCGATCCGGGTATCGGATTGGTGCATCCCTACAATTTAGACACCTCTGCTGTAGAATGTCCCGTTCGGCCCGCAGTGCATCTTGGGATAGGATTAGCCTCGAAGGATACAATGGACCCTCGTTAAAATCTGAGGAAAATGGGGTCACATTTGTAGGCTGCATTTGAAGGAGCCTTGGAATCTGGACACATCGCTGTGACGTAAGGTCTTCAAATCCAGCCGTGGAAGGACGTAGCCCGTAGATTTGGACACAGCCATTACTATACCCATCTTCCCCGCTACATATCAGTAATTCTCACACACTGTCCCTTTAATGCGTGACGGAAACCCTGGCATGAGCTGCCTTCCTTTAACACCTGTCATTTATTATATTTACACAAAAAATGGATCTTTTCCTACAACTGCCTTGTTCTTCTGCTTTTCTTATTTTGGGCGGAGTGAGGGAAGCATTGAGGATTTAGACTTTAATTAAATGCCAGTCTTATTCTGCCAGCTTCTTCTTTGCTTTCTGGTGTGGTTTTCATAAGACCACTCGAGTCTGTTTTATTCTTTCACTAGTCTTGATAGTGTCCTTGAATGTGCACTGCTTGTATGAATGAGCCGTGTCATTTAAGGGATAAAGAGTAAGAGGAGAGACATTTACCCTCCCGCTCTGCTCGTCTTTTAGCAATCTAACCTCACGCGCTCCAGGTCTCAACTTGCTCAGTCTGAAATGCAACGCTCTGTGCATAGCAATGGCCCCGTCCTCAGATGCTGTTGGCCCATGCAATCCCTCTCAGTCATTCTTCATTACACAAGAGATGGAGAGGCTCATCCTCTCCCATATTGCTCTCACTCCTTTACTCACACTGGTATTTAGATGGTCTCGTCTCTCTCTCTCTCTCTCTCTCTCTCTCCCTGTGTCTCTGGCTTTCTCTCTGGCTTTCATCGTGCAAAGGTGTCTGAGCCTGGAACACACATCTGAGCTCTTTTATGTTCTTTCTTCAGTAAATTGGTTTAATAAGAATAGAAAGGAGAGGTGGTTCCATTCTGCAGAAATACATGTTTGCACAGGGTTCAGTTTTATTCAAAGGCATTTGGAGTTATTTTGTGTTTCTTTTAGTAAAAACAAACAAACAAAAATAATTTTTTTTTGTGTTTGCTGACTTTTCAATCTGCTTTGACTGCAACATGGCTGTGTGTGTGTGTGTGTGTGGGACTGACTCAACAGTGGTCATATTTATGGTAATGCAGCAAAATGCCACCCAGTGCAAAAGCATGATTCATTTTTTGGACAATAATGATGGTTTATGTCACTGACAAGTAAGATATTTCTGGCTCCAGCTACTAAATACAGGACAAGGAGTCTATAGCCATGGAAGCAGCCCTGAGGCTGTTCTTAGACAGCCGTGCTTAGACAGCATACTCAGGGCTAACAATGGCAAAGTTAACATGTTAATGTTTTCTACTAACATTTACCAGGCTCCCAACCTTAATTGGCTTATTGTGTTGTCATGTTAACATGCTCATTAGCACTATAGAAAATGCACAGCTGAAATTGAAGAGTGTGTCTCTAAAACCAGTTTTTGTGAAATCATGACCTGAATTCAGCTGTGGAGGAAAAGCCTAACATCTGGAGTCTGTATTGTTTCAGGCCTAATACCACCTCTGCTGATATTAGTATAAAGTCTAGTGAATATAAGATTCTCGGTGCCTTATAATGAGGTATATTCATCTCTCAGTAGAGGGCCCCTCCCCCACTCTTCCTCCAGGATGTTTTTGCTGTCACCCTAAGCAGACAAACCAAACAACAACACATTTCTTAACACATTTTTTTATGCCTTTGGAAAGGTAAGCTAAAGTGAGAGGTATTCATTTGTTTGAGGTGTTTTTCACAGAGTTTCCCTGCAGAAGCAACAAGAAATGTGTAATACAGTATGTACAGTATGTTTTTATGTTTTATAAAAGTTGTATGGATGTCACGTACAGTATGTTCACTTGCAGGGGTTAAAAAAAAGTTCTTAAAAGATATTACAGAAGTTTCTAGAAATGTAAAGATGGTGATGTCTTAAAATCTTCACACCACAGTTGCAGCCAATTAATTAAATGCTTTTACATAAAAAAAAAAAAGAAAAGAAATTGTAGTCACCTGTGGAACAGACAGGACTGAACAAACCCCATCCAGTCATCTTCAACGCCATCAAACTTAATTGCCATTTGTCCCTTCCCAGTCCCCCCTTTGTGCAACTAAACAAACATGGCCGGCAGACTGCTAGCTGTCGCTGTTCACTGCACAGCTATTTGCGTTGATAAATCAACCAAAAATAAAATAACAGATGTGGAACAAGTCATGTCAATGTACAAGTCAATGTCTGTAGCGTGGACTTCTCACACTGTAAAATGAGTTGGGGTGAGCAAATTAAATACTTAAAGAAACACAGTATATCAGCTGTTGACTAGCAAGCTAACAAGCTATCCACTCAGCTTTTTGCAGTTGTCTTTGCCAACTTCTTTGTGAACCCTATGGGTGCACATTCCTGCGCTTTGGATGCATGGCTTCGGAAGTCTGAAGAAAGGGGGTTTGGACATTTGAAATGTGCTTTTTATAAATGCAAAATACAAGCACTGAAAATACAGATGATTCTGACCTTTATGAACTCTTAAAAATCTAGTTTAATTGCAGTAAGTAAGGTGTAGACATTTATGATCTTGAAGGCTAGAAAGGTACAGATGTAGATTTTTTTTTGTTTTTATAAAAAAAAAGCTTTTAAGAAATTTGCTTTTTGCCTTTCATTGGAAAACTGCTTTGTTTTGAGCTGTTGAACAACTACATTTGTACACTGGAGCATGTGATTATAGCCCATTTTGAACCCCAGCACCCCTAAAATTCGAGAGATTTTTATATATACAGTGGGTACGGAAAGTATTCAGACCCCTTTAAACTTTTCACTCTTTGTTTCATTTCAGCCATTTGCCCAAAAAAAAAAAGTTGATTTTATTTCTCATTAATGTACACTCAGCACCCCGTCTTGACAAAAAAATCACAACAAAACAGAAATGTAGAATTTTTTGCAAATTTTTGCAAGTTTAATTAAACTGAATGGACTTGATTAGGAAAGGCACACACCTGTATATATAAGACCTTACAGCTCACGGTGCATGTCAGAGCAAATGAGGTGGAAGGAACTGTCCAAGGAGCTCAGAGACAGAATTGTGATGAGGCACAGATCTGGACAAGGTTACAAAAGAATTTCTGCAGCACTAAAGGTTCCTAAGAGCACCGTGGCCTCTATAGTCCTTAAATGGCAGAAGTTTGTGATGACCAGAACTCTTCCTAGACCCGGCCGTCCAGCCAGACTGAACAATCATGGAAGAAGAGCCTTTGTGAGAGGGTAAAGAAGAACCCAAAGATCTGGGTCTGTTGAGACCATGGTCTTACACACCAAGTTTAATCTTGCAAGATTGAACTTTGGGAGTTAATTCTAAGCAGTATGTGTGGAGAAAAACAGGCACTGCTCATCACCTGCCCAATACGATCCCAACAGTGAAACATGGTGGTGGCAGCATCATGCTATGGGGGTGTTTTTCAGCTGCAGGGACAGGACGATTGGTTGCAATTGAAGGAAAGAGGAATGCAGCAAAGTACAGAGAGATCCTGGAAGAAAACCTCTTCCAGTGTTCAGGACCTCAGACTGGGCCGAAGGTTCACCTTCCAACAAGACAATGACCCTCAGCACACAGTTAAAATAACCAAGGAGTGGCTTCAGAACAACTCTGGACCATTCTCGACTGGCCCAGCCAGAGCCCTGAGTTAAACCCAACTGAACATCTCTACAGAGACCTGAAAATGTCTGTCCACCACCGTTCACCATCCAACCTGACAGAACTGGAGAAGATCTGCAAGGAAGAATGCAGAAGATCCCAAATCTTGTGAAACACTTGTTGCATCATTTCCAAGAAGACTCATGGCTGTACGAGCGCAGAAGGTGCTTCTACTCAGTACTGAGCGAAGGGTCTGAATACTAACGACCATGTGATATCTCAGTTTTTCTTTTTTAATAAATTTGCAAAATTTTCACATTTAAAAAAAAAAAAGAAAATCGTTTTGTTGCCCCCCTTTGCCACCCCCCCCCCTTTTTTTTTTCTTTTTCCCATTAATTTTTTAAGTCCTCTTTTTCTCCTATCCCCCCCCCCTCCCCTTATGCTTCTTTTCTCCCTCTTCTTTTTTTTTTTTTATTATTCTTATATCCTCCCCTCTCCTCCTCCCATATTTCATCTTTGTTTGAAATACCCTCCCTCCCTCCCCCCCCCCCCCCCATTTCTTTCTCTTTTTTGGTTCCTTGTGGGGCCCCGCCCCATATTTTCCAATACCCTCCTCCTCTTCCTGGGGCCTCTCAAGAGTTGTGCTTCTCCCCCCCCCCTTACATATTCACCTGTATTGGTTCCTGGTTTTTTTCTCTTTTTCGGCCCCATCGTTCTGTTTGTTTCTGTGAAGATGGAGTGCTGAGTGTACATTATTGAGAAATAAAATAAACTTTTTTTTTCATTTTGGAAAATGGCTGCAATGAAACAAAGAGTGAAATGGTTAAAGGGGTCTGAATACTGTCCGTACCCACTGTATTTTAACTGTGTATGCCTTTTGTTGTACCAAGTTGAAAAGTATAAAACCCATACTGTACTTTGTTGAATTATGTTTTTACAACAAAAATACAGCAACCTCCGCCCCTCAAAAAATGGTTTGATCCGCACACTTCCCATATTTCAAATAGTAGCAATAACAGCCTAACTTTGTTTTTATGATAAATATTCTAAATGTAAGTTTGAAAAACTGAATCTCCATAAATAAGGAGTATAAATGGGGTTTTGATGGATATGGTTCACTGCTTAGACACAACACCTGCATGCCCAAAATAAGCTTCTCTCATCCAGATAAAGCTGAATTGAGATTTTTTTTTTTTTTTTTTAAGTTATACTGTGTAACTTTTGGCCATTATTGGTACTAAACCTGTAACTTCCCAGAGGCGCCACAACTGTCTCAAAATTAAACAGTCTCAGTCTGTGTTTTCGAAAGTGTTGCCAACCACTTTGAAAAGCTGATTTTAAAGTCATGAAGCCATTAATCAAAGAGCTCCAGGTTACACGATCCAATGAGAGACGGGCGCTCCTGAGAAGTTACAATGCCTGGTTTTTGAGAATGGCAGCCCCCTTTGGAGCAACGACATGCGTCAAGTGCTCAATATTGACCACAGAAATCAACTATAGTTACTTATATTAATAATAATGTTAGAATATATTGTACCATAATATTTGGCTAACGTTAGGTTCAAAAGTTACACGGTATCAACAGCAGCAGTAATAACTTTGTTTTTAAATCTAAGGCTTGAAAATGATCAGAAACTTTGTAAATAAGGAGGAAAAAGTGGATTTTGGTGGATCATGGTTCACCATTGGAACAAGGCAACTGAAAATCAGCATCTATCACAGCTTCTCTCTTGATAATTTGTCACAGACTTTCCCGAATCATATCAAGCTTATTTTTTTAAATGTGGGAAAGAAATTGTGTTAAACTGTACAAAACAATGAAATTTATCTTGCCTGGCCGGGCAGCTCTCTGGGTGCTCAGCACCCCTAAACCTCTCATTCTACAATCACCTCTGTTCTGGAGTAAGAGTTTTAGAAAAACATTAATTTTAATTTTATTTAGAGAAATAAAAAAAACAATTCAGCAATATTTTGTTACTTTTGTTGAGTAGAGAAAAATGTGACAGTCCATATTCATAATCATTCACATTAAAGGGACTGGAGGCAGGAATTAAAAAACAAACAAACATGCATGTCCATTTTTTTAATACTAATGGGTGATGAAGCGCTAAATACCAAAAAGAATGTTTCCACCCACGTTTCTCTCCGTTGCTTGAACAGGCTGTGTGCTGCAAAATGCGCTGCAATTCGGTGTCTGAATTTCCTGCGCTGCCCTGCAGACGTGACGTCAAATGACGCTACATCCGCAGTTTTGATACAGGAAGAAGACGGTTGCGGTGAATTCAAACACTGAAAGCGATAGTTATGAATTCTTCTGCCGTCAGCAAACGATCCAGATCAACTGAAAGACACTAAAAAGTGTAACTACAAAGAAAAAGGTGAGTAAACAACATTATAGCCTCAGTTTGTGCACGCCCCCGTGACGGCTTGGCTCGTGACCACTGCTGCCATGCTTGTTACAACATGGTTTCAAATACTGAGATGATCTATTTCACTTTCCTTTCCTTAAATCTAACAGCTTATTTTACACAACTAACTTCATCTACAACTTCACACAGAAAAACACTTAAAAGAAAAAAAAAAGCTTGTGGGTGTTTGGCTTTGATTTGAGACAGCTGTCCTCGCGTATTGTCTGAGTTTGTTTCATTTCTGTTTTTCAGACCTAATTTGTCACCCGAGGAGGAATTAGACGAATTCAAGTGTAATCAGTGATTCAATTTTCAACATAATCTTCTCCCAAGTCTTTGAACAAAATGTGAAAATAAAGCGCTCCTGACAACTCCTCATACATTTATGCAAGAGCTCAAATATTAGGATATTACAACAAGTTGACACATGTGCCGCAACCACCCTGAAGTCACAACACAGTATTCATCTCTCACAGCTATAAATGGATCAGCAAAGTGCCTGTTATTGTTTGATAAGTCCCACCATGAAGAGATTTAGGTGCGCTGTCTGACACTGACGTTGGATTAGGCTTGAACTGGCTTTGGAGCGACTAAATTGGACTTTTCTCGCCTGCAACGGCTGGAAAGTAAAAACAAAACTTCACGCTCCTAAGCTCACCCGCCAAAATTAACCGCACCCCTATTTTATCTTGACGCGCCTCCATCTATATGCGTTTTGAAGGCGTGACAGCTGGATTGCAGTTGTTTTAGCTCGCTCAGTCAGACAGCTGCTATTTGGAACTGCTTTTTATTCTGGTGCTGGCAGTCAGGGCTGCCTGGCTTGACAAATAACCCTTGAGCACTTTCCTCCTACTACTCCAATCCAAGAATATGTGCCTGTGCAGTCCCTTGCTCACATCTGATAAGACAGTAAGTGGTGAATATTTCTCCCAACAACTAAGTCCATCAGCCCTCTGCTGCTGGTTTTGGGATCAGATACAAAGAGGCCAGCGGGAGTTCAGCAGCAGATGGTTTAAACAAGAACTGGGTGGTTTGCTTTGACTGACAGCCCCTTGGTGCCCAACCCCCCTTACCACACTTTCTTGCTCTCGGTGATGGCTTAATGGTGTCAACAGGAGAGATAGGGTCCTGACTCCTTTATCTGGACAAAATCTTAGACCCATCACCTTCTCTGTTTGCAGTAATTGCAGGAGCAGTGTGGACTCTGTGGGGGGGAAAGGCAAAGTAAAAGCCGAATCAAAAGGCTCAGCTTCAATCCACTTGACCGGACGGGTCAACGGAAATAAATGACTTTCCTTTGACCGCCTGTACATCCATCTCCTCGGTGTCACCACTGTCAGAGACACTGAAGCCTATCTCCGCTCCACTCCTGCTCTAATAAAATGAAAGCAGATCTGTGGTTTAAATAAATAAAGCCAGTCCTCTCTGTCTGTTGGCTCCGTTATCAACCAGGAGCTATCCATCTGCGGCAACATCCAATCACATCACCCACGAATCCTGCATGAGAGATTGCAGCAGATGTGTGAAGCATAAGGGGAGTTACACGAGTAAAAAGGAAAAAAAAAGATGGAATTCCTCCACAGTTATTCTGCGTCTCCACATCTGCCACTTTCAAGTTTGGAGATCTTTCAGTGTGCACTTGCCTGTGTGTGCAGACTCCACTCCCCACCTGAGAAATCCAAAGAAGGGGGTGATATTGGCACAGGCAGACGTGGCAAGTGGCAAAGCAGATGGCTTTCTGCTCAACATCATTTCCTCTCCCATAATGCTTTAGGAGCGTTGCGCACGGAGCGCACAGTACACTGTCTCCCCGTGGGAAGAAGTAGCTACAGGGTACTCATTTTTATGGAAGAAATGAGCTCAAGCACTGCGCAGGAGTCCTAATTGTTCACCAGATACCCAAATCCACTTTAATTCTTGTGTGTTTTCTTCTTTTTAACTATTAGAGAATGCACGTGGGGGAAAAAAACTAGACGAGCCGAGGATACCTGTCCTTCCTGTTCAGCCACCTGCCTCGTTAGGCACCTTGTAGCCGGTGCCAGTGAACTGGACGACAAATTCAATTGGAACTTTTCATGATGTTCCCCTTCTTCCTGGCGCCCACAGTTCTCTATTCTTTTCATTGGCTGCCCAGGTGCCAGATGGAGCCCGTCGTCTCTGCTCCACCCCGGGGCTCTTTCTCTCCCTTTGAGTAGGTAGAGCAAGACCTGCTCACACTGCTGCAGCCAACACACGAACACACACACACCGACGCACTTCACTTCTTTCTATTTGTGTCTTTGCTCCCCTGCTCATGTGGTAAAGCATTTTAATAGTCCTGAAATTAGGAAGCATTATCTGCTTGCTGTCATAAGAGCCACATTGTGATCGTTATCGCAGTGATTTTATGAAACAAAAATCTTGTTTGTGTCCTTCGTTCTGCCTCAGGAACATCTACCCAAGGTTACCTGGAGCTTGATGGCAGAGAAGCAAAAACAATGCTCCTGTTCATGGGCTTTGACAGAAATTGGTGCATTTGTTTGTGCTGTTGCAAAACCTCGAGTCCACACTGCAGTAACAACGCCACAAATAGCAGATGGCCGTCATCTGGATTGGACACTTTAAATCATCTGCTGCCCTACTTCTGCTGGATCCCCTGATGCTCATGTAACATATCATTATTTTGTCATGGATATAGAAGATATCTCTATATGCAGACATATAAAGAGAAAGGTAAGGGTTGGAGATAAGAGTCAAGGTTCATTATTTTATAAAATTATACAGTAATATAAGAGAGACTGCAGCTAGAGTCCTCAAAATTCTTCATACCCTCCAATTAAAGATGCAAACAAATCAGCTGTTAATGAAATGAGTTAAAATTGACAAAAGTAATTATAAATAAAAATTCTATGAAATTCATGACATTAAATTTGAATGGTCGTTCAACAGAAATATTAAAAAAACAAAACAAAAAAAAAACCCCAAAACATAAAACAAGTATGGTGGGGCTCTAAAGCTGAAATTTTGTTCAGCAATCACTGCAACCAACTGTTTTCTGTATTGTTCAATAAGATTTCTGCAACTTTTGTCAGAAATTTTGGCCCACTGTCCGGGTGCAGGGTGCTCTATCTGTTTGTATACTTTTTAAATGATTATTTTGTATTTTGTATTTTTTGTGGATCCCCATTAGCACCAGCAAGATGCCGTTGCTATTCTTCCTGGGGTCAATACAAACATTCATACAAGACATAAAAGAGATTACACTTCAGAAATGAGAAAATCAGAAAAATGCATAAAATACAAAATAAAAAACCCCAAAGAAATGAACTAAAAATACAGCATGCTACACTAGTCCATGAAATTTCCCCCAAATCAGCAATACTGTCTGACCTTGAGATTAATATGTCACTTCCGTCAAATCATCAATAAACAGTTATTCATAATACACAATTTCCAGTATTTATCTACTTTATAATATATATACAGTCATCCTCAAAATCATTCATACCCTCCAATTGAAGAAAAATTCACAAAAGTAAATCAAATAGCAAGAAACAAACAAACAAAAAAAATTACAGGAAATAAAAATTTACAAAACTATCATTTAAACAAGATATTGCTTTTGAGTTGTGGTTGGAAATAATAATTCTTAAAAAACAAATGAAGACAACTGTCTCAGACACATTAGAGCACCTTTCTTATGTACAGTGGACCAGAACAGCTGTCAGCAGATGTAGAAGTCCTTTTGAACATGAGAGAAAACACCTGATTACAGTGATTGTCTCAACGTGTTGCTCTACAAAATGTGAGCTCCGGAGCCCCATTATGCTTGTTTACTTGTTTCATTTTTTGTGTTTTTTTTCAATATTTCTCTCTAAACACAATTTAAAATGATTTTCATAGCATTCTTATTTATTAATACTTTTGTCAATTTGAACTTATTTCACTGGCAGCTGATTTTTTCCTTCTTTAATTGGAGGGTATGAATAATTTTGAGGATTGTGTATATATATTATATATATATATGTATGAATCAGATGAACATAGCATTGTCTAGTCCCCAATAATTCTGTTCACAAATTTAACAGTGCCTTTATATTTATGTAAACATAGCTCACACATATATAGACATATACAGTCATCCTCAAATTTATTCATTCATATTCATTTTCAATTACAATTCAAAAGCAATATTCTATTCTATTCTATTTTTGTTTATTATTAGTTTTTCGTTATCTGAATTACTCTGGTAACTTTAGTCCTTTCTTCAGTGGAAGGGTATGAATAATTTTGAGGACGATGATTTGGAGAAAGGTTTCAATCTAGTCTGGCATTCCCTTAAACCATCTCTAGATGGCATGGAAGAGCATGGACAGCACATGGGGGAGGATGTGCACATTTTTCTATCTTTTTTTTTTTTTTTGGTCATTACCACACAGCTAATAACTAAATACAGCAGCTGGGTCAATCTTTTAGAAAAATGCGTTGAATTAAAAAAAAAAACATGACAAAATATCTTTTAATCTAAGCAGGTAAGAAAGATGCACCTCTGGAAGATTTTCTCACCTTTTAATGATCATACTTAAGGCTGTCATCGTTCAGTGTAATAGGTAAGAGCTGAAGTCCTGTGGAGGACAACAAGCTGCCATTCATCACAATTTTACAAACACTTGTATGATTACACGAGCTGTCATCGACTAGCATAAATCAAGAGCTAAACCTGTGTGGTTATGGAATAAATCAGCAAACATTAGCAAGGCCTCTCCATTTTTCAGGTAATGAAGACAGGTTTATAATCATCTTACATTCAACCCCATATAAAACCCTGTGGTGAATAAACCCCCCTTTTTCATGCACCCTCTAACTCGCCTCATGATGTGCCTGAGCTGTAAATATTCGTTCTGTTTGCGCACGTCGATATATTTCACCACAGACCGGTCAAAAGGCATTATCCATGCCTTCTACTGCAGCCAAGAAGAGTTGATGCTGCAGGTGTTTGTGTGTGTGGGTGTGCGTGGTGCATCTGTGCAAGTGCATGCCTAGATGTGTCTACGTGTGAAATATAACAGCTTTGACTGGCACAGCACTGCGGCAATGTAATTGGCTTTTGGAGAGAGGTAAATAGGACTGCAGCCACGTGGAGGGCAGCTGGAGATTGACCTTCAGAAAAGCGAGCGACGAGAACGGCCCTGTGGCCGCCTTGGGCACCTCGCTGCTCAAGCTGTCATCTACTGCAGCTATGACACGGAGCTGTTAGTTTCTTTTACCTTTATATCTACCTGGGAATGGGAGGTGGGGGGTTGGAGGGGGTAGGATAATCAGATCCCAACCTCCACTATCCCCATTACTCCTACGGAGCACTTTGTAATGAAGAAACCTTCCTGGAGGATGACTGGGTTCCTCTTGTGATCGGGGTCATCCATGTTTCTCCCTCTGATAGGGCTGGCCAGCGTCTCTGGCTGCGGCGATGCACTCCGTGGCTCTGGAGGTGTGATTACTGCACATCTGCAGAGGTGAAAGCAAGGCACCCGCTGAGAGCTTCTAAAAGGTGTCGAAGGCAGGGTGAGGGTGTTGTATGAGGTTACAGCCAGAGATATTTTACCTTCCTAACCGAGGGGGGAGACCTCACTCGCTGCAGCTGCACGGCCGTGATGACAGGCTATTTGTTCAACTAATAGCTCAGTACGTGCTGTCACATTGCTTTACGTGCATCTGTGTCATGAATCAGAATTAATAGCTTTGCAATAGACATACTCGAACAGCTTCATGCTTAGAAAAAGAACATAGACGGCTTTCTATTTCTAAGGTTTTCCCTGGACATAAAGCAACATGTGACATATTACATAATGTCCTTAAGTATAACCTATGAAATGCAAAAGAATGTGTGAAAACTTAATTGCACATCACTATTTGATAGCTTGTAGAAACACTTTTGGCACCAGTATGTTAAAATAATAGTCTGTATGGATTTATCACTATGGTACATTGCTGTGGAAGAAAGTTGGTCCTGTCCTCTTTGTAACCTCACATCATGTTTAGTTTTTTTTATATATATATGTACATATATTTTTAGGAATGTGGGCATTTTACGAACAGTTCTCCATCGTATTTTAATCAGGTTGAAGTATGGACTTTGACTGGACTGTTTTAAAGAATAACTTTTTTCCCCACCTGGACCTTGTTTCTAGGAGTTTATACAAGCAGTTTTATTCAGCGGTAAAATTTCTGGATCACTTTGAGTCCTTTGTAAGATATTTCGTTGAGTCACCCTCTGGCGTGTATCTAGTTAAAGGGATATTGTGTAAGTTCTCCTGTTATTTATTCACAAAAACTGATTATTTGGTTCAAAAGTATTTTTTCATTAATCAGTAATCACTCCCATCAACAAACTGAAGTGCTCCTCTAAGTTCTAAATTTGCCGTCTGTATCATTCATTTATACATCGGGCGGGGCGGCTCGGTGAAGGCTGCCATGTCGTATCGCCATGTTTTTGCGTTCAGGAGAGGGGTGACAGTAGGAAAACACAGAAACTCACCGGACACACCGGAGTTTTCAGCTCAGCTCGAGGTAATACCTTTGAAAAGTCACCGCGCTGCAGTGGGGAGAAACCAGCGTCTCGTTGATGCTGGGTTCACGTGCAGTCGGGCAGACGGCCGTTGGTAACAAACCAGATGTCATTTTAATCAATGAAGCCGAGCGAAAGACGGTAAAACATGGGTCAGGGAAAACAATACGACATCGCCATGACAACAAATCAGATGTGGACTGGTGTCACTGTAACTGACGGACCACGTCTTCACATAGAGGCTGGTGATAACTTTACATGCATCGGCTGTCGTTGGTCTGCCCGGTTTCACGCGAATGCAGCATGAAAAGTACGAGGAAGCTGCTCACGATTACACAGTGTCCCTTTAAATGTTCTGAGAGCCACAATAATAATGCTAGACACGCACCATAAACACAATAGGGGATTATCATGCTTCCGCGTTCCGGTTCCCGGAAGTTGAAACATTTGGCACTTCCTCTTCCGGGCCATGTTAACGACAGCCGTTCCTGCTCTGTTATACTGTTTAAATCGGATAAACTCCAAACATATTTAAGTTTTCATTCTAGACTGAAGTGATACTGGATCAAAAGCTGGATCAAAGCGATCGATTTGCTGCGGTGAAGGGCCGAACTTTATAATAAAACACACGTTTGTTTGTCCCCGGTGGGACACAACACCGGCACTTCACAGCATGCTAGCACTAGCCAGCTAACGTTTACTGACGTGCTTAACATCGTGCGTCTTAAAACACACAAACATCTGAAAATCGGGTCTGTACCTCCCCGTTTCCAGTGGAACAACTGGGGACTGCCAAGAAAGGAGACGCTTTCAGATGCTTGTGTGTTTTCAGCCGCACAAAGTTAGGCACGTTATCGAGCTGGCTAATGCTAACCTGCTAACAATAGTTCGCCAGCTACTACTCTGTTAAACTTTGTAAATCGGATAAACGCCAATGCCAAGTTTTCATTCCAGACTGAAGTGATGCTAAGGAAGAAGTGGATTAAAACGACCGATTCGCCGTGGTGAAGGACCGAACTTTATAATAAAACGACACACGTTTGTTTGTGGCCGGCAGACTGCGCAGTCGTGTTAGCAGGTTAGCATTAGCCAGCTCGATAACGTGCCTAACTTTGTGCGGCTGAAAACACACAAGCATCTGAAAGCGTCTCCTTTCTTGGCAGTCCCCAGTTGTTCCACTGGAAACGGGGGGGTACAGACCCAATTTTCAGATGTTTGTGTGTTTTAAGACGCACAATGTTAAGCACGTCAGTAAACGCTCGCTGGCTAATGCTAGCATGCTGTGAAGTGCCGGTGTTGTGCCCCACCGGGGACAAACAAACGTGTGTTTTATTATAAAGTTCGGCCCTTCACCGCGGCAAATCGATCGCTTTGATCCAGCTTTTGATCCAGTATCACTTCAGTCTAGAATGAAAACTTAAATATGTTTGGAGTTTATCCGATTTAAACAGTATAACAGAGCAGGAACGGCTGTCGTTAACATGGCCCGGAAGAGGAAGTGTCAAAAGCCGGCAACTTCCGGTAAGCGTGATAATCCCCTATACAGATGGAAAGGAAGAAAACTGTGAGGAGCTGATAACATCTGACTCCTGTGAAATGGGCTCTGAGGGCAGTTTTCTTTTTAATTACAGTACATAAAACACGAATACAGTACATGTACAGTTGTGTGAAAAAGTGTTTGCCCACTTCCTGATTTCTTTTTTTTTTTTTTAAATATTAGACAAAGATAAAACAAGTAAACACAAAATGAAGTTTTTAAATGAAATTTTTTATTAGTGGTGGTGGGTCCAAACCTCTATGGCCCTGTGTGAAAAATTGATTGCCCCTCCCCCTTAAAACATAAATAAAGTGTGGTTTATCACATCTTTGGAAAGCTGAGTTCAATTTCTCTAGCCACACCAAGGCCTGATTGCTGCCACACCTGTTCTCAAGAAATCACTTAAAGCCGGAGCATTCTTCCTTCCCTGGTTGTTAGGACCTGCCTGACGAATCTAAGTAGACCAAAAGATCCTCAAAAGCTAGACATCATGTTGCAATCCCAAAAAATTCAGGAACAAATGAGAAATAAAGTAATTGAGATCTATCAGTCTGGAAAAGGTTCCAAAGCCATTTCTAAAGCTTTGGGACTCCAGAGAACCACAGTGAGAACCATTACCCACAAATGGTGAAAACATGGAACAGTGGTGAACCTTCCCAGGAGTGGCCGACTGACCAAAATTATCACAAGAGCACAGCAACGACTTATTCAAGAGGTCACAAAAGACCTCAGAACAACATCCAAGAACTGCAGGCCTCACTTGCCTCAATTAAGGTCAGTGTTCATGACTCCACCATCAGAAAGAGACTGGGGGGCAAAAATGGCCTCCATGGCAGAGTTCCAAGACCAAAACCACTGCTGAGCAAAAAGAACATAAAAGCTCATCTCAGTTTAGCCAAAAAGCATCTTGATGATCCCCAAGACTTTTAGGAAAATACTCTGTGGACTGATGAGACAAAAATTTAACTTTTTGGAAGGTGTAGGTTCCATTACATCTGGTGTAAAAGTAACACGGCATTTCAGAAAGGAACATCATACCAACAGTAAGTATACGGTGGTGGTAGTGTGATGGTCTGGGGCTATTTTGCTGCTTCAGGACCTTAAAGACTTGCTGTGGAACCATGAATTTTGCTGTCTACCAAAAAATCCTGAAGGAGAATGTCCGTCCATCTGTTGGTGACCTCAAGCTGAAGCGCACTTGGGTTCTGCAGCAGGACAATGATCCAGAACACACCAGCAAGTCCACCTCTGAATGGCTTAAGAAAAACAAATGAAGACTTTGGAGTGGCCTAGTCAAAGTCCTGACCTGAATCCGACTGAGATGCTGTGGCATGACCTTAAAAAGGCGGTTCATGCTGGAAAACCCTCCAATGTGGCTGAATTACAGCAGTTATGCAAAGATGAGTGGGCCAAAATTCCTCCACAGCGCTGCAGAAGACTCATTGCCAGTTATCACAAACGCTCGATTGCAGTTGTTGCTGCTAAGGGTGGAACAACCAGTTATTAGGTTTAAGGGGCAATCACTTTTTCACAGACGGCCATGTGGGGTTTTTCCCCCTTACTATGAAAAACCTTAATTTAAAAACTGCATTTTGTGTTTACTTGTGTTATCTTTGACTCACATTTAAATTTGTTTGATGATCTGAAACATTTAAGTGTGCAAACATGCAAAAAAAATAAAAAAAAATGAAGAAATCAGGGAGGGGCAAACACTTTTTCTTCCAACTGTATACCGTAGACAACAAACACAGCACAGCAGACATCATTGCAGTGTTAGGTATTCCGGATGTCTCTTAACTGTAAAAATTACAGTTGCTTAATCAAAATGCCATTATGTCTTTTACATTGTGACTGTAATGTTTATGGTAAAAACTGGCAACCACAGCTGCCATTTTTTTTTACTGTAACCTTTACGGTGAAAAACTGGCAGCTGAGGTTGCCAGTTTTTCACTGTAAATTATACAGATATTTTTTTTCACAGCGCATGTAGTACCACCCCTTGACAGACAAGGGCACACACATGACTGAGAGATGACTATGGGTATGTGAGGAGGAATGGGATATGAGGATGGAACGATAAATAAAAATGACTAAAGTTGCCAACAGGGATCAGCTTTGTGTATTTATGAAAATCCAGAGTCCTAAAATATTACAGACATCACATCAAATCCCCACCCTCTTCCGCCACCTGAGTTCAGTAGCCGTAGTGCAGTCGCCGTAGGGTGACGTCATTGCCAAGCGCAGGCCCCCGAGCTGATCTGGTAACCCGAGCACATCTGGTACCGACACCAGGCTCTCCCTTAGAGATAGGGTGAGAAGCTGGTCAGATAATTATGTCCGCCAGAAGGTCATGTTTTTGGTAGCGTTGGTTTGGTGGTGATCTGGATCACACCTTCTGGATCCAGAAATATTTGTAAGGATTCTTTATCATTGTGAGATAGACCAAATTTTGGAGTTTTTGCATATAACTCCATACAAATGGCCCAAGTGTTTGGTAATTAGTACAAGAGAGGATCTCAATGAGTTCTGTAATATTTCGAAAGTTGATCCGGATCCAGACAAAATTCCAGATACTATGATCCAGAACACACAAAATAAGGGAGTTTCTGGAATTTTCAATGCTGAAATGTAAGAAACGAAGATACAGACATCCCTGCGAGCCAAAGACGTCTATTAGATGTCGTGTCTAAGTTTAGACCAAATTTTATCCGACTGTAATCAGCCTATATTTTAGCCCAAATATAGACGTTAGTATTTAATTTATCATATATATATATATATATATATATATATATATATATATATATATAGATATAGATATAGATACATACATACATATAAACAAACAAACCAAAAAAAACAAGAACTGTAGCCTGTTTAAATAATGGTGAAATTTTGGATCAAAACATTTGGCCAGTCATTGACAATGTTCAGTGTGGTTTTGATTTACGCTAAGCTAGTCTTAGCTTAGACAGCTAAATAACCTTCATTTTTAGACCAGTAGTAGACCGATTTTAGCCTAGACGTTTAAGGACCATTAGACGTCTATTAGACGACTTTTAGATCAAAAAATGCTGAGTGGGATGCAACTAACACCAAATTGTAGCCAAGGCTCTGCTGAATCGGGAGTTTGTCAACGGAATTGACGCATCTTTAACAGCAATGGAGCTACATCCAGAAGAAGACTGCCATTATGGAAATGTTGATTTTTGGAAATAACTATTGAAGTAATAGTGATACAAGAATGATTCCAGATGCTATTGATATGTTTTCATGGTCAAGGAATCCAATGATGTAGATTAAATGAATGCAGGAGAATAAGTTTTTGGTGTGAGTTACAATATAAGGAGGACATGAGCTGCTTGGCGGAGGTTTGCGCTCTCCATATACTTTTTCTAGATAAAACTGCTCAAATTCAGATAATCATATCTCTTGTTTTTTTTTTTATGGTTCATCAACATAAAAAAAAAAAAAAACTATGAGAGAGTTTCAGATCTGAACATTCGAGTTAGGCAGTGCTCCAGGGACCTACAGCTCAAAACCAAGAGATAAAGCAGGGATGTGTTGGTCATCCTGGCCAAACTCATCTGTGATCCAGCTGCACAAAAGCAGGACAGTGGAAAGTGGGATATGTTATGACACATGTTACTATCTCTGTGGAGCTAGTCTGTTCCAGACCAGGCTGAACTTCAGGATCTATTTAGTCTCATGGTTGATCTCATACTGGCCAACAGTCACCAGGAAAACCAATATTTATTCCCCTGCTCACTACACATCACATTCAACCAGAACCACTGAGATTTAAACATGTGATTGTTAATTGCCATGATTTTAGATGATTTTAGATAATTTTGCATTAAATAAATTTCACCTTCCTATAGATAGGAAAATAACATCCGATGTTTGCATATCAAAGAGTAACATGATGTTTCTTTATTAAGTATAAATAAAAGCAATAAAGCCATGAGCTCTGTCGCAAAATGGTCTATGAAACTAAATGAAATGAAAATAAAATCTTATCAGTATATATCTACAACAGTGGTTCCTAAACTCTACGAGTGATAATGCACAAGATAAAATATGCTGCCCGCGACAACCAAGCGGTACACTGTAATTGTGTGATCTACCGACTGTGTCATCCTGCGGCCATCCTCTAAATGTTAGGCATGAAAGTGATCAGAATCTTCATAAATAAGGAGGATAAAGTGGTTTTATGTGGATTATTATAAAAGTTGCTTCTTTGAATTGTCTTGTACATGAAATGTGCAATATAAATAAACTTATCTTGGCTTACAGAACACGGCTGTAATATATATATATATATATATATATATATATATATATATATATATATATATATCAGGGGTTAGACAATGAAACTGAAACACTTGGTTTTAGACCACAATAATTTATTAGTATGGTGTGGGGCCTCCTTTTGCGGCCAATACAGCAACAATTCGTCTTGGAAATGACATATACAAGTCCTGAACAGTGGTCAGAGGGATTTTAAGCCATACTTCTTGCAGGATAGTGACCAGGTCACTACGTGATGCTGGTGGAGGAAAACGTTTCTTGACTCGCTCCTCCAAAACTCCCCAAAGTGGCTCAATAATATTTAGATCTGGTGACTTTGCAGGCCATGGGAGATGTTCAACTTCACTTTCATGTTCATCAAACCAATCTTTCATCAGTCTTGCTGTGTGTATTTTTGCATTGTCATCCTGATACACTGCACCGCCTTCAGGATACAATGTTTGAACCTTTGGATGCACATGGTCCTCCAGAATGGTTTGGTAGTCCTTGGCCCATCTAGCACAAGTCCTGGGCCAAGCGAATGGCCGTGATTTGGGCCGCTGTGGTTTTATGTTTTTTGGATACAATCCAGGTTAGCACCCGAACATCCCGTTCAGACAGCTTCCTCTTGCGTCCACAGTTAATCCTGTTGGATGTGGTTCGTCCTTCTTGGTGGTATGCTGACATTACCCTGGATACTGTGGCTCTTGATACATCACAAAGACTTGTCTTGGTCACAGATGCGCCAGCAAGACATGCACCAACAATTTGTCCTCTTTTGAACTCTGATACAATGTTGTATGCATTGCAATGTTTTTAGCAAAACTGTGCTTTTTACCTGCTAATTGAACCTTCACACTCTGCTCTTACTGGTGCAATGTGCAATTAATGAATATTTGCCACCAGACTGGTCTAATTTAGCCATGAAACCTCCCACACTAAAATGACAGGTGACAGTTTCATTGTCTAACCCCTGTATATATAAATATATATATATATATATATATATATATTTATATATATATATATATATATATATATATATATATTTATATATACATTATTACATATATATATTATATATACAGGGGTTAGACAATGAAACTGTCATATATATATATATATATATATATATGTATATATAAATATATATATATATATATATATATATACATGTATATATTTTTTATATATATATAAAAAATATATATATTTTTTATATATTTTTTATATATATTTTGTATATGTATATATTATATATGTATATATATTTTTTTTATTTGGTGTAGCAGACAAAGGCAAAATCACATGTATTCAAACAGCCAAAATAGTCTCAGACCCCCCAGGGTTATTTGGATATTGCTGAGAGGTTTCTACTGAGTTATGTGACAAAGTTTAAATGCCAGTTCAGGTCATAAACTCTTAAAAAAATTATCGCTGCTACCACTAAACAAAAAGCATTTTCATTTAAACTAACCTACTTCCATCTGAAGTCTGCCTGATGGAAAAAATGCAGTCTCTTGTGCTGTATTTTAATATCAGTCATAAAGGTGGTACTCAGCAAGCTGGGTATTTTCTGAAATTGAGGTAAAATAACTGGGAACAAGCGTTCTAATCCTTTTACAAAGTGACGGACAAGAACATTTAATTCACAACATTAACCTGAATATTCCAGACCAACAACCAACCCTCTGATTTTATAGAAGTGATCAAATGCTGATGATCAGTTAATCAAGTACATTTGTTCAGCAACACCTGGCTACTACTAACTATAATTTCCATGGAAGAAGTGAGGGTGAACTTAATTTTCCACACGCTGCTTTTGCATTTTGGGCCTAGTTTTCGTTAAATAGATAATGACATGGCGCAGCATGTCATGTGTTGTTGTTCACCTGAGGTTGTAATTACCTAATTTTAAGCCCTCATGAGGACCAAATTATTTCTGATTACTTCCTGATGAGTAAAGTCTTAGAACTGAGAGGGAGTGTACTTTCTTTTGACATTACTGTAAAGGCTGCTGCCTCTTCTTTCCCCTGCTCCTCATATACACTTACATGTACATCATCCTCCCTCTAAAACCATTGACTTATACTGTATTAATGGGAGGCAATAATAGTCTGTACCTGGTTTACGGTGGCAGTTTATGATAGATGTTAGAGACTTTAATTGGGAATAATGAGCCTGTTATTGGGACCGCAATCCCATACAATGCAGGTGAAATGGCTACAAGCAGACAAGCTAATCCAGTGGGTCTGCCGATGAGAGGATCGGGTAAACACTGCCATAAAACACTGCCAACGACACCATCCCTTTCCTCTCCTGTCCTGGCCAGACTCTTCTGATAAATACAAAACCCAGTGAAGTGAAGTGCGCTTGATTAGCCTCAGCTAAGATGGCCAACGCTGTACACTGATGACTCTCTTCCACTCAATCTTAATTAGCAAGTGGAGATGCTTCTGCAGGTTTGATGAGGTCAAAGTCATTCATTTTCCAGCTCAGCAGGGACCTTTCTCCCATCTCCCTTTTGTATTGACACTCAGAGATAATCATATCGGTGACCTCTCTCTCGCTCGGCTACGCCTCTGCCTCTTGCCGAGCAACACCTCGGCTGGTCTCGCCTGAACTGTGAGGAAATCAACGCCTTTCGATGCTGTCTGCTGAAACCCAGGAAAAGACTGAGAGAATCAATACAATCCTTGGGTTTTTCGGAAAGAAAGAAAAGGAGGGCGAGTGTGAGGAGGCGTTGGTTGATACCACTGCTGACAGATAAAGGTATTGGACACAAGTCATATGCTGAATCTGCTTTTGTTACTGACACGTCATCCAAGACAGTGATTGCCAGGATGATAAATGGCAGTCAGGGTTCACAAAGCACTGGAAGATTTTTCAAGAGTAGATAATGTTACAGCAGAAAATGCTTAGCGTATGTAGTATAGCTGATTTTCTGACCTTGCCATCAAGATCAAGTGGTTTCAGTTTTCAATGAAAAAAATAGATGATTGTTGCTTTAAAGCCAGAGTTGGCAATCCTGCTCAGGAACACTTTTTGTTATACTGGGTGAAATGGTCCTTCCATCCTGACAGCAGTCAATACATCATACTGTAAAAACTCTGACCAACCCCTGTTGTTCGTGCCGAAAGAAAGGGGTTGGTCATTGTCACCGTATAGAAAGAACCAATCGATACCTTTATGTCTCGTCTTTGTCCCTTCTGTCTCTACATTCCCACATGCACCACTTTGTGCGCTGCTCACTAACAAATATAGCTAACGGACTGCTAAATGCTGCTGCGCCAAAAAAACCCTAAACAAACAAACAAAAAATCAAGTACCAAAGATGCGTTAGGATCAAGTCTTGGAGGCGTTGACGTAGACTTTTTACACTGTCAAAGGAGTTGAAGGTGAGTGCATAAAGGCTTTTAGAAACATGGTTCATTACCTGTTTACTAGCTAGCTAACAAGCTATCCACTTAGGTGTTATTGGTTTTCCTTGCCAACCTGCTCCGGAGCGCACGTTCCTGTGCTCTGAAGGCGCAGTTTCAGGCAGTGTGCTTTTTTTTTTTTTAATGTACGGTCGTCCTCAAAATTAGTCACACCCTTCAACTAAAGAAGGAAAAAAAATCATGTCATTGACATGAGTTAAAAATGGACAAAAGTAATAATGAATAAAAATTCTATGAAAATCATGACATTTATTTTGAATTGGGGTTCAACAGAAAAATTTAAAACAAAAACACAAAGACTAAAACAAGCAAACAAACATTATGGAGTGCCAAAGCTAAAATTTTATTAAGCAACATTTTGAGACAATCACTGCACTCAGGTGTTTTCTGTAATGTTCAAAAAGACTTTGAGACCTGTTGAAAAGTATTTTGGTCCACTGTTCATGGAAAAGCTGCTCTAATGTGTCAGGGACAGTTTTGTTTTTTTGTTTGTTTTTTATTTTTATTTTTTTAACCACAATTCAAAAGCAATATTTCATATAACTAAATTATAATTTTTAAAATGTATTTGTTATTATTAGCTTCTCTAGTTTCTTCGTATTTGAATTACTATTGTGAATTAAGCCTTTTCTTTAATTGGAGGATATGAATAATTTTGAGGACTTAGGTTGCTCAACATTTTCCCAAGATTTTCAAACTGTATAACAGCAGACCCTGATCTTACTGTAGTTTTTCTTTCGTTTCTTGATTAATTTTGTGGCAAACCTCCTTTAAACCAGGAAAATGGCTACATTTGGGTGTCGCAGACGCAGTTCACCACCAGCATCTCAATCCCAACAGTTGGAATGACTTTAACCCTTAAAAAACTGAGCGGCTGTGGGCGGCCGCTAGAAGTTCCCTGTTAGCATAATCCTGCTTAAACTGCTCTAAAATAAAAACTATAACAGCTAGAACGATAATTTTTTTTTTTTAAAGCTAAGACTGGCGCCTTTCAAGCTGAGGTGGCGTCGCAATTTGATGACGTCATCATTTGTCGCTATGTGCGACGCAGATTGGCAATGTAAACACAAGGTGGCAGTCTTGTGCCAAGAAGTCATAGCAGAGTAGAGTGTTAGGTGGTCACTGCCAGAGAGACTGACGATGGATAGAAAGACAAATAGTGAGGAAAATAAAGAGAGAATAGGTTGTTCTGTCATTTATATTGTGTTTTACATGGTTTTGGCTGGTTTTCAGTAGTTTTTTTAAAAAAATAACAGTTGTTAGTTTTAGCATATGGAATGGCTTAGTTCTACTACAGATCTGCAGCAAGATTAGTGGTTTCTTGTTTGTTTTTATGACATTAGTGGCTTAGGGTTTGTTTGTTTTTTTAAAGATTTTTTTATTTTGCATTTAGGCAAGTCTCAGCATAGTTTATATTTACACATCTAGAGTCTGCAGGAAATATTCGGCGGAGCAGGTAAGGAAACTGCGAACTGGCTCTGATGATAGTTGCGGCACACATACTGTGCAGTATTTTCACAAATTGAAAGTGCACCCTGTACATAAAATAACCTGATTCAAAAACAAATAATTAAAACATATATATATTCAAAATAGGTTGAAGATACTTAATAATTATTCAAAATTTTTTTTGCATTTATATAGTTTTTGTATGTTCATTTCGTAGGTTCATTTCTTGGATTTATTAAAAAAAATTCAGAATTTTTCAGCCTCTCAATGGTCCAGAACCTTTTTTGTTTATATTAGCTATAGATATTCAAGGTAATGCAGCTGGAAATACTCCCATCAAATGACACCAAAGCAGAAAAAAATGCCTTTATTAGCTGCTTTATCTTGAAGCTGAAATCAAAACGCCTTTGTACTTTGCAACCAAAAAGGAGTGTATCTCAAAAACTAAAACAGATAAATGGTTGCAATAATATGTAAAGATTTATTTTAATTTTGTGCATTTAGAAATGTTTTGGATCACTATGTTTTGTTTTTTAAGTAAGTAAGATGTGATGAAAACAATTCAAAATTTTTGTATTTTTAATATTCATGGCATTTTCTCAAGAGCATTGCAAGTTATTACTGTCCATTGATGTTCATAACCTTGTAGCTTAAGTTGTACAGATTCTAAAAATATAAAAAACTTGAGGATATCCCAAGAAATGACCCCACTATGCACAAAAATAACAGAGCAGGCATAGACGGGCCATTTCTATTGCAGTTAATAAAGGGTTAAGAAAGTCAGATTGACGGTTTCCTGGACAGACCGTACATTGTCATGAACACTGTTGGTTAAAGATAGGGCAGGGGATCCTGGAAAAACAGTTTGACCAAGCAACATTTTCAAAAATACAGCCACTGGAAACCACGCCTCCAGAGCAGGAATGTGTGCGCCAATAGTTTACAGCAGGTTGGTGAGAATAACCGATAACAGCCGAATGGATAGCTTGCTAGCTAGCTAGTAAAGAGCTGAGGAACCACATTTCTAAAAGTGTGTTAAACATCCACACTGCAAACATCAACATCTCCATGACTTGATCCACATCCATTTTTTTCTTTTTGGTGGATTTTAAGAGCAAACAGCTACACAGATAACAGCAGCAAGCAGCCATGTTTACTGTGAGACATTAACGGCGCGTTGCGAGTGCAGGGGGTGGTGGGTGGGAGAGACAGCCAGCAGTTCAGTTTGATAGACATATCATGTTCAACCAATGAGAACGGGCCATTCAAGACAATTAGATGGGGTTTTCTCAGTTCTGCCTGTTACACAGGTGACTAAATTTTAAAATTTTGTGTCAGAGCATTGAATTATTTGGCTGCTATCAGGGTGTGAAGAAGATTTTAAAGCAATATAGTAAGAAAATACTCCTGGAAAACATCATCCACCCTGCCTTTAACTGCAACAATTTTAATGCATGAAGTCATTTCATGTTCTGATTTTCTCCTTGAGAAAAACCAAAATCCAAAAAGCTCCAGCAGCTGCTTGGCCAGTGTGCTCCACAGTGACCGGACGCTGAAACCAAAAGATCAATGTCCTCTCTTCATTCATCAACTTTATTGCAGCCTCCTGACCCCTGGCTGCAGGATTATTAGAATGAGGCCACAATGACTAAATTTGTATTCCCATTTCAAAGGTCAAACTTATTAACATTCAACATTTCTCAGTAGTTGTGGTAGTTTGTATAAAATCTAATTAAACTCAAACATAAATTCCACAATTTGGTCAGTGGCCAAATTATTTAACATCAGCTCATAAAAGCTGCTTTTGCTAAATTAACAGATGTATTGCAGCAACTGGTGGTTAGATACTCAGCAAACACGCATTTCTGCTCTGCTTTAACTCCTCAAAGGCAATATATGGAGCTAAAATTGGTCTGATTGTCATTTTCACATAAGATTTTTCACTTAACAGTGATATAAACTCAAGTGTTTAACATTAAGTTACATATATTATGCACAACAGAGAGCACACTGCAGCCTGGTAGACATAAGATAAGAAAACAATTAAATATGTGATGTTTAAGTTGCAAATGCACTAGCAAGTGTTTCATAAAATCAATTTTTTTTTCTTCTTATACTACACAGGAGACAGATACATGCTTATTTATATATAACTGTGATCAGTGAACATGTTTGTGCACTTGAGGCTTTAAAACAGTTTCACAGTCTTTATTCTTCTGCAAGAAAATGTTGAAGTGATGAACATTGCTCGATTCCATGACAAACGCTCACAACACTGAGAGAAAGAGGTAAATGCTCATAGTTTTATAATCTACAATTGAGCTTGAAAGTTCACAAAACCTCCCATTAAAGACAGAAAAAAGTCAGCTGCAAGTGAAACAAGTAGAAATTGACTAAAGTAATAAAAAGTTTTATGAATATCATGACATTGATTTCGAATTGTGGTTCAACAGAAATATAAAAAACAATCAAAAATAAAAAAAAGGAAACAAGCACGATGGGGCTCCTGAGCTAAAATTTTGTGGAGCAACACTTTGAGGCAATCACTGCAATCAAGTGTTTCCTGTAATGTCCAATCAGACATCTCCACCTGTCAACGGGTATTTTGTTCCACTGTTCATGAGCAAAGTGTAATTTTTTTTAAGGTTGTTTTGCTTGTTTGTTTGGTTTTTAATTATTTTTACACCACAATTAAAAATCACTGTTTAATTTTAGTAAACTGAGATGAGAATTAGCACCTCCAAATCCAAGACCATGGTCCTCACCCAGAGAAGGGTGGAGTGTCGGGGTTGAGGGTCCTGCCCCAAGTGGAGGAGTTCAAGTATCTCTGGGTCTTGTTCATGAATGAGGGACAAATGGAGCAGGAGATGGACAGACAGATCGGTGCGGCGTCTGCAGTGATGAGGACTGTGCATTGATCTGTCGTAGTGAATAAGGACCTGAGGCAGAAGGCGAAGCTCTTGATTTACCGGTCGATCTACATTCCTACCCTCACCTATGGCCATGAGCTGTGCGTCATGTCCAAAAGAACAAAATTGTGGGTACAAGCAGCTGAAATGAGTTTCCTCCGCAAGGTGGCCGGGCTCTCCGTTAGAGATAGGGTGAGGAGCTCAGTCATCCGGGAGGGACTCAAAGTAGAGCCGCTGCTCCTCCTTCCACCTTCCTTTTTTGAATTACTGGCCTTTTCTTTAATGGTGGGGGTGGGGGGGTTTAAACTTTCAAGCACAACTGTATATTAACAGCAAAAAACTGTTCGTGTGTAGATTTGCAAATATGAAATAATTATTTATTTTTGAAAAAATGTACAAATACTTAAAGGTGCCATGACATCAAATTTCACTTTTCTGGGGTTTTGGGTGTATAATATGATCTATTGTGCACTGATGAGGCCATGTGAATGTCCAGAGGAGAATCAAAGTTCCTGTTTATGGTCTGTCAGCTTTGTCTCTCTGCTCAGAAACAGTTGAATCAGACAGCAGGCTATCATTCTACGTAGTTCTATCATTCTACGTAATTTAATTGCTCCAATAAGAGCACACTATCAAGTAAACAGCGCCCCCCCCCCCCCCCCCCTCTCTCTCTCTCCTAACGGTTTATGCACGTCCGCTCCCCCCTCCCCTCCCTGTCTGATTCAGCTGGCAGCTGCATGTATGGAGCTTGTAGTAACTTCTGTGCAGTCAGGTCTGGGTTTTCAAACAAATGGATTTAAAAGCAAACTTCTGCAGCAACACTGAGGGAGGCGACCACAACCTTGTCATTACCTGTAAGTTTATTTATTTTCTAAATGCTGTCTTGTCTGATAAACGTAGCTCACACTGTCTGAACTGCCCATGTTGCTAGCAGTTAGCCTTTAGCAAACTCCGACCGCAGCTTGACCTAGATTCTCCAAATAAGGTCATAGCGAAATAAGGTGTAGCCAATCAAAATGAAGTCAACGTGGTCTCCGGGTAAAGCTCCATATCATCACCGGACCCAACTGTATTACTGAGGAAGTGAGGTCTGGCGTTTCAAAACAATACTCCGCTGTAAAAAATGCCGTTTTTTTCTTTGAGTATTTACATATAAAGTAATGCCAACAACATAAACTAGTTTTTAACTGTTATGTCATCACTCCTTTAAAAAAAAAAACATATGACCCAGTCATATGTATATGAAATCTGAAGTTTTATGCCAAACATACATCATTGACAGTTTCTATACAGGAAATTGGTAGGCAATGGACACTAAAATCTCTTAGATCACTGTGGTGCCGATTGCATGCTTAGACTATCTCTTGTGACAGACTTAGGTTGATTTTTTTCTTTTTAACTTTATAGAAAATAATAAAACAATGTGTGAGCATTTGTGCACCACATTGTTGGTTATACTACAAATCGGAAAAAAAGGATGTTAACAGTACTTGTAGACATTTAGGATATTTGAAATAAAATGTTTTAATATATTTATTAAAGCTTTAGTGAAAAAGAAAAAAAAAGTAAATAGCTTAAACAGAATGCTTTGCAGCAAAGATAGCCACGGCTTATTTCAGAGCCAAAGCAGAGATTTGATGCTGGAATCGCATCTGTTGCTCAGAGGAAAAACAAGATGAGAACATTTTTAAAGGCAGCTTGATCAATATTATGATTTAATGAGAACAAGACATATTCTTGCACCTTCAAACATCAGAAATTGACACTCTATCAATGTCAGAACATAAATGCTTTCTGGAGAATTTCCAAATGTCAGTGATTTAGAATCAGAGTGACTAATTATGACATTCTCATATGCAGAGGCTTCCAGCTATTGGAAGGAGGGGGGGGGGGGGGACACAACAGAAGCAGCATATGGTGTTGAGTGTGAGTACTTGCGATAATTACGCATTCGATTTGTCTCTTTCTTCTGCCTGACAGTAATGCCCGTCTCTAAGAGAAGAGATTTGGGGAAGTGGTTTCTTTTACCGCACAAATTTGAGCTGCACAGACATTATTAAAGCCTCACAGCCCCCCCCCCCCCCCATTCTGGTTTTTGCTCCTGTACACACATGCATGCACACACACACACACACCACTGCAGTTCTGTATGCCTATCTTACATTACCTAAAGACTGCTGGACTTTCCTGGGCAGTGTCACCCCCCAGAGGCTAGTCTGTGCAGGGGGATGACTTGATGGAGTGGCGCAAGATGGTGGTGAGACAGACTGCACGGCCACAGGGACTGGGACTGTGACATATTACCTTCGCAGAGCAGCCGCAGAGCCACTTACAAGAAACCTATTAGCAGGGGTAACTGCAGCCAACCCATACACAGCTAAGTGCTCTTACCAGCAGCATTAGCCTAAACTAAGCATTCAGATATTCACACAGAATCCAGCGATATGTGCACATGCATTAAAATCAACCAGGAACAGTTTAGTTGAAGGAAACATAGTTGCATGAGAATATCATACTGTAGCCAGAAGCAGAAACTGATTGATTAGCTTTATTTTAGTAAATTAAAACATTACAATACCAGAAACAAAATAGAACATCATTTTACAAACCAATAATTTACCAAAAAAGGAAAAGGCTGAAGCCAAGGCTTATGCTTGCCTACCCTATTCATTGACTCAGCAGTCTACACAACAAACAAAAAACATATCTTCTGTCCATTTTCATATACGTACTGTATATATGTACACATATGAAGAGTTCATTTGCAAAAACAGACAACTCAGTTTTTTCAAAATTGTGTTTAACTGCTTTTGCAAATAAACTCTTCATTTACTTTTTGAATATTTTCAACAAATCAAGCTCGTAGAGGGTTTTAATCATGTAAAATGGAGATAGGAGGTTTCCTGACAGTGACGAAAAGCAGTTAACTCTGTTTTTCCACAATGGTGTTTGTCTGTTTTTGCAAATGAACTCTTCATATACACATTTATATTCACAGATTCATAGTACATATTCTTATGGTTACACAAAATAACACATCTTTTATAATTTTACATTTTTAAAGCGCTTTTAAAGTTCACCAAAAAACATAATTTGAGTTTGTCATTTTATTTATTCCACAGTCTCACACTGATAACAGAAACACATCTACACAGCAAAAACTGGAGAGTTGAATTTTTCAGGGTTGATTTTAACTCAAAAGTGAAATGGTTCTCAGCACTGGAGTTAGTTCAAAGTGTTAATCACTTCAGGGTTAATCTAACTCCTTTCAGACATAAATAACTCCACCCCCAGACTTCAGAGTTAAATGTTTGGTGTTGGGGTTGATCATGTGAGAGTTAAGTTTGACTCTGTGACGACATAATTAAGCTCCGCCCACACATTAAAGTTAAACGGTTTTGTGAAGGACTCGGCGCCATTATCTGCCTGAAGTTCTTTGTTACTCGTAGCTGTAGCTGAAACGTTCGATCTGAAAACATTTTGCTGAACATATCACAGGGAAACATTTTTTCGTAAAACAGGGTATTGACCAAATAAATCGTTTCCCTTTGGAGAAGCGGATTTGGTCAATAGTAAATCATTTCAAGTTATTGCAACACAGGGTGTCTCTCACTAACACAAGTGAACTCTCCCTAAGTGTTAAATATTTAATTATTTTGAAAATGTGAATTTAACTCAAAAAAGTGTGGAGCTATATAAACCTTAAAATAGTGTTAATCAACTCTGTGGGAGTTGATTTAACACTCGACTTTTTTGCTGTGTAGATTTTACTTTACTTTTTTCTTTAGCATACTCAAATACCAACAAACCTCACAAATTATATTTACTTTCACTTCACTTAAAATATTTTCTAAATGCTTTATACATTACTTCCAGCATTCTAATATATTGCTTCAATGTCTTTAAATCTTGAAGTATTGCTTTTAATTAAAAGTTCATTTGTTGGTGCATGATATCCCACTTTATTCATACGTCTAATAACATTTATTTTTTTCTTTTTTGTAACTGAACTAAAATGTTAATATTTGTTTTATTAGCATTTCCCAAAATTCTTGAACAGTATGACAAATAGGGCACAACTAAGGCGGAGTACATTATATACAAACCTTTTACATTTATTAAAATTTTTACTATAAACAATATTCCGATATGTTTTGCCTATTTTCTCTCTAATATATGATATATGAGGCTTTCAACTAAGTTTGTTGTCTATACTGATACCTAGGAATTTGGTCTCATAAACTATCAATTTCAACCCCATTTAAATGAAGCTTAACCAGTAGCCTATGTAGATCCATACCAGAAAATACCATTTTTGTTTTTTTTTTTGTTTTGTTTTTTTTTTTTAGTTAAGGACAGTTTATTATAATCAAACCACAATTTTTTTATTTTATTTTTTTTTATCTCAGCTAGTTCTTTCTTTTTTTTTTTTTTTTTTTACAATTTGTATTAGTTCGTATTTCCAGAAAAAAAATAAAAAGTTTGTGTCATCAGAAAACAATAAATTTCAAAGTACTGGATACTTTAAAATGATAAATATAATTTAAATATAGTATAAATATTTTAAGACCTAGAACTGACCCTAGAGGGAGGCCACATTTTACAGTTTCCATTTGTGACTTTGTGTTATTAATTTGTACATATTGCAACCTATTACTTAAAGGATAACTTTCTTCTTTTTCAACCTGGACCTTATGGAGTATGTAAGTGCATTAACTGCCAAATTTCTGCATCACTTTGACTCCTTTGGAAGATACAGCACTACATTGAGTCACCCTTCGGTGTACGTCCAGAACGGGGCAGCCGAAGGCATTATCTGTAGCAAAACTCTTGATTTTCACCAATACTTTAAGTAGAATGAACGAACGAATGACTACTATATAGTTTTGTGAGTCCAGATTTAGCTTTCCACTAGTTATCAGGGTGTTGTGCACACTTTTCGAGGCCGCGCATTCACAATGCGTGCTTCCGTAGTAGCCTACAGCTGAGAAGAGCAACTCGCTACCGAGACAACAACAAAAATATAGTTTGTGAGACTCTGGATTCACAGGACAATAGAACTCATTCGTTCGTTCATTCTACTTAAAGCATTGATGAAATCAAAGTGTCTTGCTACAGATAATGTCTTATAGAGTGGCTTCCCCGTCTCCACCATCTTACTGGATGTACACCGAAGGGCGACTCAATGTAATAGGCTATCTTCCCAAGGAGTCAAAGTGATACAGAAACTTTACCAGTGAGTAAATGCACGTATAAACTCCTAGAAATAAGGTCCAGGTTGAAAAGAAAGTAAGTTATCCTTTAAATAACACTGTAAATACTGATGTGTAACCCCCTTGCATTAGCAAAACATTAGCATGCTTTGCTAGTGTCCACACCATCAACCAGATATGCTAATCATTGATGTGTATGTTTTTTCTTTAAACCAAAGTGTCTAATGTAAGTTTGCTATTTGATCAGCTCTTATGCACTCTTTTATTTCTTGGCTGGGACTTCCTGAAGTGTATGCCTGTACATGCATGGTAGTTTTTGCCAGCAAGTGGTTAGCTTAGCTTGTAATCATAATCAGCCAAGTCAACAACATCTTTGCACCATTAATAGCAGGCAACAATCCTCACACACAGCGATTTCCCCAGTTTGCCAGCGTCTGACTGTGAGTAAAGCCACAGTCTTCGTTGTGAGTCACACATATGTTCATACACCCCTCGAACATCAAAGCAGATTAGCATGTGCTCATCTTGCACTATAAGGAATTCAGGCATTATTTCCTGGGATTCTTGAATTATGTGAATTTCAGAATCTCTGCTGTGATATGGTAATCAGAAATCCAAAGGACTGTTAAAGTATGTGTATGAAAGTGTGCTTGCAGTAATTATAACAGAGTACAATGCTGCTGTGCTTCCAAACGTATGTGTACAGTAGGGAGAGAAAAAATATGTTTGGCTGCCCTCATGTGGATTCGACAACAGCAGTGGATTATCATAAATTTGTTTTATGAGAACGCATTAGAAATCGAAGAATGGAAAGAAGAGATTAATACAATCTCTGGGTGTCAGGGGATTTCGCACGTCGCTGTTTCTATTTTTCCTCGGGAGAAATGTGAAGAACGAATTTAAAGTGTCAGGGAGGGCAAAGAAGGGATTCTGTGCTGGAAAAGTCACTCTCTTGTCTGAGAAGTGGATAATAAAAGATATGCCCACTATATGCCAATTGAGGCTGAGAAAGGTGTTATGGCTGGTCTCTTCACTCACAGCTTCAATCATATCATTTAAAGTTGGCTTACTGAACTTTTAAAGACAGGTTCCTGTCTGAGTTCAATATACAATTCATTCACACGTTTTTTTTTATGAGGTGCTGAGGTTAACATAAATGAATGAATAGATGAATTCCTAAAAGGATGACTATAACTTTTCCCACACAAAAGCAATGTTAACATGCAAGCCAGCATAAGTGTTGCCAGGTTTCCATTGCCATGTCATTGGATCTTCAGCTAAAGATGGTTTATCCAAACTGGAAAAAAGAAAATGGACGCACATAGATGCAACGTTGGCCCCGGTTATATGATATTTTTTAATTCAGCATTAAATATTCAGCATTAAATAATTTGGTTTTAGGTTTGAGGTATCTGATGTGTTTTAGCCTGTTGCTGGATGATCTCCCTTTGGGTTCTAGCAGACCAGAATATTGTTCTCCCATTGTGGGTTTGATCAATCGGGGGTTGGCAGCTAATGGACTAAGAAACTCGCAGAGAGGACCGTGTTATATTTGTGTCTATGTTTGGCAACCAACGTGACTTACTAGCGTTTATCTGGTATTTTAGCCTCTAGCACCACACACAGCTACCTTTCTCCATATTAAAACAGTAACTTTTACTTAATATTACTACTGTTTTGTAGCTTACAACTGTGCTAGTTGGCATTAGTGTCTTACCTTGAAGCAAACTGCTTGTTCAGCTCCATGTTCAGCCTAATTCAGCTGCGAGTGAAGTCTTCCACACCATTAAATCCATATTCCACACCGCTGAATCATATTACACATCTCTCCACTTGTGTTTTTTGGTTTTGAGAAGGCAAAAAATATGACATCACCAAAACGGTCTGGATATCTGTCATGAGACTTGAAAATGCTGTCTATGCCCCGTCTATAGCAGTCAAGTTTGCCAGAAACTCCTTTCCATAGTTACCATTGCTAACCAATGATTGGTCAGCTGCGGTTCTAGGGCGGGGCTGGCGAAGGGTCAGTTGTTGAAGGGGTGTCCTAATCTGTAGGAGTTGACTTTCAGCCCTTTTAAATGGCAAGGGCCAAGAGGTAGGGGACAAGGGGTAGGGGTAAAAAAGAGAAATGAGACTGAGCTTTTATCCCTATCCCAGCAGCTACCAGGTGAGAAGCAGGTACACCCTGAACAGGTCGCCAGTCCATACTGTAAAGACTAATTGGTTAGTAATTGGTTCAAGACATTCTCTGAGTACAAATTCTGAGTTAAAGTTAATCGTTAATGACAAGTGTATTACACAGGTGCAGGAAACCAAACTTCTTGGTGCTATCATAGACAATAAACTGTGTTGGAAACAGCACATAAATCACATTTCTATCAAAATGGGGGCTGCAATAGCTTCCATCAAGAGATGTGCACCTTTCTTAAATCAACATATTTATCAACAGAACAGAGCAGCACGTTAAGTATTTAAAAGAGATTATCGGGCGAATGTACGTAAGATGCATGATGATCTGAAATGGTTATTTGTGAAGGATCAATTGTTATACTCATTACTGACTTTTAATATCATTCAAACTCACACTCCATCTATATTATACAAATATCTTGACTTTAGTAAGGAAAAACACACGTATAACAACAAAATAGCAAAACAGCAAAATATACAAACAACACTTTTCTGAGGTTTTGCAAAAAAATAAACTGGTTTTGACTTTGTGCAAATTATAATAATAATAATAATAAAAATGATAATAATGACGCCAGTTTTGGCTTGAGGTAAACACAAATAACAATTAAAACAATATTTTGAGGTATTAAACTAAAAAGTAGATTGCAACCAGTTAAAATGAACAGGACAATAGCACTTGTGTGTTCGTTCATTCGTCTTAAAAGTAGGCTATTGGTGAAATGAAGGAGTTCTGCTGAATATAATGTTATAGAGGCCCACTCCCACTGTTCCTTCACCCGCATTATATAGCGAGATATACATGATTGGCGAGATATTTAAATATCATCTGAAGGAATTAGAGTGACACAGAAATGTTACCGGTGAGTTAATGCACGTATATATTCATAGAAATCAGGTCCAGGTTGAAAAAAAAGAAACTTATCCTTTAATGCAGATTAGCAGTGGTGCTAACCATCACTAATTATGCGTTTTTACAGTAAGTTACATTATAAACGGGAGCTTTAAGTAACTAACCTGTCTGAATTCATCATGAAGGCCAGGATGTCAGTCCTTAAGATGTTTCGCCAGGTTTGCTGTGCTGCTGGACTTCTTTGCGACCGCTTTGACACACTGTTTGCACACAGGCCTGTCCGTCTTTCGGTTTTCCCTCTTCGATGCTGTATATGCGAAATACTTCCAAATAAGGCTTCTTCTATTTTTTCATTTTCGACCAAGACTGGCTTGCCTGAACTTCCAGCAGCAGAAACGTGCTGTCAGGGATGTCTTCCTGCCTGTCAATCAGCCGCTGTTTACCTGGCCGGCTGCTGCCTGTCCAGTGCGCACGCACTGCAGTATCGATACCATGGCGAATTAGTATCTTATCCTTGACAACCCTAATTAGTACATGTAGATTATAAGACAATATCTCACTATCAGGAATTTCCAATTGTTTTCTGTTGTTTTTGTGATGTATGTGTATCAATCGGTGTTAATTTTATGGAACGGCAAGATTTATTTAGTTATCACTGTGTATTGTGTTCTTGCATTTGACACTATATTGATAGAATTTTATTTATTGATATTGATAGAATTTTATATATTTTAAATGTATGTCAATGTATTGTAGCTTTGACACAAAGTTTTAAATGGGTCCCCAGGAGGAATAGCGGCAGCTTGCTGCTGCTAATGGGGTTCCTAGAATTAAATAAACAAACAAACTGGAACTTTATTAAATCTATGACTTTACAAAAACACAGGGTTCACCAGAGGGTGAACCATCCATGAGCCTCAAGAACAGACTGACAAATAGAAATAAAAAACATCTTGAAATTTTACAGTTGTGTGAATAAATGCATTTAAGTCACAGTAGATGTTAATTCTCAAACCTTGATCATTTTTAAAACCTTTACCGTAGTAAAACTAAAGTCAAGCCCCAGAATTACAGTAGCCTCTTAACAGAAACAAATCTTCTTAAAACAAGGCAGACAACAGTGATGTTTACTTTAGTTTTTAAATTAATAAAGGTTCAAAATTCACCAACAGATTTGATCTCAGGGTATCAACTTTCAAAGGGAAGAAATGAAAGATAAGATCTAATTGGTTTCAAATACAGTTTCAAGGACAGTTGTGAAGAAAATGTCTCCATTTAATTTCAAGTGCAGTATTTTGTGAACAAAATAAGACATGTCCATCAGAGAAATATCAAGAGCATTAATATCACCTAATTCACCAACTACAAGCTAAGAAGAAAAAAAGCTCTGATGAGAGCATTGGCAACATCAAAAGACTCAGGTGCCTGCTGAAGGGCACAGTGGTGAATGATCACAGGATCATTTTCATGGTAGAAAAAACCTTTTGCAATATCCAGCTGAGTCTGGAACTCTCTTAAAGAAGCTGGCTTATAAAGTCTATCATAATAAGAACATGGGAGCAAATACACAGGGTTCACCAGAGGGTGAACCATCCATGAGCCTCAAGAACAGAAAGACAAGATTAGACTTTGCAAAAAAACAATTTCTTAAAGGCATTAAAGATGTTTCTTTCAAAATGTTTTGCAATATTCGATTAAATTGGGTTCACCACCGCATAATGTATGATCAAGTAAAAAACAAATGTCATTTACATCAGCTGTAATAGTAATGGGGCTTAAAATACATCTGCCAATCATTTCTACATTCATTACGTTTTATTTGTCTAGTGGCCCGACAATCACTTTTACTATCATAGTAGGAGTGATGGGCAGTTCAACAGGTAACAGGTGAGACTGATCAATAAGAGTGAATGATTGGCGAAAGCAATACTATGAGCCGGAAGCGGCACACACTCATCAAATGTTTACAGCAGATAGCTAGCAATCATTCTGCTAGCAGCTAGTGACGTTCAGACAACGACATCAGATTTACTTGTGTTTGTGAATCTGTGCCTGCTGTCTGGTAGATGCTGGCGTCGGGACTTGGCTCGTGCTCGTTGTGCCGTGGTCGGGGGAGGGAGCTGTGAATCTAGCAGGCTGACTGCTAACAGTCTCTGCTTTCTGAATTGCTGAAAAGATCTTCAAACTGCCTTTAAAAGTCAGTCTAGTTCTGGCACAACATTCTGTGGGGAGGTAAGACGAAGGTCAATGTGTAGACGAAGTTTCATGGAGACAAACTGAAAAAGCTCCTGATCTCATGCAAGAACGTGGTCTGTAAAAAAAGAATTTACGTGGACAATTTGAAAATTGAGCTGCTATTAACAACAAAACACATTTTTTCATACGATGACATGAAACTCTGTTCAACTTGATAAAAAGATTTAATAAATGTTACATTTCAGCCATTAGCCCTGTCTGGCTAATGGCTAATTCCAATTCTAATTCGATTCTTAAGAAAATAATGTAAAATTTCTCTTCTAGCAGCACAGCTAATGATAAGTATGGGTCAACTGGCCCCCGCATCTAAGTTTGCCCTAAAAATGTGCTTTATTTCCACACTGAAGGGCTCGGATAGTCTCAACGAGTGTCTGACAACATACTAGAGAGGAAAAATGAACAAAAGTATCTACATTACCTGGCGATTGCAATTTATTGAGGCAGACAGCGTAATCCCCCACTGGTATTTTGACGCGAGTTTCGCGCGATTTCAGAACAACATTTGATTTCCAGTGTCCCGACATTAGTTTACTTTAGTTTACTATGGATCCTCATTAGTCTCCACCAGTGAAAATGATTCTTCCTGGGGTCCAGATCAACGTAAATTTTGAACACACAATCAACAAAAACACAACATTTGCCAAGTTTTTATGGACTTTATTGGACCTTTTTGGTTCAGTCGCCGGTGAACTCCATTATATGAAAGTTGGGGGAAAATGAAAATCTGTCCGATCTCCTGCTGCATTTGAGATATTAAAAAAAAGCTCCACGGTCTTGCTCGGCATGAGGGTGAGTAGAAAATGAAAGCACATCATTCTGTGGGTGTACTTTTCCTTTAAAGTAACTAAAAGAAGGATTGAAGTGGGTCTTTAATATTTATCATTTGTTTTTCAAATGCAAACTATCTGAGAATTACTGAATTTTGTATGACACTTCTAAACTCTCAAATGGTCACAATTACCTACAGTATGTTTACTTGTATGCAGGTGGGGATTTTTTAGTTTCAGTGACACCAGGCTTTAACACTTCACTCATAACCACTTTTTAAATAAGATGCAGTATATGTTTGTTTTGTTCCTTTCTGTTTCAGAGGCCCCCCCTCTAATGAACTACCAGTGTCTATTTTGCTGTAAACACAAATAGCATTGAATGTGCACTGTCCTGCTACACTGGTAGTTCATTATGGAAAACCCCCAAATTTTAGACATGAATGGCTTTGTTTACATTGAATTTTGAATGCACAACAACATATTACATGTTTCATAGAGGCATTAACAAGACTTTACAAAGTAATCCAAGAATTACCCACGATTAACTGAAAATGAACAGTTTTCTCTGTTTATTAGAATTAAGCGAATAGAGTAGCATCAATCCACGTCTGGGCACAAATGATATGTCATTTTCGTCTCCTTCCCCATGCATTCATCGTCAAGCTTTGCAACGTTTTCTTTCACCTTTTTTTTTTTCCTTGAGCAAGCGGCTTGAAGCTGTCAGAGCTTGCGTGGTGATAACAACCTGGGGTGGAGAATGACACCTTGAGAGTGACAGATGAAAAGGAATCAAATTCTCCCTGGAGCCAACTGTATGGAACTGATACCGGCTTCTCCCCCATTTCTCTCCCCATAAACAGTCCACCACATTAACTTATTTAAATAGCAGGTCAAGCCTTAGTTTAGACACTGGACATGTCCCAAACTCAGACTAAGAAAGAAGGAACAGACTGACAAAGAGTTGGTGAAAGAAAATTGAGTAATTGTGCTTCGAAATTAATGCCCTTTAATCTCTCTCTCAGCTACTGAGCGATAATGAAAAAGTAAGAAAAGCAAGTACTATGCTGAGAGTTTGCAAAGCAATTCTGCCCTTGAAAAGAAATAAAGAAAGACTGACTTGCCAACATAATACAAGGGCAACCAAACTGAGACGTCTTGTGATTAGTCTTTAAGAAGCCTTTTTCAGGAGACCCTTTCCATTTTATCCATGTGGTCACTAATCAGACTCATGATAGTAAAGGTGGCTGGAGTTCACACCAGTGGCATTCTGATATTTACCCCTAGCTGGGAAGAACACTCAACATGAACTCTTACCTGATCCTTCAATTAAAGTGAAGCATCACATGGTGTCAGGATAGAGTTGGCCTGATGGTTATGAAGGTTGCTGACATTATAAACGATGCGTGCTTTGCTCCTTGAGGTTGAACCTGAAGAACAAAGTAAAGGTTGGGTGGCTCACATGCTGCTGCAAAGATTAGCGATTGCTTCCCCAGCACAAGTGTTTTCCCATGTACTCTTTTTGTGCCGTCTCACACTTTTCCTCTTATGTCTTCTCAGAGCGAGGTCCCATGCTGTGCCACAGATTGAAGACGCTGCGTTTGAAAATCAACTGCTTGGCTAGGTAATTTTGCTAATGGACTAATCTCAGCTAAACTTTTGAAAATGAGGGTTTTATGAGGTGACTCTGGGAAAGAGACATTTCGCCAATGTCATGGATGATAAACATGCAATTGAGCAATCACATTGAGATGAAAGCTGTGCTGGAGCTGTAGAGGGATGGAACTCTGCGTCTTTGTATCTCCCCATGGTAATGATGACTCGATCTATTATATCGACATGCAATCTCAATTGGATTTTTAGACCCACTAAATCACAGAAATGACTTTGTATTATTTCAGTTCTGGTGAGGAAGGGAAGTAAAACTTTTCAACTTTCTTGTAATATCTTAATTGCTGAGGAACATTTTTTATTTCTGGCTATAAATTCAAACCTCCTGTTGTTGGAAATTGGCACAGTACATGTCTACATTTTGACAAATTCGTGTAATGCTGGGGACACACTGCACCAGTGTTTCTCAACTCTGGTCCTCAGGACCCACCGCCCGCGTGTCTTTGACGCGTTCCTACTTCAACATACCTGATTCAAATGAATGAACTTCCTCATTAAGGCCCATTAGGACCCCCCCCCCCCCCCCCCCCCCCCACCCCTACACTACCCCTTCACTACTGTCACCCCCAATGAAGTCACACTTGCAGCTGTGGAGGGCACTTGAATTGGAGGTGGAGGGTGTAAAGGAGAATGGGATGCCCTCTTCCATCCTCTGGAAAAGGAAAGCACTCATCGCCTTGGCAACACAAAGACCCTTGTGTCAAATAAGTCTGTGTGGAAATAATAACTCATCACTTATGTGTAAAGAACAATGTTTCATTTTATATAAATAATAATAATAATCACGATTCTGAATAAATAATAAAATTATCATCACTATTATTTGGGGCTGCACGGTGGCGTGGCGTGGTGGTTAGCACCGCAGTCTCACAGTAAAAAGGTCACTGGTTCAATTCCCCGGCTGGGGAGGGGGTTTGAACAATTCCAACTGTGGCCTTCCTGTGTGGAGTTTGCATGTTCTCCCCGTGTATGCGTGGGTTCTCTCCGGTACTCCGGCTTCCTCCCACCATCCAAAGACATGCATGTTAGGTTAAGTGATCACTCTAAATTGTCCCTAGGTATGAATGTGAGAGTGAATGGTTGTCTGTCTCTCTGTGTTGGCCCTGCACAGACTGGGACCCCAGGGTGTCCCCCTCTCCCTATAAGAGCTGGGATGGGCTCCAGCAACCCCCGCAACCCTAACGGAAAGTGGACAGAAAATACTACTGACTATTATTTTTATTATTATTGTGCCAAAGACAATAAAACACAATTCTTTGGATAATAATTCTCTTCTCCTGCTCAAACATTCCCTTCCATGAGTGCCAGTTGTTTGAAGGATACCTGTCACCACTTTTATCCCCATAAAATAACTCCATATGTGATTTTTCTGTCAGCATTGACAAACATGCAGGACAGGTGTGAAACTCACATGCAGAACACGGCTGTTCCTCCTACATTTAGGCGTTGCACCTGCTGCAAAATTCGCTGATTACTAAGGAAATCACTACTGATTCACTACGGAAGCTGCGGCAGACCAAACCACACGAGAGCGCACGTTCAGCGCCTACTCTGCCGATAATGCAACCGTAGAAGAAAAAGTTAGCTGTTTACATTGTGCTATGAGCGAACGAGCTGCGGACAATCAAGAGAGGTTGGCTATTGACAATAAAAGAAAGAAAGAAAGCTCTCATCTGGTTTGGTCTGCAGCTTCTTGGTTTGGTCTTCGGCTTCTGTAGTGTCATGAACTCAACACGCTTGGACATGCATTGCAGAAGTGCGATGTTCTACTGTTTAGGCTATAAAAATATACCAAATGATGCCGTTTTGAGTAAATTATGGACGCTACCCACTCAGGACACTTGGTTTACATTGGATTAGCAGTATGGAGGAATATTGACAAGTTTTTGTGGACTTTTATGGACCTTTTTGTTTTTCACCGTCATTATAAGAAAGTCGACAGATAACGAAAACCTCCTCGGATCTCCTGCTGCATTTGAGATTTTAGAAAGTGCTCCACAATCTTGCTCAGCGTGAGGGTGAGTAGAAAATGAATTATGTGGGTGTTGTATCCCTTTAAGGACTGAATTGTCCACTTGCCCTCCGCCCTATGCGGTTTGGGACGAGGGATGGGTATCATTGATTAACTTGTGATTCAATACTATCACAATATTTTTTCTACAATAACAATAATATCACAATACAACAATTCTGATTTTTTTTTTTTTTTTTGGGGGGGGGGTCAAAACCCCCCAATCCCATTGACTACATTCAATTCTTTTTTTTTTTTTTTTACAGTCTTTGGCTAATACTCACTCACCTGGTACATTCAGATCCTTGGCTATTACAGCCCAACTTTTCCCCTTGTCTGTCCGGTTTTGGTCTGCACTGCAGTCAACGTTGAATAAGCATTCATACTCATGCCAAAGCTTCATCAGTCTTTCCTCCACATCTGTTGTCCAGCTTCGCCTCACCTCGCTTGTTAGCCATTCTTGTTTTGAAATACTCGCTCAGCTGTTTCCTGTTATTTCCTCCAACTTGAGACATAATTTCTGGTATTCTGGGTGCTCTTTCTCATTGACTGATGGTGACATGTCTGGACGCAGTCTGTTCACCTCACACATTCACCAATCTGATTCTGAACCCCATCAGAAAATAACAGATTTCTGTGCCAACTTGTCAGGCCAACTACCCGCATCTAATGCCAACTAGAGACAACAAGAAATCGTGGGTAAAATCGGGCCAAAAGTCACGTAGTCCCCAGCTTAAAGGAGTCTATTCAGTAGTATTTTGTAAACAAAACAACTTTTTCAGGTATTACTTGTCTTTTCTGGGTCTTAATTGTGTTTCAGTCCCACAGTTTAAGTGCTTTACTGATTGGGCAATGTGGTCTTCTCTAAAATTATGAGTGTACCAGTCTGCTACTTTCTGGACGGTGGTGTGCATCTGCATAATAAGAAAGAGCCCTAAAATACCATTCAACATTAGTCTGCCATCCTCAGCTCATAGGAGGCTGGAAAGCTTCATCATGTAGGAGTCTTACAAATGACTCACATTTACAGAAATGAAATTATTAGGTTTGCAGGAATTCAAATAAAAAATAAAAATGCAAATATCACCAAGCGCGGTTCCAGCCATTTCATCTAATGATTTAAAAGCTCCTGCTTTGATCAAGGCTTCTGTTTTTGCATGCACTTCTGGGTTGCTTTTCTTATGCATGCTTAGTCATTTCCCTTGTCTGTCTGCCCCGATGGCATCACAAACCTCCTGTGTAGATTTTTTTGACATTTAAATGGATCCCCATCAACCAGTCATGGCCAGACAAGAGAGACAAGTAGCCAGGAAAGAATTAACGTTCCATGTGATTTAACATGGAAGCATTACCAAATACTTGGGCCTTTATGTGTAATGTATTCTTTGCATTTGTGTTTTTAGTATTCGGACTATGATGCTTCTACAAAAGCCTTTAACCACTGAAGCAATTCACAACTGCACTGTCATAAGCTGTAAATCTGACTTTGTCCTTCATCTTCAAGCTCAGAAAGCAATTCCTAGCAACAGCACAAACTTTGAAATCAACATGGCCGCTGAATGAACTGACAGACAGACAATATGTCAGTTCTGATTAGGACTAACCGGCGGTGTGATAGAGGAGGACGGGACCAGAGAGGTCTGCCACGCCATCTCCGCTCATACTGCTTGAAGGAACTCTAAATTGTCTCACCCTGGAGGTCAAAAGCACTCTGGATGCAAAACTCTCCCTGTGCACACACACATACACACACATATTTTGTTTGCCTGCTGACTGTGGATATTGCAGATCCGTGTCCAGTCCTCCAGCGATGGGCTGGTGAGTGGCAGGTAAATGGCTGCTCTGTTTACAACATGGCTGTGGGATTCAGGCCCACGTTGTCCTTGACCTGAAGCTCTACCTGAGGTGCATAAATTTGGATCAACTGTCCTTCCCATCGATGCTACCCAGAGGACCTGACCCTGTTGATTTCCATTGCAATAATAACTTTGTGCTTCAATGGCACAAACAGCTCAGAAATAATTGAGAGCAAAAGGTAATATATGTCACGGACTGGCTTTTCTCCCGTCACAGTTTATTCCCTTCTACTATGAAAGTTTTGTCATGGAAAGGACATCATATATGAGATGAAGTCCCAGATACTTTAAATTTTTTATTTTTATCTTCTACACTGGTACATCGTATTGTAATACACTATATTGCCAAAAGTATTTGCTCACCTGCCTTAACTCACATATGAGCATAAGTGACATCCCATTCTTAATCCATTGGGTACAGTATGATGTTGGCCCACCCTTTAAAAGCTTTAACTATTCTAGGAAGGCTGTCCACAAGGTTTAAGAGTGTTTATGGGAATTTTTTACCATTCTTCCAGAAGCGCATTTGTGAGGTCACACACTGATGTTGGTTGGATGACAATGTTCATCCCAAAGGTGTTCTATTGGGTTGAGGTCAGGACTCTGTACAGGCCATAGTTCCTCCACACCAGATTCTGCATCCATGTCTTTATGGACCTGCTTTGCGTTCTGGTGCACAGTCATGTTGGAAGAGGAAGGGGCCAGCTCCAAACTGTTCCCACAAAGTTGGGAGCATGGAATTGTCCAAAATGTCTTGGTATGCTGAAGCATTCAGAGGTCCTTTCACTGGAACTAAAGGGCCAAGCCCAGCTCCTGAAAAACACCCCCACACCATAATCCCCCTCCACCAAACTTTACACTTGACACAATTCAGTCAGACAATTACCGTTCTCCTGGTAAACCAAACTCAGACTCACCCAGATGGAGAAGCGTAATTTGTCACTCTAGAGAACGCCTCCACTGCTCTAGAATCCAATGGCGGCTGCTTTACACCACTGCATCCAACGCTTTGCACTGCACTTGGCGATGGATGGATGGATGCAGCTGCTCCACCATGGAAACCCATTCCATGAAGCTCTCTGCCACTGTTCTTGAGCTGATCTGAAGGCCACATGAAGTTTGGAGGTCTGTAGTGATTGACTCTGCAGAAAGTTGGCGAAACTCTTCGTACTATGCGCTTCAGCATCCACTGACCCCGCTCCATCAGTTTACGTGGCCGACCACTTCACGGCTGAGATGCTCTCATTCCCAAACACTTCCATTTTCTTATAATACAGCTGACAGTTGACTGTGGAATATTTTCAAGCAAAAAAATTTCATGACCGGATTCCCTATCACAGTTCCACGCTGGAGTTCATTGAGCTCCTGAGAGCGACACATTCTTTCACAAATGTTTGTAAAAATAGTCTGCTTGCCTAGCTGCTTCACTTCATACACATGTGGCCATGGAAGTGATTGGAACACCTTATTCCCATAATTTGAATGGGTGAGCAAATATTTTTGGCAATATAGTGTACTTTCTCTATCCCAAACATGTTTAATCTGTAAGCACTTCCTTAGGATGGATCAGTCATTTGACAGCAAGACACAAGTCTGTGTTTGTATTGGATACTCAGAGGAGTTCAATATGAGCTGTTAAAGATTAGCTACAGGCTGTTTATGTTGGGAATTTTTTTTTTCTGCATACTCGGTGCTCTGTATGTCCTCTCTAAGTGCCATCCTGCATGATAAAATTCTTGTGCAGTCCAGAAGGCTGAAGATGGGAGGGGGCCCACAGATTGACAGTTTGAAGAAAGCTGCCCGAAGGAGGCCTCAGCATGTATGTGTCTGAAGCAAAGTGTGCCCATGGACGCTGTGTTTGTTCTCCTGCAGGAGTTCTCTAATGGCAACCGGAAGGCACTTTACTTTCATTCACCCCCCAAGTAACGTCTTGGCTGTTGGAAGGAGAGCGTGTGTGTGTTTTCTGATGCCCATTCCAGCTCCATACACCGATGCACATGGTGCAAAAAGGCTTGACTTTAGTCTGGTTCAGCCCCTCCTACCCTGCTCCTCACCCTCCCCACAGATGGAAAACACCTGCAGTTAAGGTCGTAGCCCCCCCTGCAAGCCTCCGCTTCTGCATCAAAGCTTCACTCTGTTCTTTGGATTACACTCTGCCGTTTGATCATTTGTTTACATCACAGAATGCATTTTTACGGCACGTACAGATTCTCTTTGAATGTCTCAGCCTCGCCTTCAGGGAACATTACAGATCTCTGATCCACCAAGTCCAGAACCGTCTGAAAGCGGCACTTGGTTCTTCATCTTTATACATTTCTGAAGTCCCTTTCACATTAGGTTTTGCATTGCTGCAATCTTGACATTCTCACAACTGGAAATAGCATTGCTGGATTATTGCAATCTGTCAGTGCTCTCAGTTGGCAAATGTAAAATGAATATCAAGCATGTCATTAGAAGTTTGCCTGATTTTTAAGCTTTGTTTTTATACAGATACTTTCCCAAATGGGAACTACAGAGGGACTGCTACGATCTTCAGTCCGCCTTTTTTTACACTTTGCGTGACAGATGGAGGAAGCACAGCACCAGCAGGCTAATCTGTGGAAATCTGGCAAACATAGTACATGATATTAAAACACACATTTGTTTTAATTAGTCTTTTTTGTTGTTGCTATAATTGATTAATATTTCCTAGTAAACCTATTGCTTTTTTATTTCTTTCACATCTAGTCAGCAAAATAAAGGTTTTTTGAGTGCAAACAAACATATCTACAAGTATACAAGTTTATCATGCAAGTTATTCAGCATTAGGGGTGTAAGTCACTGGTTTGATCATGATACAACAGTATAACGATAAAGTGGATAATGATTTGATGTTTGCAGATACCTCAAATTCAGTCCGAAATAAAAAAAAAAAAATTCAAGTAATAAAAGTTATTGTTTTTCTTTTTTTTCTATTTCTTTTTTTTTTTTTTTTTTTTTTTTTCCTTTTTTTTTTTTTTTTTTTTTTTTTTTTTTTTTTTTTCTTTTTTTTTTTTTTTTTTTTTATTGTTTTTTTTTTTTTCCTTTTTTTTTTTTTTTCTTCTTTCTTTTTTTTTTTTTCTTTTTTTTTTTTTTTTTTTTCTTTTCCTTTTTTTTTCCTCCCTTTTTTCTTTTTTTTTTTTTTTCCTTTTTTCCTTTTTTTTTTTTTTTTTTCTTTTTCTTTTTTTTTTTTTTTTTTATAGATTGCGTATATCTATGCATAATTCCTACCGCAATGTTTTTGTTTCTGTGGTTGATACCCACAGCTTATCTAACATAAGCTAAGTATAGGAGGCCTATCTTGCCATAATGATTAAACTTAACCACAATATTTTCTGTCATTCACTCGGTAACTACAGTTTCTTCCATTATAGATGATTGACATTATGACATGAGTGAGAAAACATGACTCAAAATACAACAACTGATCCGTGAATAGGTCCATTTTTAATAATTTCCATTTTCTACTTTTTTTTCATGGGAAAAGTGCGTTTCCAAAAGTGACCAGAATGGGCCTGTTGTTCCCTTAGCAGGGGGAACGTTAAAGAAGGTTCGAAAGAGTGGGTCTGGCCGCTCCTGAAAATAAAGACTCCTGAGTTAAGCGCATCTGGGAAACGCAACGTCCAAACAAGGCACCTTTAAGAAGTGACTTAAGAAGGACCTCAGCGTAAGAGTGTCTTAACTAATCTGGAAACGCGGCCATTCTAAGTTATGACTGTAAGCTCCTCCTTACTTGAAAGTGCATACAGTACAGTCTCCATGTGTCACTGCATAACTAGAAACATGTATTTTGTTATGAAAACGTGTCGGAAAAACTTAAAAATAAAGCCATTTTTCATGATAAAAGTGGGTTTGATATCAATTTTAGGCCAGTTTTGGGATTTTGGATCAATTTGAGATCGATGCATGGATATATAACAATATATCGGTATAAGATCAATGTATTGTTGCACCCCTATTTAACATGTGGACAGCAAAAGCTGATCAGATCATCAGTGAAAGACAACAAACAACACAGAAAGAGGATCACATATTGAACCACATGCAGAATGCTCTGTAAAGAAATTTTTCAGAGGTAATGAAGAAAAACCATTAACACCCACTAACATTGGTCTCTTGAGTTCAGTGGGAAAGCCTTTCATCGGTTTTCAGTCCAATGTCAAAAACTCTGCAGTACATGCAGGTTCAATAAGCTCCAGTTGGGCTCAGGATCAATGGAAGCACAAGACTCAGGTGTACACAATCTTTTTCACTGAAGATGCTTCAGTGAAGGCAATAAAAACAGGCTCAGATCAGTTTTCACTTCTGTTGAAATTAACGTCTCTCGTTCTGAAACTGCCTGCAACAACTCAGGCAAAAACAGTCATGTGTCCCCTATCGACGGCCAGTTCCATATCCATAGCATCCTCCTTATACTGAGTTCTCTCACGCCAGTAAAAAGAGTCTCATCTTGACTCTTGTCTTCTTTTCCCTTTCTTTGGGTTTCTTCCTTTGATATTATCTTCTTGCATTTCTTTGATAAAACAGCCGCAGTCCTCAGAAGATGACATACAAAACTGTTTCCAGCCAGCAGTGAAATACTGATGATGATGAGATAAAAGGGACAGTGAAGGGCAATTATTTTGATAATCTGTAATGCTATTTTGGACACAAAGCTGTTTGGGACATGGGGGAAGTTGCCATGACTGGGTACAACAACACACCTGATCCAGACACAGACTTCTGCAGAGCTTGATGTCATGCTCCATGCAATTCTGCACGTTAGCCATCAATTTGAATCACGTGTTGCAGCAGGGAAACTTCTAAAACCTGCAGGACATTGGCCCTCAAGGACCGGACTGAGGATTTCTGATCTTATGCCCCTTTTCCACCATCCCTTTTCTGCTCAACTCACTTCACCTCGCCTCGGTTATTGGGCTTTTCCACTGGGGGGTTTCTAAGCTGAGGTGATACATTTTCTGTACCTCCTCTGGCGAGGTTCTGAGCGCGCTGAAGCGAGCTATGTCTGACGTCATCTCACTGCATGCCACATATTGGCCAAGGGGTTAGCCAATCAGATGTCAGGGTCAGAGAGCGACATCATTAAGTGAGTGACAGGTCGCACGCCCTACCAGTAGATGGCGGTAATGCAACTCATTAATTGTTAGTAGCCGCCGGTAAAAACAGCAACAGAGGAAGAAGCAGGAAGAAAAGAAGTAATCCGGGAGAAACGGATGATATAATTATTTGTGCAATTCCTATGAGCCCCATGTGGTGTAGGTGGTTGCAAGTTAGCCTTTCAACCCTAAGGTTGTGGGTTCAATTCCCTTTTCTACCTTACAATATATATTTTTTTCTCCACAATTTGTTGAGATAGATAGATTGATAGATAGATGGATTCAGATTCTGCTTATTCTTATGGTTGCTGCCTCTTGATCAGGACTCCCTAGTAAAAGAGGTTTTTAATCTCAATGGGACTCTTCCTGGTTAAATAAAGGTTAAATAAATAAATAAAAAGATTCAGATTCGGAAGACTTTATTGTTAGTGTACAGATAGATAGATAGATATGAGCTCGTGAGGGAGTGATTTCAGATTCGCAACAAGATCGTGGCGAAAAAAAAAGAATTTCATTCGGCTGAAAAGGGATTTGATGTTGGGATCATCAAATTGTAAGGCAAGATTGCTACCACCTATGCCACATGAATTCTTCTTACCCTGCCCACTTGTGGTCGGGCTAATGGATTGTAATAAAAAAGCTACCAAGCCAAGTTGAGTTGAGTTGAGTTTAGGTGAGTTGAGCTGAACTGTGCTAGTGGAAAAGGCCTATTAGAGATTGGAGATCACAGTTGTCTAGCTTGGGCTGCATTATTGCCCATTAGCACTGAATTAATGACATAATAATATATTATGATTATATATACAATGTTATAAAGTCTGAATTACTTATTATGAGAGTGTATGGTGGCCATCAGTGGCCAAAATTCTCCCAGACATAAAGATGTTTTCATTTTTGAGTGGATCCAGTAGTCTCAGGTGTAGCTATGACTGTACTACAGGTGACTTCTTCATGCCTTTTAAGGGAATACTTATTCCAGACAGTGCTCTAACTCCCAGTAAACAAAGCTGGTATAGAGGTTTTAAATTTCAGAGGGTTCTCACTTCACACACATTGTTTTGTCCGATCAGAGACATTGCAGTAAAAATGGAAGCTCAGATATGGCAGCCTCCATGTACTTTATGTGGGCCCCCACCAAGTAGATATAAATGACTCATTCTAAGAAAATAAACACATAACAGCTGTTCTAGTAAGGCGATTAAACATCAATAGAAACACAGTTTTGAATGATATATTACATTTTTTATTTGATTTGCTTTTTTGTTTAGCACACACATGTACAGAAAAGGGGCAAGGAGGGAACGAAGCCAATTGGTTTGTATATCTGCCATTGACCTTTGATTTTGTTAACCATTGGACCTTTAAAAACTATCTTAAAGGGGAAGTTCAGGATTTTTAACATAGAGCCTCATTTTTGAGTGAGCCTGGAGGCAGTTTCATCTCATTTCATCTCATATTCTTGTTACCAGTGGTCCCCGATGCTAATGCTAGCATAAGTCAATAGGAATCTGCTTGCCTGTCATTATCACCCCCAGAGCCCCCAGCAGATCAGTTATACACAAACTATTTGTGTAAATGCCGTGTTAACGAAATAATGTTACAAATAAAACTTACCTTGTATTGCGTTACATTTTGATAGTAAAGTGTCTCAGCAGAAACACATTTTTACTTCCGGTATTTGGCAGCAGAGTGATATCATCTGCTGTTAAGTGTATGAAGGAATTTGATTACAGTAGAACTTTTAAGCACTAATGTTATTGCTGAGAAAATAAACTCCATCTATTGGTCTCTTTGCTGAAGGATGCACAACTGAAGCATACGCAGAGAATAATATCAAATGGCACAGTGAGTAAAGAATGACGCATACACGGACTTAATAAGCCTCAGCAACCAGTGGATTGTACAACAAAGCAAACTCAACAGTTTTTCTTTGTGAGTAAAACCTAAAATTAAAGTCAGTGGGTACCAAAATGATGGTTCTAAACTTTCTTTGTGAACCTTGGTTTACATCTGTAGTGCTCACACTGTTTAAAACCATTTGATAAGTTTTTTGATCTTTTATATACACTGCATTTGGCACTTGTCACTTGATCCATTGCAGAGGAACAGGCTGTGTGTATGAAGGTAGGTGAAGTATATAGAAAATATGACAATTAATAAGCATAATTGCTTACAGATTCAATACACCAGTCAACTCTCTAATCTGTATTTATCAGCTGTATTTATCAGCTGTGTAAAATACAATTGGCAGCAAAATCCTAATTATGTCTTTTGTGGAAACACCAAGCAATTACATGTTTGTGTAGCAATGCCAAGGACACAGTTTCCTCCAGTAAATGGACTCCTTTGTTTACCAACATATGGCTCAGTAGGTTTGCAAATATCACACATACCAGCAGGTGAGAATTTTTACAATTCAATCATTAATTTAACACTCAATTATAGTCAAACATTTGTTGTAATTGAAAATTACAGGTAGATCAAGTTTGCATTTCATGAACTATATTTATGAAAATCAAGTCAAAATTAAAGTTATTTATGTTAATTTTTGGATCTTTTTCCCAATTGATATATGCAATTCCAAAAATAATATATCAATTTAAAACATTTACATCTTAGCAAGACAATAAAAAGGCTAATTTATTGAAAGGTCTTTAAAACAAGGGTTTAAAATTAAATTTCAATGTTGATTTTTTTTCTTTTATATTATGTAGCTGTTAATTTACAACTCAATCCTCAGAGTGCTTGAAGGTCCTGTTCAGTATCATAGCTGTTCCTGGATTTATTTATTTCAAATTTGAGATGTCTCATGTTTCTTAAGAAGATATACTTCATTATTCCCAATTAGTGAGCCAATTAAGAAATTTGTTCTCTGCATTTAACCCATCTCAGGTTGAACCTGAGAGCAGTGGGCTGCTATTTAAAGTGCCCGGGGAGCAGTTGGTGTGGTTAAGGACCTTGCTCAAGGACCACAGGGTTTCGGACCTGGGTGCTCTCAGGAGCTTTAGCCCAGGTCTGCGTCAAAGCCCGCAACATTATCACTATGCTACCCACTCCCCCATACTGACACCATAAATTACCCCGTCAATATATACTAACTTTATATATATTAATCCAGGTAGAACGCTACACTGTAAATGACCCTATGCCGCCCATTGAAGCATGTGAGGACCCCAGTTCTTTAAATACGGATGGTTTCTTTATTGATGCCCTTACCAGCACAGCTAGCAGCTCATTACACCAAAGATCGTCACTGCCGTAGAACTACAGACACAGAATAAACAATGACTTTACAAATGCAGACTTCACAATACCAAATAAAGTTACAAAATACGTAGTTCTACTTACCACTTTGTCCGTTTGTAGCTCTGAATGGGAGGTGGGAATTAATTTAGTTTATGCCATCGTGTTTGCTGAACAATAGCCTTAGCTTGTCCACTAATCATCATCATCTGATTTGATGGAATAACATCCGGGTTAAACGTGACATGACAGGAAGTCGCAATAATCGAATGCTATACAATATACAAAATAAAGTGCAATATCTGGTGGTTCAAAACAGGAACAAAAGGAACAAAAGGAACAAGGCTGTATCACAGCATTTACAGACCCCGTCAATGTATACTACCTTCTCTATTTTGGCATGAAAACATATCAACACTATAAATTACCCTATCACACTGTGCTACTCACATTGTTGTAGATAGGTTGATTCCACAGTATAAATGACCCCGCCACACTGTGCTTGTACTGTAATGCAAAACCTTGTTATCCCATTATCTAAACTACCCCTCCAGATACTATATCAACTATAAATCATTCCAAACCCAAATTTCCAATTTATTCCCGAAGACAGATAAAATATTTTTATTTGCATTCCTAATAAATACTTTATCAATATAATGACAAAATTCAAAAAGTGAATACGATCGCAACAGCTGACAAAAACAACAAACACATCCAACAATGGAGTTGAGGGTAGCATGGATATATGGGCGTGTCCTCAAGCCACACACCTATGATGTGTCCAGGTTGTGTGCATGCGCAGAAGGTACAGGTACCACCTCTTGATGGGTATGATGAAATGGTAGAAGACCGAAGGACTTGTTCATATCCCCAATGTCAGCTTTCTGTGGGTGGTACACCCCATGCAGGGGTTCTTCCTCCTGTGATGGTTTCTCCAACTCCTCCAGTTTCCACTGCCCGAGACATTCACCAAATCCTTGGTCTCATGGGGCAATATTCCTGATGTTTCCATGGAGCTTGGATGTTTCATCTTGGTTAGTGGCTATATAAATATGTATTTTTGGCCACAGTCTAGGTCTCTGATTGGATAACAAGATAATTAAATGTGAACTTGTGTGGAAAAAGTAATTAGGACAGTCTATTAAACCAGAGCTGTAATCTCTAAACTCAACTAAATTATGCTAATTAATGTTTGTTGGACTGTATTTTTCATTTCACTGCCAAACTGTGGGCTTTATGAGGTTCCACTTGGTCTTCTTGATGCTGAAAAGAAATATAGAGACTGGATAAATAAATGAAAACATTGGCTGACAACATTTCCTCAGCCACATGCAGCATTATTTGAAATATAGCACTGCAAGTGTCATTCAGCTACACTGTTATTGGTGTACAACAGACATGCTCAGCTGTACAATGTCAGCTTCACATTGAATCTATGTTCTATTCATAACACTGCCCCGTGTGTCTCAGTAAGCACAATAAAGATTTTTATCAGTCATTAATTTGAAGTGCATTTCAGGTCTGCGATCCTGCTGACCTGCTCTCTTCAGCTTCTCTAAGAAACTTGTGTTGTCTATAATTCTTCTGAATGCAGCTCCATCGAGGCCCTCGTAAGAACACCATCTTTACAAAAAACCGCTGGGATAATGATGTTCCTGTAGCACTCATATAAAATGTCTGGTGAAGTTCAAGTAAGTCTGGCCAATCAAACCCCCATGGCAGATTTCAAATAGGCATGAACCTAAAATCTGCACATTTCCCCCAAAAATGTGTTTTTCCTTTAATTTTTTTGTGCTTTTTATATAATTATTCATCAGTCCTGGATAGAGTGTTACAATATTCCAAAAAATAACTGCCTTTTGATGAGCAGATGCTCTGCTTTACAGAAATCCATATTTTGTTGAACACTGTAGGGTCTATTTACGTCTTTTTTAGTCCACAGTGCATCTTCAATGAAGAGGGTTTATTTGAGAGTGAGAAATTGTAATTTAGTGAAAGAAAATATTGGTTTTGAATTGTGGTTGGAAATAATAATAAAACAAAAACAAACAAAAATGTCCCACATACATTTGAGCACCTGAACAGTGGACCAAAACACCTGTCAACAGCTGTAGAAGTCTTTTTGAACATCAGAGAAAACACCTGATTGCAGTGATTGCCTCAAAGTGTTGCTCAACAAAATTTTAGCTTCTGAGTCCCATCATGCTTGTTTACTTGTTTGATTTTTTTGTGTTTGTTTTTTATATTTCTTTTGAACCACAATTTAAAATCAATATCATGATTTTTATAGAATTTTTTATTTATTATTACTTTTGTCAATTTCAACTTATTTCACTAACGGCTGATTTTTTTCCTTCTTTAGTTGGAGGGTATGAATAATTGTGAGGACAGCTATATGTTTTCATTAACATGAGGAATAATTTCACCCCATAAAATACTTTTTGTACCTGCAGATGCAGCAGGTTTTCCCTCTTGGACATCATTTTTCTACACACACTGGCTCTGAAGTGGAACTTTTGCCTTTTCTTGTAGACAGCATGGTTCCTCCTAGACATCTGGTGATGTTTGGGAGTATTCATGTGGTTGCAGTATTCTGTATCCAACACAGTAAATCTTAAAAGTTATTTCCATTTTAATAATCCAGACTTCAAACTGATTGAATATTGTTAAAATAAAGCCAAAGGAATAATCACATTGAATAAACATACAAAAAGCTTTAGTGATATGTTTATGTGATACAAGGTGGTATCTGGTAGCTTTTCATTTGCTGGGGTCTAAATATATCAGCATTGTGTGTTTTCACATATGGGATTATGCAGATTGTGTATGACATTTTTAGTTCCAGCAAGTGTGGGTAGAGTGCTCTGTACGTATTGGGCTTTTGATGACAGCCCTTGTTGTTGCGCTTTGTACTGAAGAGTCTCTGCACGTGTGCAGCTGAATGTTCTCCCCGCCTCCAATCAGAAACGACTACTTCGCCTGCTCCCCGCTCTACAGGCTTCGTGCTTCATATATGACATTCAAGTATGAGCTATTGGTGGGCCTACTCCATGGTAACAGTAATTTGTCATCTTTGAGACCAGACTAACGGAGGCCATTCTACTATAAACTATGTTACCTGACCAGCACACCCCTAAACCCTTCTGATTTACATTTAGAGTGAATGCCACACTGTCATTGCCACTTCAACGGGGCCCTTCACAGACTCTCTGCCTCTTAGTTGTGATAGTTGGGCAATAAATACGCTTGTTTTGGCAAAAGTCCTTACCAGACTATGAGTCTCACCTTGGCAGAAAATCTTTGTCAGTTTTGGGAAAAGGAGCAAGTAGAACCTTTATACTTTATTTAAGATATACTCCCAAAATCAATTCACATTCAATCAGAACTATTTGAGAACATTTTGTTGCAGTTTTAGAATATTATTAAATAGAAATCAGGTCACAGCCACTTCACTACATGCAGAGATAACACAGAAGATAGACTCCTAAAGACTCAGGGGTGCTGCAAGCATGGGGTTACCAAGGGGCCACTGACCCCCACACAGCAATGCATTTATCAATACAACAGGCAGGCATAAACCAGAAGTGGAACCCATTTGTCTACTCTCTCTTTTGATGAAAAGAAATGTTTTAAATGGTTGATCTGACTTTGTTTCTATTTGCCCTACAAATGTGCACCAGCGGAAATTCTGCTTCCCTTATAAATCTCTTCACAGTGTGTAATATTAACATGAAAAACAAACAAACACACAAACCAAAGAAAACAAAGAAAACCCTGTTTTTATGTGTAATCGCTTCACTATATATTTATTTCATCAGAATGAGCCATTTATATCTATTTGCTGGGGGTGCACATACATGGAGGCTGCCATATTTGTGCCACCATTTTTTACCATGGTTTCCCTCAGTGGACAAAACAACGTGAGTGAAGTGATAATCCTCTGAACTTTAAAGGCAGGGTAGGGGATCCTGGATAAAAGGTTCGAGCAAGCTAAATTTGAAAAACTATCAACCCCCCGAAGCCACGCCTCCAGAGCACAGGAATGTGTCCACGATAGTTGTTGGTGAACATAACCGAGGACAGCCGAATGGCTAGCTTGTGAGCTTCCCAGTAAACAGCAGAGGAACCACATTTCCTAAAAGTGATAATTATCTCACCTCCAACTTCTTCTGCAGCGTAAAACATCCTCACCGCAAACACCAACACCTCCATGACTTGATCCACATCTGTTTTTTCTTTTAAAGAACAAACAGTGGCATAGATAAGAGCAACGAGCAGCCACGTTTTTCTTGGTTGGTCTGCACTATGAGACGCTCATGGTGAGTTGCGAGTGCGCGCACGTGCGCTTGAGGAAGGTGGACGCGACCAACGGCAGTTGAGTTTGATGGACATAATAATCATTCAATCAATCACCATGGGCCATTCGCAACTCCATCCAGTGAAACTCTTTTCATTGGACGGGGTTTTTCCAGTCCTGTACGTTCAGGTAATTATTTTAAAGTTTTGTGTCAGAACATTTAGTTAATTGTCTGCAATCAGGGTGCAAAGAAGACTTTAAGCAATATAGTAAAAAATGCTCCAGGAAAACATCATCCACTCTGCCTTTAAAACTGTTGTACCAGCTTTGTTTAATGGGGGTTAGAGACTGTTTGGGATCACTTATGCCTTAACAGACATAAAAAGTAGTTACTCATAGTACAGTCATAGCTACACCTGAGACCACTGGATCCACTCACACATGAAAACATCTTTATGTCTGGGGGAATTTTGGCCACTAACAGCCACCGTACATTCACGACAGTGCTTAGAATATGGAGTCATTTGAAAGAAAACATCTTCTCTTTCAAATACCCATCTTTACCACTAGATGTCAGTCATTCTTACATACTGTACCTTTAAAGGTCTAATCCGGAGTTTTCCCCATTTCTGTTTGTAAATACAATTCAAACCAAGAGCCCCTCCCCTTGGCCTAATGGCGGCATCTCCTTCAAAGCTTGGAAGCGGGTGAAAGCCAAACCAATATTGACCCTTATTTTCGAGCGTGCACTATCTAAAGCTCTGTTCCTCCGCAGAGTAGGCCTACTTCCCTATCTTTGCTGTGTGCGCCTTTTTTTTTTTTTGAGAATTTGAGTTAATCTGCTCCACTCGATGAGTTTTTCCCCACAGAGAGCTATGCCTTTAGCTCTGTCAATGCCTGGAGACAAATACGCAATCTCCACCCAGAAGCGCCCTGGACACACCAAAACAAAGGGAAAAGACAAAATACAGTCAGGAGGGAGTTGCAAACAAAGTCCCCACAAGAGAGTAGAAGCCCAAAGGTGTGGATTGAGATGGATTTCACTTGCACAAGTAGCATTTATTTTCAGGGGAAAACTCTGGATTCTACCTTTAAGATTATTGGTTCAGCTTTACCAGTTGGCCTTCCCAGAGGTATCATTAGTCTGGTCCACTAATCTTTAGACCTTTTGAGAATTTGTGTTGGCTAAATTACATCTAACAGTTCCTGTACCTTTCTAAAACAGAGAATGGCCAGGTTTCCCAGTTAAAAAAACGTTTTTAAGACTTATCAATCTTAAGAAGGTCTTATCAAAGAATGGTCTCTACTGTTTCCTCGATGTATACTTAGTGGCGTTCTTTAGGTCGCTCTGAAGAACGGTCTCTAAAGCCCGACATATGCTGTGTGATTTTTGGCCATTCTTAAGCCGATTTTCCAGCCGTGAGACAAGTTTGGCGATCGGGCCGATTCTTGGCCAAATCGTGTGTCGTGTGCCGTGCAGTATACTAGGGGTTCACGAGAGGCGATTGGCACCTCATGACGAGCTCCCGATCAGAAATCATGAGTTGCAAGACAATCAAACCTGTTTGATATTTTGGTCGTGGCTCGTGAGTAATTCGAACGTTGAAGCAGCGCCACGACCAGACTGAGAACTCTTTCATCTGAGATTTTCACATTTCGCATGCTGAAAAACTGAAGTAAACCAGAGGCAGCATGGCGACCCGGCTTATCATTTGGATGGAGTTCTCATTGTAGAACCGGCAGACCGTACAGCCCACGTCTGCTCAGCCAATTCCTCGTCTACACACAACGTCGTTGCCTTTTATTTTTTATTTTATCGTTTTGTTTTGGTGATAGCATAATGTTGCTGCTGCTGTTATTGTCTTCTTCCTCTTCTCCGTTTCTTCTTCTTCTACTACTAGCTGTATTTATTGCATTGCATGTCGGGATTGTTCAAGACCCCAACGTGTCTTTGAGGACGTACAGTGTGAGTAGTCAGATCGCATCCGAGCGTTGGTTCGTACAATATGAGGACAGACATCGCAAGCTGTGAACTTTTGAACTCTGCGACTGATTCGCACAATTTGAGTTGGGGCTGTGAGCACGAGTTTAAAAAATTGCACAGTGTATCCCAGGCTTAGGATGTTCTTAACAGTAGCATCAACAACCAGTGATTCAGCTTCATATAGAGTAGCGAGTGGAGCTGAGCTTTATTAGTTGACACCTGTCAGGACCTGACACATGTAACCTCAGGTCTGGTTTCTTACCCCATCAATATTTTGGCAGTGGTGTACTCTGAGCATGCTGAATGTGCGGTTAAATTATAGTAAATACTATGATTATGCACACTTTTGTTAGTCTCACTTGTTTGTCTTTCTGTGGTCAGTCTTCCCTTGTCTGGTATTAGTGCCCTTGTGTCCCAACGTTGAACCTCAAAGAGCCTTCCTGAAACATACAGCTTCAGCATTTATCATAAGTGTTTATTGTAATTCTGTATTTTTGGCAGCAATGTGTGTTTCCCAAAATAAATATATTAATTACTTTTGTCACTACTAACCTAATACAAGCCCTAAATATTAAACAGATCAAAATATATTTATTTTGTGCTGTTTCACAACTCCAAACTGTGGATATTTACTTCTTTCTTTACCCATCATTGCTGGACCTAAGTGCGATTGCTCACTAAGGTGGTTTTCACACATATTTGGGTCGAGCTGCAGTGAAATGTATACAATATTTCAATTTTCAACTAATACGGCTCTGTTTCACATATGCTTTTTTATCATTATCTCCCAGCAGTCGTTCTACGGACTGGCGCGTTGTGTTGCAATGGCAGTCAGACGGAAGAAGTGACGTTCCAACCAGAAAAAGGTGTTACTGGGCTGAGTTGTAAACAAAACACACGTGAACGATGGAGCATGTTGTGTCAGGCTGTGTGTGGAGAGCAATGTTGGCATGCACTGGAGGTGAGGGGGTTTCCAGACAAACCAGAGGAAGGCGCAGATTGAGTCTGTTGAACCACAAAGTCCGACCATATGCAGATATTATAGGCGAACAGCCAGGTAGCGGTCAGTTGTAAACATGAGTGTTTGTAACATGTAGCCTATTAGCCCTTGCTGGTAATTTGTCCAGTGTTTGTGAGCACCCCATGCATTAGTATCTAGCAAACACATGATGATACTAAATGTTACAGTTAGGCATGCCATGTAACCCTGTTATGTGTAGTATAACACTGTCAATAAGAAGGATATCCCAAGAGTACAGCTGCCTACGGATACCTGTTTAGTTAAAAAAAGGCAGGGATTCAGGTCGAACTAAAGTTGTTGCACATTCACACATCACTCGTGTCGCATTTCAGGTCAACGCAAGCCTTCCTTAAACCACCCCTCCAGCTGGTCCGAGAGCATGTGAGTTACGTCGACTACGAGCGTGAGTGGCGTGTTCACACAGACCAAGTTGCACCGTGTTCGGTATCAAACTCAGGTAGGTTGACCTAAATGGGTCCTGTGTGAAAACGACCTAAGAAGGGTTGAAAGACCTTCAGAGCGTTCTTTCAGACCCTTCTTTTCTGAGATCTTCTTAATGCTATGAACAAATCCAGGAAACACATTTTCTTAGAAGAAGAAGCTGAAAGAATGTTCCTAACAAGATCTTAGCGCTACGATCTTTGCAACTGAAAACCTGGCCAATGGTAGTTCATCTCAAACAATCGGTTCCATTATTGCATCTCATTCCACTGCTCTTTTCTCATGCACGGCCAACACTCTATCAATGGCAAGTCTTCTGTTACTTATGGGATTACCATAATCCTTTACTGTTTGAAGTAGGTATAAATAAATACCTAAATGTCTGAATTCTCACATTTGGGAGGAATTTTAACATGAAGAATTTAAAAAGTCAGTGTGTGAAAAGAAAAATAACATAAATAAGTCTGACCTTTGGCTTGTCCATCGTTCCACTGCCATTAAAACTTACTCTAGTTTATATGATTTGCTTAGTGCTGCTGAACATATAAAATTAACAGTATTTACTGTCTCAGAAGGTTTACAAAAGGACTGTTTATCACATTTCACTAATGAGGTTTGATGCAGGAGCTATAATACGTATGACTGTCAAACTGTAGACCTAAGTTGACTCCTGTCCCAAAAGCTGATTTCCTACCTCTAACCTGGTGGCAGCTGAAAGGCTCCAGCCCCTCACTCACCCCCTCCATGACCCTTAATTGGATAAATCAGGTATAGAAAATGGTTTCTAGATGAATGGATACAGAAAATAAATTAATTAAATAATGAATTTGCACGACTGCTGTTGTATGTAATGAGGCTGGGACCCAGGAGCAGGACTGAGTGGAATTTATTTGAAGCTTGAGTAATGGAGCTGGAGGCTTTCAGAGGTGAGGCTGTAGCTGAGCAGAGACAGAATGAGCAAAGCCAGACTGGTGGTCACTGGTGGACCGAATGATCTGGAACAAGACTGGAGTCATAAACTGCAGGAGCTTGATGAGTCACAGGTCTGCAGATTGGCTGCAGGGACTGAGGTGTATTCAGTCCAGTATGAGGACATTCTAACAGTCCAGGCAATTTTTTTTACTGTGGGCAGGTCCCACTTACCAAATGAACTTTTATTAGAAGGCAAATTCTGGATTAATAATTAAATATCTGGCCAATCTCAAAGCAGACTAGGTATGAAATACCATAAAAAATAAAGTACTTTCTTCTACACTAAAAAAAGAAACTATTTTGTTGACACTTTGAATTAGTGATGTCAGCTGTAACTGACAGGTGTAATATTTCATTCATGAATTGATAGTTATTTTGTGACGTCATGGTCTGTAGGAAACGCCCCCCCTCGTGGGCAAACTCAAATTCAGCTGAATAGCACAAAGACAAAATGTTACACTGATATTTAGAATGATATTAGAATGATGTTTAATGGCTCGTGTACAGCAGTCGCTTCTCTATACGGGTCACAACTGTCCAACACTTCCAACTTATTCCTGTATCTTTCTGTCTCGGCGACTGACGTGATTTAAACACCTTTTCTGTAGTCTGTCTGCTGAGAGTCCGCTGTGCTGTCATCTTTTGCCCGCCAGGGCTCCCGACAGGTCACGTGACTGATAACTATCAATAGCAAAGTCAGTCTAGTAATTTCAGCCAATAATCAAGACTTTATAATTACATGACTGCAGCCTCATAAAAGAAAACCTAAACAGGATATTATGAGGGATACACTCTCAGTCAAACACTTGGACATACAGTACTTTCGCATTGGACTGGATTTAAAGGTAGAATCCGGAGTTTTCTCCCAGTTTCTCTTTGTAAACACTATTCAAACTGAGAGCCCCTCCCCTCGAGTTAATGGCTGCATCACTCTTCAGCTTGAAGCCTCTCCTTAAAGATCTCCTTCCACTGAAAACCAGTTTAACTTGCTCCTTCTTAAATATGGAGGGTCACCCCTGGTTACTTATACATGCTGCGCTTGCAAGTGGTGCGTTACCTCCACCGGCTGTGTTTGCTCTTCATAGAAACAATACGGAGAAAGGAGCGAATCCAGAAAAGCCTTTTGCTTCTACGTCACATCGAAAATGGCGTATCCCACGTGGGTATATGGGAAGGCAGGTAACCCTCCCCTCTGCACTAGAAGTGAAGACAGCACGACTGTAGCTTTGGAGTTGAGAAGCTAATTAGCTAACCATTTGTTAGCATGGCGGAACAAACTCGTTCCTGTGCTCTGTTACACATACAGAGCGGGGGGAGGAGCTTCCTTCATACACTCATGGGAAGGAGCCAATCAGATGGAAATTCATGAGAAGGACCCGGTAAAGCCTGTCATTGGACCACAAGCCACTCTTATAGCATATAAATACAGCTGGAAACAAAGCAACCAGGTTTTTTTCAACAGAAACAATGCATAATGCATTCAATAATAATGGAGAACACAGCAGTATTAATGAAATGACCGTGGAAGTAAATCTTTAAAGCTCGAAAGTGGGTGAAAGCCAAACCATTACTAACCCTGGTTTTTGAGCATGCACAATCTGAAGCTCTCTTTTACCTCTTTTTCCTTTTCTTTGCTGCATCCACCGTTTTTGTTGTAGTTGTCTTTGTTTTTTTTGGCACGTTGGTTTTCATCCTGCTTTTGCCACTTGACAAACTATTTCCAGGTTAAGTGGAAGTCAAGTCTGCATCCCAGTCCACTCCAAAATATTAACGAAGGCACTTGCTTGGTGAGTTGAATAGAAATGTATCCATTTAACATGTACATACAAATTGTGTTTATGTTTCCAAATTATTATCTCTTGTTGGTTTAACATAAAGCAAAAATAGTTGGATGAACAAGATTTCCATTCTTCAGTCCAATGAAGATTACTACTTCAAATGTGGTGGGTTTGTTTGAATAACACCAATCATGCTTTGTGGCTCCCCCGGTTCTATTCCGCACTGTAATTTAAATATATATGTGATCTTGTAAGGTTTTCTCCTGATATGTGCTGTTGTACTGATGAAAACCTGCTAAAATGGTCAAATTTCTTGTACGGTGGTTATGTAGGTGAACAAATGGTAAATATTGTTGCCAGAAAACACCAAATTTTACTGATATGCTATTAGTACCTAGGGATGTATACCGAGTACCGGTATCGTTTGGTACCGGTTCCTAATCTTAACGATACCAGGGTACCGTTAAGATTCTGGACAAACGATACTCTTATTGATACTTTTTGAACATCTACCTTACCATCAAGTTATCATTACGCAGTCAAATAATCACAGTGATGGAATAAGACGGACACAATTCCCTTATTCTCCCAGCGGTCCTTCACACACTTTTATGTCCAGGCTTCTTCAACATCATCTGAACAAATATTCTCCACCACTGGATCTTGTAACATCTTGTAATGTCTTAATTATTTACTCTAAATTATGTTATAGTATCAATAAGAGAATCGATAAATACCGGTATCGATAAGGAGTATCGATATTGGTATCGGTATCGATAAAATCCTAACGATATACATCCCTATTAGTACCCCTAAATGCAAATAACTGAAATAACTGAATGAGAAAATGTTATTGTGCATCAAATGATATCAAATCTGATGACAAGAACAAAGTTGATTTGAGTTAAACCATCAAAATTGGTTAATTGATCTGACGTAATCTGATTAAATTCAACCAACAAATTCCAAATGTATTCATTTGACATGATCAAATTACATGGAAATATGTGCCGTTATTGAACTGTGTTTCAAGTTTTTTGAGTGACGACAACATGGCTGAATTTTGTTTAATCTAAATGTTTGATGAATATATACTGTACTACATGTAAACTAGCTTCACTAGACTGAGGGAGAACAAATATTTGAATTCAATAAAAAGCAAATTAAATGAATGTACATATTTACACGGTGTAGCACTATCAAAAATTTTGATATTCAGATAACACAATCAAGATAGGTTTACTAAACTTGGTTTGTTTAGATTGAATTTAGGTGGCATGATTAAATACATTCATCCAATGAATTATTTTTTGAGTGAACTACTGTATGGTGGAACACTCAGTAACTTACCTGTAAGTATAGTACTGTATAGTACGTTCATTTTGGAGAAAAGCTCAGCCAAACTGATCCTGTTTAATTTAGTGTTACTTAATTCAACTTTGTAAAACATCAAGAATACATCTACAGCAGCCAGAAACCTGACATATGAAAATACTGTAAAACATGTATTTGTGCCTCTTGCAGGGATGAGTTAATCCAGCTGCAGACGGTCCCTCCAGAGGCAGAGGACAAGCAGGGACACACCAGTGGCTGCTGCTATCTGTGGTCGCTATTTGGCTGGGTCTCATTGCTGGAATAATCCAAGCTAACATGATTGATTCATTCAGCCTGACACCCTGACACATCACCCTTTCTTAAAGGCGCAATAGAAGATGTTTTGGCATATCAGAAAACATCTGACATCTGATAAAGACTGTTAGCGAGTTTTTGAATAATGTGCATGCGCAAGACCAACCTGCTGGATCCACAGCTCCCTCCTCCGGCCACAGAACAACGTGCACGAACCACTTCGGTGTTTAGCAGACAGCAGGTACAGATTCTCCATCATGTCACAAATGCAAGTAAACAAAATGTTGTTGTCTGAACGTTGCTAACTGCTAGCAGAATGATTGTTAGCTACCAGCAGGAAACATCAGACGAGTCAGTACGAAGTATCACTCTCACCAATCAATCACTCTCATTGATCAGTCTCGCATATTACCCATTGAATTGACCATCAATCACTCTTACTACGGTATTAAAAGTGATTGACAAGCCAATAGACAAATGAAAAAGTTAAGGAATGCAGAGATGATTGCCGGATGTTTTTCCAGCTCCATTACTTTCGCAGCTGATGTATGATAATATTTATATATTTAACACTCCAACTTCCAACTGCCGCAATAATTTGCCCACTATAACCAATCTCACCAACTGCAGAGGTTTGTTGGCTTCTGGTAGATTTAGGGGGTATTAACACCTCGCCAACTCGCGGGATCGATCCCAGGTGTGGTTAACTTTATCCATGTCGTCTTCGACCTTCTTTTTTCAAATCAAAATTAAATTATGAAGAGGAATTAAGAAAATTCTGCCCATGTGTTGGCACAACCTTCAGTTCTGCTTCATATTTATCTGAGTGCAATAACTTTGGGGTAAATGGGGTACAACACATTTTTGGGTTACTTTGTTGAAGCAGCCAAATATCCTGTCCCGTTTTTTTTTAAATATAAAATACCAAGGCTGTTAGAAAGTATCAAGTATCACAATAATTTTGAGATTACATGAAGTTCTTCGAGTTATTGTGCGATCTGGCGATTATAAACACTTTTCACCCTCTTTTCTTCTGCATCTCTGACATTACATTCAGATCTTTTCTGACCTGCAGTGTCATTAATGTATCATTCACACATCAGTGGACATTCATAATCTGGTCTTCACACATGAATGTATGATTAAGCTGTTTGCAGGCAGCAACACTTGCTGGCCAACCTGATATCAAGGAGAAATTCTCCCAGGAGATAGACTTTCAGAAATGTGTATTACACATCATGGGCATATCTTAAAGGTGTGATTTCTTAGCAGTATAAAACTTTTTCATGTGGTTGATATTGATTCAGATTCAGACAACTTTATTTATCCCCTAGGGACAATTCTGTTTGCAGACAGATGTTGCAGCAAGGGACAAAATTTTCCCCACACAAACAGTAGTTACACAGGGATCTGCCAATGTACTGGTCAGAGGAAAAGCAGAGGATCCAGCCATGCAGCAGTTTCACCATCAGCAACACAGTGACAAGTGCAGAAATAAATAGATAAAAAGTGAATGAAACTTAAAAAAAAAAAAATTAAACAGCATAAAACAACTGACACTAAGCACTGTCACAGAGCCCGATAGCACCTCCAAGAGGGCATCAAGACAAACCGGTCTTTAAGGACATGATCTGAGTGATCAATGATATGCTTAGCTTTCTGGCTGCATATGTCAATTCTCCAAAGAAAACAACATCACTTTTTTCAGAGGGAAAGAAATAAACCTGTGTATGATGACAACATTGTGGTCGCCTCCTTCAGTGTTGCTGCAGAAGGGTTCTTTTTAATCCACCTGTACGAAGACTCCTGTACTGACCCCCATGAACAGGGACTTTGATGCTCAACAGATCATAATATACCCCCCCAAAACCCCAGAAAAGTTAAATTTATTGTTTTGGACCCTTTAGCAAGACCAAGAATTTGGACACAAGCGGTCTGCCCAGGATCGGGCTTATCTGATGAACCTTTGCTGAAAGCATCTCTGCTCACACATTTGGGCAGAGTCTCTTCATGATTTCTCAGATTTTCTTTACAGCCTCTCTAGTTGCAACGTATAGGCTACTGATTCAACTTTTTACACTTCTGTTTGTATAATAAATCCTTTTTTAAAAAGTAATCTCATTATGACTCTGAGTTATTCCTTATTTTTCAACTACATCTGCTATCTTCTGGTTTTTACTGAAAATAACCTGGTTTACTTTTAAAAGAAGATAATATTATTACATTTCTGTGTTCAAGGTGAACTCTCTCTGGCACAGTAACACGTCACTCTTCTGTAGTATGTAAACTCACATATTTCAGCATTATTTTGAGACCAACATGAAACTGTACATCCAACTCTCGTGAGTCCTTTATTTTGGTTTTGTCGTTAAAACAATGTTATTCTCTGAAGATGGAGTTGTATTTAGATATTTCAGGCTGAACTGACTGTCATAAATCATTCTAATACGGTATGGCCCTGATTTACTAAGATCTCAAATAAAGAACGCTGATGTGTTCATGTCGCAGATAGATTAAGCACACTGTCGTTACTCTTTGCAGGTGATAAACTAAGCTTGCTTGCGCAACAGCAAACAGCAGTATTTAAGTGATGTGTGCTATTGCTTTGCCATGGAAAGTTGGAGAACATGCTAAATGCAAAACAAATTTGACCTGATGGAGAGAGTCAAATTTATTTTGCATTTATTACATGTTCTCCAACTTTCCATGGCAAAGCAATAGCGCAAATCATTTAAATACTGCTGTTTGCCATGTGTTTTATCTACGCCATGAACACATGGCGCCTAGGAATTGCCCCTAGGAAGGAATGTGAGTGTGAATGGTTGTCTGTCTCTCTGTGTTGGCCCTGCGACAGACTGGCGACCTGTGCAGGATGTACCCCGCCTCTCGCCTGATAATAGCTGGGATAGGCTCCAGCAACCCCCGCGACCCTGAACTGGATAAGCGGTACAGAAAATGACTGATTGACTGACTGGAGAGAGATATTAGTAGAAGAGGTACATAAAACATAGAACATAGAATAAGTATAATCATAAAAAACAATTCAACAGGTATCCCTGCAGAGACTAGGAAGAAGTCAGTTTACAAGAACATGGATAAGGAGACGCTGTTGAAATTACATATTCATCTACAGCAGACACGCAAAATGGATAGCAGATACAATTTCGCCTGTTTACCAGGCAAAAACCTCGTTCGGTGTGCCCTGTTAGTAAATCAGCTGTGGCCAGTGATTGTGTGCGCAATCAAGTCAGCACTCGTTTTAGTACATGCAAACCTTCTGTAAATCAGGGCCTATGTGCGCTACAGCCTTGAAATCTTCCTGAAATGAACTTGAGGTGTACCTTTACAACATTTACTCTAGACTTCTCATAGCTTTTTCAGAAGATTAGCTGAAAACAGAACTTCCAATTGTTGCAGCTAATCTTCAAAGCATTTACAGCAAATGAGTGTGTGTAATAATGAGTTTCGTTTTCTTTTTTTTCCAATCATGAGACTGGTGTGAAACTAAAAGAATATTGCTATCAGAGGGCCAAAAACACAACAACAAAAGTATCCTGGAGAAAGTAGGGGATTTGGGACTTTGATGTAGAATTTAGATGTGGAATACTGCATTTCTGTCATGTACTTCTGCAAAGGAGTGATGGAGGTAATGTAATCACTAGCATTTGTCTTTCCATCCATCCATCCATCCATCCATCCATCCATCCATCCATCCATCCATCCATCCATCCATCCATCCATCCATCCATCCATCCATCCATCCATCCATCTGTCTCTCTGTTAGGAAAATAATTCAAAAAGCACTTAAACCGAGTGAGATGAAATTTTAAGGGAATGTTGATAATGATACAAGAAAGAACTGATTAAATTTTGGTGATGATTTGAATCACCGTGTGCATTCTTTGTAGGGGTGAGACAAAATATCGACACAGTGAAGTATCACAATATTTTATACGCTAATATCATATCGACATTTAAGAACGCGGTATCGATGTATTTTACGAACGAAATCTTGTGAGATTTCATTGTTCTGCTTTGTCATCTCGCGAGATTTTGTTCTATTAAGCGGTCCAGCATGTAGAAAAAAAGTGGCTGCTTTCCACTGATATCTATGTGTATCTGCAGGTTCAGGTTAAACTTTACACGCACTGGATAATACGAGTTAAAATGTGTGTCCAGGATTTCATAAACCACCCAGTTGTTTGAGATTATAATGCACTGACTGAAATGTTTATTTATCATGCACTAATATGTGTTTTCATATACTCATATACTACTTTGTCTTACTGTTTAACTAATTTCACATGAACTGGTGTACATTCGTAATATTTCAGCTCAGCGGTGGTCATATTGTTTTCAAAAGCACTTTATTTTTTTTATTTGCACATCTATTCAGTTGAAGTTTCCCGAAGAGAGAAATATTTATGTTCAAGGGTACGATTGTAAATGGTTTCATTATGAGATGTGGCAAAGAAACCTGCCCAAGTTTAATAAATGGGACATGCAGAAATTGAATTTCATTGATTTTGACAAATTTTGTTGTTTCAGTCATCTGATGTATGTACATAGGTTCAACTTTTATTTCACGCTGCATTTTAAATTTTTTCTGAAATGCTTAAATTAGGTGTCACAATATCGCAATATTGTATCTTATTGCAACCCATGTATCATGATACTTATTGTATTGTGAAGTCTTTGCCAATAACCCATCCCTAATTCTTTGTCATTGTGAGATGTGGTCGCATGGGGAAGTGCTGTAGCTCGTTAGAGATTGCCGCTCAACATTTAAAACTAAAATGGTGGTGGGAGGAACAAGCCCCTTAGCAGAAATCTGCACTCTTTTTTTTCTAGTTATATTTTGTGTCATGCTGTACTGTCAGTGCACTCCACCTGGAACCCACTCAAGAACATTTTGTTCCTGTTAAAAAAAAAAGGATTTCAAGGGGAAATCTGGCTAAATATTCCAAACCAAACTGTGTGCACATCCACCTGTACATGTCTGGTTTATGCATGTAATTTACTAACACCAGTTTACTCACTCCAACATTAATGCTCTTTTTTGTTTGTTAACTAACAAAATTGTTTTCCAAAGCTGCAATAATTAATGAAACCATTACAGCTCTCGTGCCTTATAACATTGTTACCAGCAATGAAATGAATAAAGGATGTTTCAATTAAAAAAGGTAGGACACAGCATCATAGATAATCCATTTATGAGTGTGCAGAGGTGCAAAAAAATCATCCAAAAGTTATTTAATTGTCAGTAAGTGCCTTTAGGTGTGTTTAATAATTTCACTTAAAGCCTCACCTCATAATCATGTTCAATAGTATTACTCATTCTTTCCTTCCTTCTGGAAAAGCTGCCTCTCCTATTAAGCCTATTAAACACACACACATGCATGTTTCTCTATCTTTGTGAGGACATTCATTGACATTAATGCATTCTCTTACCCTAACCACCACAACTGATTGCCTAAACTTAACCCTCGCCCTAATCCTAACCGGAAACCTAAACTCTAAAACCAAACCTTGACCCTTGAAAAATTTTTTTTTTCTTTGTGAGGACTGGCCAAAATCTCCTCACAACTATAGCCGCTTTCGGACTGTAGGAACGTTTTGGAGTTCCTATAACCTTTTTGGGAACCAGGCCGTTTTTGGTGCATTCGGACTTAAAGGAACTAGGAACCTTGGCCCTCAGTTCCTAGAACCTTTTAGCTCCTTCTCCGAGGCAGGGTCTTTTGGGTGTTCCATAGGAACTGAAATACGTAGATTTTTGGTGATTGGTACAACTGGTAAGCTGGCCCCCTGCGTGATCTCCGTTTCTTCCAGCCCCGCCATATTTAAAAATTCCCACAGGTGTTTACCTGTTTAACTGTTTACTGAGATTGTAATAGCAACAAGAACTACGTATTACAATAGGAGTGTACCAATTCATTTTTAGATATATGCATCACAATGTTACACGTCCCGAATCGATAACTATTTTGAAATGTCCAAAAGCAATTAGTGGCAAACTAATTTAATGACACAAATACAGCCGCTGCCTGGACACTTAAGTGAGCCCCGGTCCATCCACTAAAATGTCCGGGCGCACTTCAACAAAAAGGTGAACAACACCTTAGTAGGGTAGCTTTCCAACAGGGGGCTGTTCCGTTACGTGATACAAATGACTGTGATGATGAAAAGCTGTTATGCTAGCTTGATAAAAAGAGATGAGAAACCTCAGTTTTGTATTAGATCTGTTGGGGTATAAATTTGTCTCTGTCACAGATGATTGCGTCACACATGGTCCCTGTCACGGTCCTCCCTAATGTGCGAATGCAAACTGATGGGGAAGGGTAGTTCTCATAACTAAACTCCAGGCGGGTAGTTCTACCTCTCTGTCCTTATGAATGTCCTCACAATGTTGGTGTTTTATTAGGGGTTGGTCCACACAACTATATGAAGGCATGTACACACAAACCCGTGACCAGCATCGTCTAAAGCTTGAGACCGTAGAAGCTTTTTGTATTGTGTATCATTGAACAGTGCAACTTTTAGAGTCACATTACTTCAGGGTTGAAGTGACGCAGCAGAGGAACGAAGGTGCTCCATCTTTACAGGAAGTACTAATTATCCCTGCAAGAGATAATAACTGTATTTATCGTCTGAGGTGTTTGTTTTTTGAAGGGTTATTTATCAAATACCATGTGGGATTAGAAAATCAATTCTGAGTGTCACAAATTAATTTGCAGCCATCATCTCGCTTGTTCCCATGAGGCAGCAGGCAGCAGAGGCACCTTACTAATGTGGAGATTGCTGTGGCATTGATTTATTTTTCTATATCCCCAATATCTAATGAAGAAAGTAGGGGTGAGCGGTGACAGATGAGTAAGTAAGCGAGTACCTGTGTGTAATCGGTACAGCTTTAACAGTCTTTCACCAGGTCAGCTTTAGGGGACACATGCTACATAATTATTGGCATCTTGACTCCTATCAAGCATGTTATAAAGTTGAAGCAGGTTGAGCAATGAATTACATCCCAAATGTTAATATGTTTGCAGCCAAGTGCAGTGTGAATGTTTTCCCTCATAATGTTCCTCATTAACTTAATCTGATGTGATATTCTGGCTTTTTGCACTGAATCACAGCCAAATGGATTCTGACTCGCACCACAGACTCTCTGCCATATGACTGAATCCTGTAAAGTTCACTTAATGTCTTGCAATCACATAAAATGGCTACTCACAGATGCAGCAACACTATCGATTCTAAAATCGCTGGCTTTCCTCCATTGTAGCATAGAGAAGGGAAAAATACTGTAGAGTTTTCTAGGGAGTTTGATAATTATTTTGGTTATGTGTGGCAAGTGGAGGTAGAATCCTGAGCTCTTTATGTAAATCAGAGTTTCAGTTCAATGCTCTGTCATATTTAGGTTGGTACAGACTTTTTCTTGATCAAATAATGCCATGATATTTGGATAACCTAAAATAAATGTTATGAGTGGGAAAACTACTGTACTGGATTTTACTGGATAACTTCACCTGAAGGTTTCAGAAGAGTTGAACTGAAGCTCAACGGTTCCCACTACAGATTTATGGCTACTTAAAGGAAGCTGGATCTTGAAGCGCTGTTACTTTTAAAGAGCCATTCAAAAAATGTCTCGTTTTTATTTTTTATTTCAGAAATCAATTAACAGTAACTCATTTTTATCAAGTAAATAATCACTGGTAGCTAGTTATAAGGTAATATTTGTTTGGAATATTTCAAACTTACATGTCCATTTACAATAGTATGCAGTATACTCTGGTGGGAAATATTCTGAGAGATTAGTTGCAATTCTTATTTGGTTTGTGTTTTCATTGTAAGTGTTTGGTAAGGTGGCTCCGTATCCCCGTACTTTGACAAGGAGATCACTATTTTGGATTTTTGGCTGCAATTTTCTTTCATGCTAAGCAACTTTACTCCAGACATTTTCCACACAGGAACACTTTAGTAATGCAAAAATCTCACAGTATATGAGAATAAGACCTGATGAAAAAGAAAATACAGGGTATACATATCAATATGAAATATTGGCCTACTAAAAAGGATTTTTAGAAAATGTAGGAAAAATACAGAAACACAGGAAAAATCTAAATAAAAGTAGAATAAACCTGAGCCAGATAAATGCTTGTGTCACAGAGTGAACTAGCAGGTGCTGCCAGAAACTGGACTTCTGCTCACTTACTTGGTTTTAGCATGGTTTTTGTGTTTTGTGTGTTTTTAACTTGTTTTTATTATCTCCAAACTAGTGGGAGTTTTAATGAACTGGGGCCTCATTTATAAAGCTTGCTTATGCACAAAAGCGGACTTGAAAGTGTGTACGCAACTTTTTATGCAAGAGTTGGGATTTATGAAAAAGAAAATAGCGTAGGAATGTGTGTAACTTTAAGCAAACTACAGACCTTGCTTTCGCACATTTTGGAGACAGTTGTGACAAGATGAGGGTGATTTGTTGATGGAAAGAGCACATATAAGTAGCCATGCAGTAGCAGCCGTGCATAATGCTGCACAATAGATGCACTTGCTCTTCTTGCTAATGGATGGATCCGACTAGAGAGAGTGTTCCAAGATGGGGAAGATTTCCTGGCTCATGACTGGTTAGCGCGCCTGACTTCTAATCAGGAGACTGGGGATTGAGCCCTGTCCAAGCTCTCCTTATGTCCTGTCACTAGAGGGGGGGGGGGGGGACGTTGCTGCACCACACCAAAAAGGTGTTCTGTGTTCTGCACACAGTCGCACTGACACGTGTTTCCTCCACGCATACAGCTCGACTTCTGGAACAGACCTCTGTTGCATCATCAACGCCACAACAACCTGCTGCCATCAGCAGACTTCAGTTTACTGTATCTGTGATTCCAGTGTGACGACCAAATGAAATGTTTTTGTGAGGCTCCAACTCACCAACAAGCACCTCCACTTCAGTCTCTTCGAAATTATTGTCTTTTCAGTCACCACGGCTGTTAGGAGGAGGCAGATGGTTGACAACCATTAAACTCTGGGCTACCAATTAGCTAATCGAAGTATCTGGGCTATAGCTGTTAGCATGCTATTAGCTGGCTAAAAACTGCGGCTGTGCAACTTTGCTACTGGCTGAGGAGAGCCTGGGAACAAGCAGGAAGCTAGCCACTGTATTTATGCTGCGTTCCATTTGAACTCGGAAGTCGGAAATTCCCAGTTCCGAGTAGGAAGTTTCAACTGGAACGCCCCCCTGAAGTCGGATTTCCCACTCGGAAAGTCGGACAACTCTCGCAGCTCCGAGTTCAGATTTAAAGATGGCCGCGCCCTGTGTTAGCAGTTTTAGAAGCTTCTGTAATGTTACATTTATTTTCACTTCTTACTTATATTTTGTTGCATAAATCAATCCTACACGTAGTATTGGTTTATACAGATGTACGGGGAAGCTGCTGTAGTGTAATTCACATTTTTCATGTCCTATATGTGAACTTCAACGCCAGCTGTGCCAACAACGGCTAATATGTTTTGCTAGGTTGCTAACTGGTTTTCCGACCAGTGAGCTGGAACGCAAGTTGGTCGGGTGTGACGTCACCCCCCAGTTCCCACTTCCCAGTTCCGATGAAAATGGAACGCAGCATTATACATCAAAGAGTATTTTTTCTCCTACCACATCTGGCTATGCCATTTCCTGAAGCTTAAAGGCATATGCCACCTCTGGGTGAGACTGAGCCTCCCCCCGCAGTCCCCTGAGTTGGACAAGTGGGCAGAAGCGTTTTCTAGCCGACCCAGTCATTCTCTGAATCTGGCAGCACTGACTTTAGCTTAGCTTAGCATAGTTGCTATAATCGGGTGCTTCCAATAGCATCACTTGGCGAAAGTTAACTAATAAACTCAAAATTTTTTCCAATTATGTTTCGTGACCCGCACATTCTGATCGAGTACAAATGAGAAGCCAATTTCACATCAAAAGACTGACAGGCGGCATTCAATAGGGGAACTATATGCCGCGGAAGTACAGGTAAATCATAGGCGAAGCACCGCGAATAGTAGCAAGGGCAACATGCATGCGCAGCACCCCCAACTTCCATAAACAGGGTTGTCACCAGATGCTGCGCATGCGCGCTGCCTTTGCTATTATCCGCAGTGCTTCGCCTATGTACTTCCGCGGCATATAGTTCCCCTATTGAATGCCGCCTGTCAGTCTTTTGATGTGAAATTGGCTTCTCATTTGTACTCGATCAGAATGTGCGGATCACGAAATGTAATTGGAAAAAATGTCAAATTTATTAGTTCACTTTAGCCAAGTGATGCTATTGGAAGCACCCGATTACAGCAACTATGCTAAGCTAAGCTAACGTCAGTGCTGCGATATTCACAGAATGACTGGGTCGGCTAGAAAATGCTTCTGCCCACTTGTCCAACTCAGGGGACTGCGGGGGGGGGGGGGGGGGGGGTCTCACCCAGAGGTGGCATATGCCTTTAAGTGACTGTATGTACATAACCAAAGATTCTTTCTTTTAAAAAAAGAAGCATCAGCAGCTGGATGTGTTACAGAGTGACACACTGGTGGTAAAACAGGAGAAATTACCCAAGACTCAAACTTATGGTGGTGGATGTACTAAGCACAAACACACTGGTGGAATCATAGTGCCACACATTATATAACTCGCATCAACAGCTGCCTCTTGTACACATAAATAGTAAATGCAGCCGATATATAGCCATAAAGACCAGGGGCTGTGGTGATGCTTCTTATACAACTTGACAGTTTTTAATTATAAAGTTGGAAAATATTTGCTTTTAATCAGTGATATTATGTTTTAAAAGCAGCAGAAAAATACATTTACAGTTATAGGAACCGTGCACAGAGCCTTCAAGTTTCTGACAGCAGATCATGTGGTTGTATCTTTTAGAGAGACTGAATGTAAAACTCGCTCATAAAACATATTATTGCTTTACATTTCAAGAAATAATCTGTTTATACAATGAAATGTTTAACATAAAAATGTTTTCAGTCACACTGACAAATTAGTTTTGTGTAGATAAATGTCCTAAACTCAGAGATTTATCTGAAGAGTGATATTTCTGAGTTGCACTGCTCCACTTATTTCATGACTTCAGTAATTAATAGCTCCTTATCCACTTTTCACTTCTCTTAACTTACCTTGTATTGCGTAACATTTTGATAGTAAAGTGTCTTAGCGGCAACACATTTTGAGTGATATTATCTGCCGTTAAGTGAACAAAGAAATTTGATTCCAGTCTCGGCTACTGTAAAAATGAACGCTTTTAAACCATGTTGTCTCTTACTGTTCCTAATTCTGTAAACTAACAAGCTATTGAAAATGGGCGAGGACTGTGGTGCGCTTCTTTTTGTTTTGAACTGCATCGCTCTCCCGTCTTACCACCCGGAAGCAACGTATCATTCTGCTGCAGGTGAAAAACTAGTTCCACAAAATGTAATGTGTAATGGGCTATATGCACGACTCCACTACTTCCTGAACTTCACCAGCACCTTTGCTTCCTGTCTTTCATGACTGGACAAACTGATTACTCCAGGTGTGTCTGACCAGTTACTGAGGTCAGACACACCTGGGATCAGTTTGTCCAGTCATGCGGCAAGGTGCTGTTTAAGTCAGGGTAGTGGGTCGTGCATATAGCCCATTTGTGATACAAGGTAAGTTTTATTTGTAACATTATTTTAACAGGGCATTTACTCAGAAAGTCTTGTGTTATAACTGATTTTCCTCGGGTGTTCTGTGAAGTGGATGCGATTGTTATGACAGGCTAGCAAATTCCTATTGATTTATGCTAGCATTAGCATCGGGGACCACCGGTAACAAGAATATTAGATGAAACAAGATGAAACTGTCTCCACTGATAACTAGGGCCCTGGCTCACTCGAAAATGAAGCCCTATGTCAAAAATCCTGAACCTCCCCTTTAAGGGCGATCAGGATAAAAATCAACATAATTTTCCTGTAGTGTTTACTCCACAATCCAACCATTACAATGACGACTGTTTAGAACTTTTGCGTTTAGTTTACAAGCAGATTGCTTGAATCCTGCTTAACTGGACTCTTGGGAATGTGATGAGAATCCAGCTGCTATGCAAGTAAAGGATGTTCGTAGGAAAATATAGTTTGGAATTTAATGCGACAATATAATTTCTTTAAAGTTGTACTTCCGTGGTCATTTCATTAATATTTCTGTGTTCTCCATTATTATTGAATGCATTCTGCATCGTTTCTGTTTAAAAAACCTTCTGGTTGCTTTGTATCCAGCTGTATTTGTATACTAGAAGAGAGAGCTTGTGGTCCAACAGCAGGCTTTTCCGGGTCCTTCTCATGAATTTACGTCTGATTGGCTGCCTCCCGTCAGTGTATGAAGGAAGCTCCGCCCTCCGCTCTTATTTCATTACAGACAGGAGATAGAGCCAACAAACAAGTTTGTTCCGCCATGCTAACAAACAGTTAGCTAATTAGCTTCTCAACTCCGAAGCTACAGTCGTGCCGTCTTTACTTCTAGTGTGTAGTGGAGGGTTACCTGCCTTCCAATGGACAGATAGAAACCCCACGTGGGATACGCTATTTGCAATGTAACGTAGAAGTGCAAGGCTGTTCCCGATTCACTCTTCTCTTCGTATTGTTTCTGTGATGAGGAAGCACAGCCGACTGGGGGGAACGCAACGCTAGCAAGTCAGCATGTGTAAGTAAACAAGGGGGAAACCCTCCGTATCTCAGAAGGAGCAAGTTAAACGGGTTTTCAGTGGAAGGAGGCCTTTAACATTATGTTTTGAGTTAAAAAAAAAAAAGCTCTAATTGGTTTTTGGAGTATCATTCAGTGGCTTTTATTTGCAAAAGGATAGATTATGGAAATAAAACCATAATGGTAATGGGGAGGACTGGAAATGTCTACCTCCAATCCATTCATGAGCAGTCTGTATAAGACAAGTGCAGTGAGTTTATATCACATCTTTTATTCGGAAAATGGGGTATTACCTTCTTGTAGACCGTGTTAAGTTCTGTAACTGTATCAAATTGTATTGTATCCTATTGTACCATATCATGTCCAACCACATCGTATCGTATCGTATCGCATTGCATTTTGTTTATTTTACCATACTTAAATAGACTGTACCATATTGTATTGTACTGCATCTTAAGCTACTTAATTAACAATTGCCTTGAACATTTTTTTCACAAGTGTGTTTTAAAAATGAAGCAGGTATAAAGGTATGTTGTTAAAAAAATAAAGGGAACACTTTACCAACACAAAGTAACTGCAAGTGTTCCCTTTATTCTTTTGAGCAGTATATTTTAATTCCTTACATTTTCGTCTTTTGAATATTTCCTTTAAGATTTGTCTTGTTTTCAGTGTAGGAACATTTAGCAAATCCAACAGATAGAGTAAACACTGAAACCTAATTTTTGAGTCATCTTAACAACCATGATCTTTCTTGTTAGACAGCACTTAAAACCAACCTCGCTTCCCTCTTCGTTGGATTGATATTTTCTAAACCTCAATCATTATTAAATTTAATTGTGTTTGCATCTGTTTGTTGCCTGCGGAGTATATGCTGCTTCTGATTCATAGATAAAAGACACCCCCTGTCCAGAGCTGAATGGATAAACTGTTTATTATACTGCTTGAGGCAGTTTCTTTAAATTACCACTTTACCCAAACACAGTGAAGTGGGAAAAAAAGTGCTGCTTTCTTTTTATTAATGTGTTGATGGTTCAAAAGACAACATGTATCAAATGAACACTTGAAAAATGTGTTTTCTGGAAAAACAAACAAACAAACAAACCCTCAAATAAAAATTCAGAGAAAAAAAATGTAGCTGAGAAAAAAACAGGAAAACTAATGCTGAACACACAATAACACATTGTAGACAAGTTGAGCAATAGACAGAACATACTATTAAAAATGAGTACGCTTTCACAGTTTTTTACTGTTTTGAATGAACATTTAACTGACGCCCTCCGAGTCGTTGGTATATTATACAACCTTGCAAACTTCTATGTGAAACTGAAGCTTTGCCAAGGCTGGCATATAGCCCCACACTGCCTTTGAGATAGGATTTGTGATTTCTCCAGTTTGTGACTTGAATAGGAAATCTCATGTAAACCCTTCAAAGAGCTAAATAAGATATCAGGTTGTCTCGCATGGACAGGGGTTACAGCAGACCAGTAGGAAAGGATGCATGTTTTTAAATTTCCTCGGTCCTGCAGGTGGCATTTCCTGTCAAAGCCATTGGCGGAAAGTAGTATTTGTGTACCCAAAACTCCCCCCTCCAAAACACACTTACAAGCATGTATGTGTCTGAAAAGGAGCTGTGCAGCTTTCAGAGCTCAGCATGGGAGCATTTGATATTCATAGAAGGGAAGAAGACGAGAAAGTGAAACAACAGCAGGGCTACTGCCTTATGCGTGATATTACATTGTAATTATGATTTGGATGCAGACACTGTGACAGCACTAAAGGTGAACTGCAAACTAAAAAAAAAAAGATGTATGCACACTCAAACACACAAAGTAAAGACACAGTGTGGCACGCACTTCCTCGGTGGGAGCACTCCAAACTTCAAACTATACAAGCCCACTTCATTGCAGGAATAATGAGGGATCAGCGCAGCGCGGTGCATTCTGCACTTGTTTTGAAAGCAAGGAGATGAGGTCTGCAAGCAGGCTCCATATAGTCATCAACAGGGCTGTTCTGATTGGTTTGTTTACCATCAATATTCGCAGATGTCAATCTGGGCGCCTTTGAGAAAATGGATTTTTCAGCATGAAGTTGAATGTTCAGAGAAATCATTGGCATTAGCGCTGCAAGACACTAAGAAAGAGACAGAGGTATATATAGACAAAAAGACTCACACCTGAATATCATTCATATGTACAGACAGACGGACAAACTCGCGAGAGAATCAAACTCAGGGGTAGAGATCATGAATTGCCAAATAATATCCAGAAAAGTTGATTTTTTCGTTCCATTTTTTAAAATATTTTTTAAAACATGTCAGCAGACTTTATAGTATGATATAAAAAGGCTGTTTTGAATTGAAATACAGACGGGGCTTGTCAAGTGGCAGAAGACACAGATGAAAGGGGAGATTCTGGGCTGCACTCATATGACAAAGAAACAAATACATATGTATGTATAATCTTGAATGCACTGGAATAAGTTTTGAAAACATTCCTGCGGGACTTTTCAATTCGATTAGTGAAGGTTCAGAGGAGAAAGAGAGGGAGAGAGCTGTCAGACTGTTATGCTGGCACATCTCTGCCTCTTTTATCAAAGATAAGTAGTATTGATTCACTTTGAGGCTGTAAAAAGTATTCGTCTTAAGAGCTGACATTTAATAATCTCCACCTAATCCATGTTTTGCTGGGAGCCTCTTGAGATGCTGGTTAGACCTCTATTGTTCTGTTCTTCCTTGCGCCTGCTGTATCCCTAATGAAGGAGGATGGTGTTATTAACCCATTACTGGCTCAATGCTGTATTTGCAAAAATGAAAGTTGCCTTTAGTTGGAGGCTGCAGCACAGTACTAACTGTGGGGTGATTAAGTATAGATTATGATTTGTGTCGTTTGGTAAAAGTTTGATATGTTTATACGTGTAGTTTAGCTGTGTGTTTTTATTAATGCGCAGTGAAAATAAAGATGCTGCTTAAGTGAAGTCCCTGGTTGCTACATGGCTCTGTTTAGCTGTGGGCTCTTTTATTTACATAAAAAAGCTCTGTGATTTCTGTAATGAGAGACCATTCATGTTTTTATGAGTTGGATTCACAGCACTGTGCCTCAGGACCAATAAGTTAGCTAACAGTCTAACAAACTAAATGACTGATATCTTATGTATGTTATCGCAAACCATAAATACATTTCAAAATGTAAAATTAACCCTTTATGTGCCAGAGTTTTTCAAATAAAACTTGATATCACAAATTCAAAAAGCTTGGAAGTGGTTAGAGATAAAGGATTTACAGTAAATAGGAAAAATGTTGAATATGAACCGAGGGGCAAACTCCGCTGGAAAAGAGTGAAACCCAGAAGGAAAGTTAATAATTGTAGTTCTTTCTACATCTGCTAGGGGTTCAAAAACAGAGCAAATCCCCTTTGTACCAGCCTGGTTCAAAAAAATCATTTTATGTTTAATAGGTCAAGTTTATTTTCATGTCAACTGTGAGGTGGCAGACCGGGTGCCGATTTTAGCCGTGGAAGGTCATAGTTAGCTCTTGGGATGTGCTGGTATCAGGTTTCAAGGTATACCACAGTATAAAAACGTAGGGATATGAAAACCATTACATATTCGGTCATACCTTCACACCTTGACCACGGTATGAACTTCATTCTGTCTTCTAAAACACAGGGAGAGAGTGCAAGTCAGGTGTACGCTGCCTGTCCTGCCACACACTCCCCGTAGGTGCTGGTAAATTCATGTCGCTTGCCAATGCCAACACTGTCAAACATTAAAGGAAGAAGTACAGATGTCCCAATAAAGGGCATTGTTCAACCAAAATGAGTTGTTTTTATTTACCCAGACCCTTAAAAACAATATTTAAGAGCGTAGTCATGATTCCATAGTATGCCGTGAAACCGTGATATTTTAGCTCAAGGTGATCATACCGTCAGAATTTCATACCGGCACATGCCTAGTTAGGTCCCTGTTTGCTCCCAGGAAGGCCTCAGTCTGTAGCAAAATTGCACTTATTTATTTTCTAAATGTTGTCTTGTCTGATAAACATAGTTTACTGTCTGAAATGCCCATGTTGCTAACAGATAGCCTTTAGCAAACTCCGACCACGAGGGCAGCTTGACCTACTTTCTCTAAAAAAGGTTTTAGCCAAATAAGATGTAGCCAATCAAAATGAAGTCAACATAGTCTCCGGGTAAAGCTGCATATCATTACCGCACCCAAGTCTTACTGAGGAAGGGAGGGCTGGCGTTTCAAAACAATCCCCCGCTGTAAAAAATGCAGTTTTTTTCTTTGGAGATCTGACATCTGCAGAAATTACAACAACATGAATTAGTTTTGTCTGCTATGTCATCACTCTTTTAACAGTGATAGCTACAAGTTCATTCCTGCCCACCAATGGGTGGCGTACTCACACTTTCTTACTCAATTAGCATCAGCAATGTTACCAAACCAGTTTACCGTTAATTAGTATTAGCAAATTTTTAACTTACATGTCCAGGAGGAAAACAGCAACCCCCACCAGGGTTTTGAGCACCTTCGCTACTTTCATCCTCATGCTGCTTTGTTTTCTGTCCACTTGAATTTGCAAAATGTAACAGAAGGAAGATGCTATTTCTACACAGAGCTATCAAGCAACTCCTGAACTAATGCTAATGGCACAGACTCCTTCAGTGTAGACGTTGGCATTGTAATCAGATGTAAATAATATCATGGACCCTCAAAATTGATTAAAAATTATTTATATGCTATAAATTGTTTTTAGTAGAATTAATGCTTATATTTTGCACCCCTCTGTGACATTCTGTGGATGTATCATTTTTTATCTAAAAGTTGTAGTTAACTTTAAGATTTTAAAAGTTTTTTTAAGTGTATTTGTGTATTTCTTCCTCATGTAAATTTTTTATTTAATTTTTTTTTTTTTTTTTTTTCTTTTTTTATTATTATTTATGTATATTTAAAAATCTTCATTACCTCCTTCCCTCTACCTCCCCCTTGCTACTTATATCGTTGCACTTATCATAAACTCCAATCCCATCTCATTTCGTATGATACGCCTGTTTTTAATTAAACAGAGACTCTTATATCCTCTCTGAGGATTAAAATACTCACTACGGTTGATTATTTCTACAGAAGACTTCTCTCGATGACTTTTCTCCAGATTATTCTTTTTTTTTTTCTTTCTTTTTTTTCTTTTTTTTTTTTTTACCTTTTTTGGATATTGAGTTTTATTTTTCGTTTTTATTTTTTGTGTTTATTTTTTTTTTTTTTTTGTTTTATTTTTTTTTTTTTTGGATTATTATTTTTTTTTGAAGTGGAGGAATAATAAAATTTTGTTTGTGTATTTTATTTATTTCTTTTTCTTAATTCTTCCTGATATTTTTTTTTTTTTTTTTTGGTTTTTTTTTTATTCCTTGAGCTTTTGATCTTTAAATACTTTATTATCAAATAAACCTTATATTATTCTTTTCATCTCTCTTTTCTCTCTTTTCTCTTTTTTTTTTTTTCTTTTTTTCTTTTTTTTTCTTGGTTTTCTTGTTTCTTTTTTTTTTTTTTGTGTTCTTTTATTTCCTTATTCTCCTTTTGGTCCCTTCGCTTACAGCTCTTAACTCCCTTCTCCTTTGTTCCCTTCGTTCATTCATTATCCTTTTTTTTTTTCATTTTTCTTTTGATTCTTGTTTTGCTTACTCTACCTTTTCTCTTTGTTTTTTTTTCTTTTTTTCTTTTTTTTCCTTGCCCTTTTCTTTCTTCTTTTTTTTTCCTCTTATTCCTTCTTCCTCATCATACTCTTCTTGTGTGCATATATCTCCCTCTCTCCTTCTGTTTTTTCTCTTCTATCAGGATTATCTATCTATCTTTTTTACTATCATCCCCCTCATAAATGCTGTCCTGTGCTTCAGTCATTTTTTTTACCCTTCAAATTATTTTTCTTTTCCCTCCCCCGTTATGATTTTTTTATATTATCTATTTTTTTAGAACTCCTCCGTTTTTGAGAATCTCCCCCTTCTCTTCCCTTTTTGAATTTTATACCTAAAAATAATATTTTTTAACAAAATATTTTTTTTTATTATATTGGAAGAATTTTTTCTTTTTTATTACTTTTTTTTTTTTTTTTTTTTATTTTTTTAGCATGATACTGCTCTTTTAGTCTCATGTTGTTTATGGCTATACTATGTTTAATTAGCTTGTAATGTTGCCCAAAATTTTATATTGAGGCTCCAGCTCTATCCCGAGTTCCTAAAATCCTTCTCAAGAACGAACTAAACTAATGAGCCAAATGTCTTGACCTATTAAAATTTCCCTCTATTTTTGTATAAATGCAGATGCAAACGCTTATCTAAGCTAAGCTTAGCTAAGAGGTCACAAGGGTAGTAGGTCAAGTCAGTAACAAAGCACCCTCAAGTGGATGACATAGATAATGACGACTGATAGTCTGATGCATCCATCAACACACTGTATGAAGTAAACCATCATAATGCAAGTGGGACACAAGTTAGCTTGTCAAAGACATTTAATTTCAATCCCGAGAAACTGTCTTGAGCTAAATCCTTTAGAGTCCTGCTGCCATCAACATCCTGGAGGTCATTTGTGACCCAGTACTGTCCCCATCAGAGTTGTCCCCACTATTTAAGCTAATAGTCCAGTTTCTTTGTGAGGATCTGTACAGAATATGGCAGCCGATGACTACTGAACCAAGTGCTATTGATATTTCTCTTGATGTATTTTTAGAGTTTCATGCTAATCTTGTGTACTGTCTAAGTCAACTTCAGTTCAATCTAAATGGAAAGTCACCTTTAGGAATTAATGCTGAGTCATATTTGAGGTGTTACTGAGCACTTTGGATTAAAACGGGTTCATTTCACAGTAGATCAACACATATTACTAAATCAACCCACTTAAATTTAAAGGTCAGATTTGGCTTTAGATCATATAATTTTTGACGTAGCTTCCTCTCTCTTCTTTATTGAAATGTGAAGCAGTTGTGCGTGTCTTCCCCCCCATCTTCCTTTCCCCCCGTCGTCCTCCGAAAATACTAAAATATGGACACCACCGCGTGATTTCAACTGACGTTCTTGGCGATAAAATTAAGTGAAATCACAAAAAACAGAAGGAAACAAAAATAAACCCCCCCCGCTTTAGGTAAGAATTTTACTTTCTTTTCCCTTACACCCCCCCCCTCCGCCCCTCTAACCAATACATATTATTAAGAGAAAGGAGGAAGCACTGGCCCCCCCCCCCCCCCCCCCCATAACCCCCCCTTTTTTTTTTTTTAAAAATAAAAAAAATTAAACATTAATTTATAAAAAAATTCCCCCCCCCTTCATAAGAACTTACCAATAACCAAAATTATTTTTTAACCGTTAACCTTTTTTTTTTTTTTTTTTTTGTTTTTATATTGGTTGGGTTTTTCCCCCTTGGCCCCCCCGGAAAAAGGAAATTACAAAAAATATTTTTTTCCTCGTTTCACCCTCTCCCCCGGAGGTTCCCTTCTTTAGATGTAGTTGGCCTGTCCATTATTTTATTCAACTGGAACTGTCATTGCACAGGGCCTGACAAGAGTAAAAAAGAAGAAGAAAAAAAGAGAAAAAGCATCAAATTTGCTTTATAATTTTTTTTTTAAAAATGATCAGTTCCACAAATTTTGAAGGAGTAGTTTTTCCCTGGTAAGCACTGTGTTTTGTCTATACTTTTCACAGGGCATTAAAAAAAAATGTTCTGGGTGACCCCAAATCACTCTTAATGGCAGCTGGAACAAGCACCTGCATTACAACAGTTCTGAATAAGATGAGGTTACAGATAATATGCTGCTCAAAAAACATAACGAGAACACTTAAACAACTAAGTTTAACACCAAGTGTTCACTTTCTTCATTTTATGCAGTATAGATGGATGGACTGGTATTTTAAATGGGCTACAGTAAATTTAAATTCCAACTGAATCTGTATCAGAAATTGTGGTTTTTACTCAAAAGGTCATGTAATCATATAAATCCTGAGATAAAAACAACAGAGGAATTCATGTAAAATAAGAACGAAAGTTAGAAAGAAATCTAATTCTTGATACAACTCCAACCCAGCTTACCAGGTATTTAAATTGTCACTTTAGCCTAAAGATGTTCTCTATCTAGCTACTTAACATTTGCATTTCTTTTTTCAACACATTCACATGCAGTAGATTGAAATAGCAGCATTTTGAAAGTAATAATCTCTTTATTAGTTTTGGTGTTTGACGACTCCATAGTGTTCTTCACTTGTTTTTGCCTTGGATTTTACTGTTTTAGCCCATGAAATATTCTCCGGCTCCATCTGGTATCAAAGCCACTTCTTTAAGTTTAAATAATAGTTAAATTGAGGGGATAATACAACATCTTCTTAATGGTTTTTATTGAAATAAACAAAGAAATACTACAGTATTAAAATTTCCTTTATGGGATGAATAAAGTATTCTTTTTATTTTCTTTCCTTTCACAACATACCAGGTTAGTATAAAAAAAACATACTGGCATTAAGCTCATTTACCAATAAGGGAAGTGTACATGTTTTTGTCCAAGATTAAACACTTTCCCATCGAATATTACTGCTGGATGCATTTCTAGTTCCCTGAAATCTAAAATAGAAACAATTTCCTGGAGACTGGGAAGCTGACAGAGGATCAAAGCAGTCTGAAGTGTGTTTCTTGTCATGAGAAATGAAATATCTAAATCAAAAAGATTCAGAATGCTTGTGTGCTGCTAGATTTCCCCCACATTGTCAGCAAAAATAGGGTCACAAACGAAAATTTAATGTCATGATATTGATACTTTTTGTTATTAGAGATACCACGGAGGGCTAAAACAGCATTTTTTTAGATTTTGCTGGTTTAAATCCCTGCAGTTTAGTATATCATCAATACTATTGGCTTTTTGTATCAAATTAATACGATACATGTCGTTTACGTCTGCAAGCAAATGCTGAAAAACTTGCAGTCACTGAGATGCTGCATCCACTCCAACACAAAAAGAATGAGAATGTAGGGCAGAATTCTGCTCGTTCTGTTTGTACACGGAGCAGGAATGAGGGGCCCCAACACTGCATTCCAAGCCGAGCTTCTCTCCATTAGCGAAGCTCTGCTTTCTTCTAGCTGTCCTTGCTGCCCGCCGTCTCAGCGGAGGTGCTCTGAAACACAGCACACCAAATGAGATGTGACTTGTGCTGCCATACTGTTCTATTTATATTGTCCAGGACGACATTGAGGAAGAGATGCAAAATTCCTCACTTGCTGCTTGATGAGGTCTGGTGGCTCTCCATGCCCACGAAGAAGGCTGGGCAATTTTCACCCTTAGATCTAAGGGTGTAAGGGAAACCTCACCCCCCCCCTCAACTACTCCCTCCTTGCTCGGCTGGCCTCACCCACCTTCTTCCCAAAGGGGAAGAAAAACAGCAGATAATTACCTGGTGTGAAATTTTCTCGCAGTCGGTGTATCCTCCACATGATGCATGGGTGTCACAGAACTCATATTTGACTGTGGTTTTGAGAACGTGCAACAACTGGGCTGATGCGTGTGTTGGAGGTGCCCTCCCAGGTGTAAATGGCAATTCTAAAAACTAATGGTTTTCCCTTAATATATATATATATCCCCAGTTTAAAACAACAAGTAAGAAGCCCAGAACATGCCCCTCTCTGACTTGGAGCAGAAGCTTAAATAATTCTTATTTGTGCTCCTGAGATTTAACAGCACCAAACTCAACAGCACCAAACTGCCAGTTTTAAAGACCCACAACAGAACTTTTAGCAGTTTTCTCAGTGACGCAAACAACTAGCATCCATCTTCATCTGTGTACTGTGAGCTCGCTCCTGCCTGCAGCAGTCTTATCTTGACTCTTGTTCTGTTCCTTACTCTCTTTCTTTCCCTCTCTTCCTGGCATCGCATCCAACATGATGTGCATTTAAAACATCTGCTGTGTTCATATCTGGTTCATATCCGTTTGCTAGTAAGTGACGCAGTACGCAACCAATAGTTGGGTGCAACGTCACAGCCCCATCCTAGATCCAAAAGTTACATAATACAGTTTCTGAGCCTTGGGATTCTGCTGGGCAGTGACAGCTCGGAAATGTGCATAATGAATGTTGGTGCACCATCAAAACAAGCCAGAAACGCATATTTTTATAGTCTAAAAGTTCATTGTGTGTCTTTAAGGGGCGGGGCGCCGCCCCCCCCCTCTTCCTTCTTCTTTTTCTGAACCCCCGGCCCACCCCTCCCCTTCCTGTTGTTTCCTCTCCTTTATTTATCCGGTCCTGTTGTCATTCCTTTCCTTTCTTTCCGTTTTCTTGCTTTTGTTTTTTTTTCCCTTCCCTTTTCCTCTTCTCCCTTCTTCTTTTTTATTTTATTTTTTTTTTTTTTTCTCCTCCCCTCCCCCTCCCTCTCTCCCACCTCCCCACCTATCCCCCCCCTCTCCCTGCGACTTTTCAAGGTATTCCTCTACTAGCTGAAAACTCCTTTTCTCCGTTTTTTTCTTTTTTTCCCCCCCTCCCTCCTCCCCCACAAAAACATGCTATCCATATCACCCCCTCCCCCCCCCCCCCCCTATGTTATATGTATTATTTAAAGGAATTTTTATAATTTTAGAAATCACTTCAGTTTTTTGATTGGTTTATTTATTGATTAATTAAAAAAACATTTTTAACCAAAATATTATTTTTTTTTAATAAAAAAAAAGAGAACTTTCACAATATCCCTTTAAGTTCACATTTCGGAAAATAATGCCAATATCGTCCGATATTGGCATTAAAATGTGATATCGGAAAATATTGGTATCATTTTTTTGGGCCGATATTTTAAAAAAATAAAATCTCGCAAGATTTCTTTAGTAAAATCTTGTGCGATTTTGTTATGGAGCAAGAAAATCTCGCGAGATCTGGTTCCATTAGCAGCGGTCCAACGTGTAGAAAGGTATTATTTTGGAAGAACTTCATATCCCAGCATTCCTTTCAGAGTCATGTGACTATGGTGCAGCTGCTGCTGCTACAGACTGACTTTCTTTGAGGCTGCGTATAATATGTCTGGTTTTAAGTTGCTGGTTAAGTTACCAAGTTGTCAGAAACATTATAATTAACCACATGTTGGCTAATATCTCCTAGCATCTGATATCTGGCAGCCAGATGTCCAACATGAACTCCTCTGGCTGAGTTAAGGAGATTTTGGGATCTTTGCTCTCAGAGCAGAATATAGTTGTTCTTCTCAAAATATGGCACACAACCTCAGTTTTCTGCATATATCAGTATTGGTTGATATTGGATATTGGAATTTAAGAGTTGGACAATATCAGTACATCGGATATCGGTAAAAAAAAAGCCTATATCGAACATCCTTACTTCAAATATGTTGCTGCAAGCTATTA
>JALJCO010012115.1:15000-65685 GCA_023101725.1 Atherinomorus stipes | reverse complement strand
CTGGAGAACTGATCTGGTATAACTGGTCCTGGAGAACTGGTTTGGTAGAACTGGTCCTGGAGAATTGGTCTGGCAGAACTGGTCTGGTAGAACTGGTTTTGGTAGAACTGGTCCTTGAGAACTGGTCTGGTAGAACTGGTCCTGGAGAACTGGTCTGAGGTAGAACTGGTCCTGGAGGACAGGTCTGGCAGAACTGGTCTGGTAGAACTGGTTTGGTAGAACTGGTCCTGGAGAACTGGTCTATTAGAACTGGTCTGGAGTAGAACTGGTTTGGTAGAACTGGTCTGGTAGAACTGGTCCTGTAGAACTGGTCTGGTAGAACTGGTCCTGGAGAACTGGTCTGGTAGAACTGGTCTGAGTAGAACTAGTCCTGGAGAACTGGTCCTGTAGAACTGGTCTGGTAGAACTGGTTTGGTAGAACTGGTCTGGTAGAACTGGTCCTGTAGAACTGGTCTGGTAGAACTGGTTTGGTAGAACTGGTCCTGGAGACCTGGTCTGGTAGAACTGGTCCTGTAGAACTGGTGTATCTAGTCCTGAGAACTGGTCTGGTAAAACTGGTTCTGTAGAACTGGTCCGTAGAACTGGTCCTGAAAACCGGTCTGGTAGAACTGGTCCTGAGAGCTGGTCTGGTAGAGCTGGTCCTGTAGAACTGGTCTGGTAGAACTGGTCCTGGAGAACTAGTATGGTAGATCTGGTCCTGGAGAACTGGTCTGGTAGAACTGGTCCTGGCGAACTGGTCTGGTAGAACTGGTCCTGGAGAACTAGTATGGTAGAACTGGTCCTGGAGAACTAGTATGGTGGAACTGGTCCTGGAGAACTGGTCTGGTAGAACTGGTCCTGGCGAACTGGTCTGGTAGAACTGGTCCTGGAGAACTAGTATGGTAGAACTGGTCCTGGAGAACTAGTATGGTAGAACTGGTCCTGGAGAACTGGTCTGGTGGAACTGGTCCTGTAGAACTGGTCTGGTAGTACTGCTCATGTAGAACTGGTCCTTTAGAATTGGTCTGGTATAACTGGTCCTGAGAACTGGTCTGTATCTGGTCATGTAGACCTTGTCTGGTAGAACTGGTCCTGTTGAACTGACCCTTTGGAACTGGTCCTGGAGAACTGATCTGGTATAACTGGTCCTGGAGAACTGGTTTGGTAGAACTGGTCCTGGAGAACTGGTCTGGCAGAACTGGTCTGGTAGAACTGGTCCTTGAGAACTGGTCTGGTAGAACTGGTCCTGGAGAACTGGTCTGGTAGAACTGGTCCTGGAGAACTGGTCTGGCAGAACTGGTCTGGTAGAACTGGTTTGGTAGAACTGGTCCTTGAGAACTGGTCTGGTAGAACTGGTCCTGGAGAACTGGTCTGGTAGAACTGGTCTGGGAGAACTGGTCCTGGAGAACTGGTCCTGTAGAACTGGTCTGGTAGAACTGGTTTGGTAGAACTGGTCTGGTAGAACTGGTCCTGTAGAACTGGTCTGGTAGAACTGGTTTGGTAGGACTGGTCCTGGAGACCTGGTCTGGTAGAACTGGTCCTGTAGAACTTGGTCTGTATCTAGTCCTGAGAACTGGTCTGGTAGAACTGGTCCTGGAGAACTGGTCTGGTAGAACTGGTCCTGTAGAACTGGTCTGTATCTGGTCCTGGAGAACTGGTCTGGTAGTACTGCTCCTGTAGAACTGGTCCTGTAGAACTGGTCTGTATCTGGTCCTGAGAACTGGTCTGGTAGAACTGGTCCTGGAGAACTGGTCTGGTAGAACTGGTTTGGTAGAACTGGTCCTGGCGAACTGGTCCTGGAGAACTGGTCTGTATCTGGTCCTGGAGAACTGGTCTGGTAGTACTGGTCCTGTAGAACTGGTCTGTATCTGGTCATGTAGACCTTGTCTGGTAGAACTGGTCCTGTAGAACTGGTCCTTTAGAACTGGTCCTGGAGAACTGGTCTGGTAGTACTGGTCCTTTAGAACTGGTCCTGTAGAACTGGTCTGTATCTGGTCATGTAGACCTTGTCTGGTAGAACTGGTCCTTTAGAACTGGTCCTGGAGAACTGATCTGGTATAACTGGTCCTGGAGAACTGGTCTGGTAGTACTGGTCCTTTAGAACTGGTCCTGTAGACCTGGTCTGGTAGAACTGGTTTGGTAGAACTGGTCCTGGAGAACTGGTCTGGTAGAACTGGTCCTGTGGAACTGGTCTGGTAGAACTGATCCTGTAGAGCTGGTCTGTATCTGGTCCTGGAGAACTGGTCTGGTAGTACTGGTCCTTTAGAACTGGTCCTGGAGAACTGGTCCTTTAGAACTGGTCCTGGAGAACTGATCTGGTATAACTGGTCCTGGAGAACTGGTCTGGTAGTACTGGTCCTTTAGAACTGGTCTGGTAGAACTGGTCCTTTAGAACTGGTTTGGTAGAACTGGTCCTGTAGAACTGGTCCTGGAGAACTGGTCTGGTAGTACTGGTCCTTTAGAACTGGTCTGGTAGAACTGGTCCTTTAGAACTGGTCCTGTAGACCTGGTCCTGTAGAACTGGTCCTGTAGAGCTGGTCTGTATCTGGTCCTGGAGAACTGGTCTGGTAGTACTGGTCCTGTAGAACTGGTCTGTATCTGGTCATGTAGACCTTGTCTGGTAGAACTGGTCCTGTAGAACTGGTCCTTTAGAACTGGTCCTGGAGAACTGGTCTGGTAGTACTGGTCCTTTAGAACTGGTCCTGTAGAACTGGTCTGTATCTGGTCATGTAGACCTTGTCTGGTAGAACTGGTCCTTTAGAACTGGTCCTGGAGAACTGATCTGGTATAACTGGTCCTGGAGAACTGGTCTGGTAGTACTGGTCCTTTAGAACTGGTCCTGTAGACCTGGTCTGGTAGAACTGGTTTGGTAGAACTGGTCCTGGAGAACTGGTCTGGTAGAACTGGTCCTGTAGAACTGGTCTGGTAGAACTGATCCTGTAGAACTGGTGCTGTAGAACTGGTCCTGAGAACTGGTCCTGGAGAACTGGTCTGGTAGAACTGGTCCTGTAGAGCTGGTCTGTATCTGGTCCTGGAGAACTGGTCTGGTAGTACTGGTCCTTTAGAACTGGTCCTGGAGAACTGGTCCTTTAGAACTGGTCCTGGAGAACTGATCTGGTATAACTGGTCCTGGAGAACTGGTCTGGTAGTACTGGTCCTTTAGAACTGGTCTGGTAGAACTGGTCCTTTAGAACTGGTTTGGTAGAACTGGTCCTGTAGAACTGGTCCTGGAGAACTGGTCTGGTAGTACTGGTCCTTTAGAACTGGTCTGGTAGAACTGGTCCTTTAGAACTGGTCCTGTAGACCTGGTCCTGTAGAACTGGTCCTGTAGAGCTGGTCTGTATCTGGTCCTGGAGAACTGGTCTGGTAGTACTGGTCCTTTAGAACTGGTCTGTATCTGGTCATGTAGACCTTGTCTGGTAGAACTGGTCCTGTAGAACTGGTCCTTTAGAACTGGTCCTGGAGAACTGGTCTGGTAGTACTGGTCCTTTAGAACTGGTCTGGTAGAACTGGTCCTTTAGAACTGGTTTGGTAGAACTGGTCCTGTAGAACTGGTCCTGGAGAACTGGTCTGGTAGTACTGGTCCTTTAGAACTGGTCTGGTAGAACTGGTCCTTTAGAACTGGTTTGGTAGAACTGGTCCTGTAGAACTGGTCCTGGAGAACTGGTCTGGTAGTACTGGTCCTGGAGAACTGGTCCTGTAGACCTGGTCTGAGCTTCAGGTGGTCTGGTTCCGGTACTCAGGTTGTGGTTCCAGCAGTTCAGCGTCTTTGTGTCTCGGTTCTGTAATTCAGACGTGACCTGAAAAAAAGGAGGAAAATTACAGAAATGAAAGAAATACAAACAAAAAATGCAACGGAGAAATTAGCGATTAGAAACGGGAAAAATAATCCAGACGTGTCATAAATACGGAAACTGTGTTCCTGCATCAACGTTGTGTAGAAGTTGTGTCAAGATAAGAGCTGCGTAAACAAACACAACAACAACAATATTCAGTGTTATTTACACAGATGTATAAACAATATCAGTCACTGCAGCTTACAGGCGGAACGGAAACGTTTAAATCAAAGGAAAGAAACATTTTAAAAGTAAAAATTAGATTAAATTACTTTAAAGAAAAGAAACATGAGCGTTTTGCGTGTTTCACCATCTTGCGGCGCCGCCATTGCTTAGGGAACGAGTCCAGATTAGCATTAAATAAAGTGTCAGATTAACGAGTGTTCATAATATACCGTGTTTTTGTTGTTGGGGATTAAATCCAGTGTTTTCTCCACATGGCAGCGACTTATTCCTCCTCTGCTCTGATTGGCTGATATTCCTCCCCGATACGAACACGCTGACATCAGTGGACTGAGCAGCACCGTCCACGTTTGTCACAGACGGCAGAAATCTTCCTGAAATAAATGTCCGTGATCTTCTTCTTCACTTGTTACCACATTAAAGTTTCCTCTGATGTTCCAACAACCAGGAATGTGACGTCCTTCCACATTTCCTCCATGTTGGGACGAAAAACGTCCCGTTCTCATCTGTTCTCGTTACACATGGACAGAAACGCTCCCTAAGTAATGGCGGACGGTCTTTGTGGCGTTTGGCCGGATGAGTTTATGAAATGAAGAAGAAAATTTTAACTTAATAAATAAAAGAAAAAAATGAACAAATCACAAAAAGCAAAGATGACGTCAAATAAGAAGAAAAAAGAAGAAAAAGGAAAACACAAAAGTCCTACAACCAGGTCCTGGTCCAGACCTTAAACCAGGTCCTGGTCCAGACCTTAAACCAGGTTCAGACCTTAAACCAGGTCCTGGTTCAGACCTTAAACCAGGTCCTGGTTCAGACCTTAAACCAGGTCCCGGTCCAGACCTTAAACCAGGTCCCGGTTCAGACCTTAAACCAGGTCCCGGTCCAGACCTTAAACCAGGTCCTGGTCAGACCTTAAACCAGGTCCCGGTTCAGACCTTAAACCAGGTCCCGGGTCAGACCTTAAACCAGGTCCCGGTCCAGACCTTAAACCAGGTTCAGACCTTAAACCAGGTCCTGGTCCAGACCTTAAACCAGGTCCTGGTCCAGACCTTAAACCAGGTCCCGGTTCAGACCTTAGACCAGGTCCCGGTCCAGACCTTAAACCAGGTCCCGGTCCAGGCCTTAAACCAGGTCCCGGTCCAGGCCTTAAACCAGGTCCCGGTCCAGGCCTTAAACCAGGTCCCGGTCCAGACCTTAAACCAGGTCCCGGTCCAGGCCTTAAACCAGGTCCCGGTCCAGGCCTTAAACCAGGTCCCGGTCCAGACCTTAAACCAGGTCCCGGTTCAGACCTTAAACCAGGTCCTGGTCCAGGCCTTAAACCAGGTCCTGGTCCAGACCTTAAACCAGGTCCTGGTCCAGACCTTAAACCAGGTCCCGGTCCAGACCTTAAACCAGGTCCTGGTCCAGACCTTAAACCAGGTTCAGACCTTAAACCAGGTCCTGGTCCAGGCCTTAAACCAGGTCCCGGTTCAGACCTTAAACCAGGTCCCGGTCCAGACCTTAAACCAGGTCCCGGTCCAGACCTTAAACCAGGTCCTGGTCCAGACCTTAAACCAGGTCCCGGTTCAGACCTTAAACCAGGTCCTGGTCCAGGCCTTAAACCAGGTCCTGGTCCAGACCTTAAACCAGGTCCTGGTCCAGACCTTAAACCAGGTCCCGGTCCAGACCTTAAACCAGGTCCTGGTCCAGACCTTAAACCAGGTTCAGACCTTAAACCAGGTCCTGGTCCAGGCCTTAAACCAGGTCCTGGTCCAGACCTTAAACCAGGTCCTGGTCCAGACCTTAAACCAGGTCCTGGTCCAGACCTTAAACCAGGTCCCGGTCCAGGCCTTAAACCAGGTCCCGGTCCAGACCTTAAACCAGGTCCCGGGTCAGACCTTAAACCAGGTCCCGGTTCAGACCTTAAACCAGGTCCTGGTCCAGACCTTAAACCAGGTCCTGGGTCAGACCTTAAACCAGGTTCAGACCTTAAACCAGGTCCTGGGTCAGACCTTAAACCAGGTCCTGGGTCAGACCTTAAACCAGGTCCTGGTCCAGACCTTAAACCAGGTCCCGTTCAGACCTTAAACCAGGTCACGGTCCAGACCTTAAACCAGGTCACGTCCAGACCTTAAACCAGGTCCCGGTCCAGACCTTAAACCAGGTTCAGACCTTAAACCAGGTCCTGGTTCAGACCTTAAACCAGGTCCTGGTCAGACCTTAAACCAGGTCCCGGTCCAGACCTTAAACCAGGTCCCGGTCCAGACCTTAAACCAGGTTCAGACCTTAAACCAGGTCCTGGTTCAGACCTTAAACCAGGTCCTGGTCCAGACCTTAAACCAGGTCCCGGTTCAGACCTTAAACCAGGTCCTGGTTCAGACCTTAAACCAGGTCCTGGTCCAGACCTTAAACCAGGTCCCGGTTCAGACCTTAAACCAGGTCCCGGTCCAGACCTTAAACCAGGTCCCGGTCCAGACCTTAAACCAGGTTCAGACCTTAAACCAGGTCCTGGTTCAGACCTTAAACCAGGTCCTGGTCCAGACCTTAAACCAGGTCCCGGTTCAGACCTTAAACCAGGTCCCGGTCCAGACCTTCCGGTCCAGACCTTAAACCAGGTCCTGGTCCAGACCTTAAACCAGGTTCAGACCTTAAACCAGGTCCTGGTTCAGACCTTAAACCAGGTCCTGGTCCAGACCTTAAACCAGGTCCCGGGTCAGACCTTAAACCAGGTCCCGGTCCAGACCTTAAACCAGGTCCTGGTTCAGACCTTAAACCAGGTTCAGACCTTAAACCAGGTCCTGGTCCAGACCTTAAACCAGGTCCCGGTTCAGACCTTAAACCAGGTCCCGTTTCAGACCTTAAACCAGGTCCCGGGTCAGACCTTAAACCAGGTCCCGGGTCCAGACCTTAAACCAGGTCCTGGTCCAGACCTTAAACCAGGTCCCGGTTCAGACCTTAAACCAGGTCCCGGTTCAGACCTTAACCCAGGTCCCGGTCCAGACCTTAAACCAGGTCCCGGGTCCAGACCATAGACTGTATATAATTACTGGACGTAGCTTCCGGTCTCTTCTGAATAGAGAAATGTGAAGCCAGTTGGGCGTGTCTTACCGTCGCCATCTTGCCGTGTCACGTACGTCGTCACTCCAGGAAAATCCTAAAATGGGCACAGCGCGGCCGCGGGACAAATGATTGACAGCTGACGTACTGTGGGCTAAACGCTAACTGAGCTAACACGAAACTAAGAGGAGCTAACAAAGATAAGCCCCCTAAAGCGGCATGGTTAAGGTAAGACATGCTTAGACTTGCAATTCGCTGACTAAACACCGCCGTTGTGCGACTCTGTAACAAACTGAGACCTTATTAAGAGCAAAGAAGGAGCTAACTAGGAGCCTCCGGTCGGCAGGCGGAGCTTCCGGTCTGCCGCATGTCAATCATAAGGATACGCCCTTAATTATGTGTAATTTGAAGAATAAATAACATCTAAACGAATGAGTTATAAAAAAATTCACCCCCTCACAGTTGACATGAAGGTAAACGTGACCTAATAAACCTAAAATGATTTTTGAACCAGGCTGTAAACCTGTTTATTTCTGCTGTGAAGTCGGCGTTTTTAACATGGGAGTCTATGGGGATTTGCTCGCTCTTGGAGCCAGCCCCTAGCGGATGAAGGGAGGATTACACTATATACAATGCGGAAGAGAGCTTCACTGTTCTGAGGCGGAGTTTGCCCCTTGGTCCAGACCTTAAACCAGGTCCCGGTCCAGACCTTAAACCAGGTCCCGGGTCAGACCTTAAACCAGGTCCCGGTTCAGACCTTAAACCAGGTCCCGGGTCAGACCTTAAACCGGTACCGGGTCCTGGTTCAGACCTTAAACCAGGTCCTGGTCCAGACCTTAAACCAGGTCCTGGTTTAGACCTTAAACCGGGTCCTGGTTCAGACCTTAAACCAGGTCCCGGTCCAGACCTTAAACCAGGTCCTGGTTTAGACCTTAAACCGGGTCCTGGTTCAGACCTTAAACCAGGTCCCGGTCCAGACCTTAAACCAGGTCCTGGTCCAGACCTTAAACCAGATCCTGGTCCAGACCTTAAACCAGGTCCTGGTCCAGACCTTAAACCAGGTTCAGACCTTAAACCAGGTCCCGGTTCAGACCTTAAACCAGGTCCTGGTCCAGACCTTAAACCGGGTACTGGTCCAGACCTTAAACCAGGTTCAGACCTTAAACCAGGTCCTGGTTCAGACCTTAAACCAGGTCCTGGTCCAGACCTTAAACCGGGTCCTGGTCCAGACCTTAAACCAGATCCTGGTCCAGACCTTAAACCAGATCCTGGTCCAGACCTTAAACCAGGTCCTGGTCCAGACCTTAAACTAGGTTCAGACCTTAAACCAGGTCCTGGTCCAGACCTTAAACCAGGTCCTGGTCCAGACCTTAAACCAGATCCTGGTCCAGACCTTAAACCAGGTCCTGGTCCAGACCTTAAACCAGGTCCTGGTCCAGACCTTAAACCAGGTTCAGACCTTAAACCAGGTCCCGGTTCAGACCTTAAACCAGGTCCTGGTCCAGACCTTAAACCGGGTACTGGTCCAGACCTTAAACCAGGTTCAGACCTTAAACCAGGTCCTGGTCCAGACCTTAAACCAGGTCCTGGTCCAGACCTTAAACCAGATCCCGGTCCAGACCTTAAACCAGGTCCTGGTCCAGACCCTCCGTCCTTCACCGAGACTTCCCCGCGCGCCCCCGCTGCTCTGCCACGCGGCGGCGCGCGGCCAGGCTCGTGCCCGGCACCGTGGACCGGACCTCGCGCGCAGCGGCAGAGGGGGGGGCCAGCACCTCCAGCACCGCGTGCCTCCACCGCCTTCCAGCGGCTCTCGCGGCTTCCAGCAGCGGCTCCTCGGCGCGTGCTTCGGGGTTCGGGATTGGCGGGACCTCCGCTCCTCCTGGACGGCGCTTCGGAGGAAGTTTAGCGGCCACAGCGAACCCGGAGGGCGGAAGAATGAGGCAGAGCCGGCCGGGCTGCCGGACCGCCGCCGGCTAACGGCTAGCCGGTCGCGGCGACCCGAGCGTCCCGGGGCGGATTTAACTTCCTGACAGCCTCCGTAATCCCGCTTTCACCGGATTATCTCGCTTCTGGAGGACTTCCCGACGCCGAACAAGTTTCCCTCCCTCCGCCCGGACATGGACACGGACTCGCTGGCGGGGGACGTGGAGTCTCTCCACGGAGGACTGGGTCTCCTGGACCCCCTGGTGGACCGGATCCTGGCGGACGCGGTGTCCCAGCTGCAGGGGTGGCTCCGAGTTTACGGTAAGAAAAACACTCCTGGGGGGGGGGGGGGTCTGAGGGGTCTGCCGGTCCGGTTCAGTCCTCAGGACACGGAGCTGGTTCCTGGAGACCGGATCAGTCCTCAGACCAGGATCCGCTTCCTGTTCTCAGTTTAGGAACTGATCCGGATCAGTCAGTGTAAACACACCAGAACAGGATCAGAACCAGATCAGGGTCTTTCCCAGAACTGAAGACATGTGGATCAGTTCTGGACTGGTCCAGGTTTTCCAGATTCAGATCTAAAGCGGAACTTTTCTGAACCAGTTCCAGGGTTTAACCAGGACCAGATTCAGGTCTGGTTCTGTTCCTGTAAACATGGGGGGATGTGTAGACCACGTGGACTCCTCATCCACAAGTTCTCTCCCTCAGATGTAGAACGGGTCTGAAGTGGTCTGAGGTGGTCTCAGGAGGGTTTCTGGTCCTGTGCAGGTCTCAGTTCCTCGTTTCTCTCCAGCATCATTTCCTCATCTGAGGATTCTGACGTCACAGCGGAGGTCAGGCTGTGCGTGCGTGTGTGTGCGTGCGTGTCTCAGGACGACCTGTCAGGTTGACACTCAGCGTTTCTGAGAGGCTGGTGTTGCCATGGTGACGAGCTGACACCAGCTGATGCAGGTGTTTGGGTTTCTGGAGGTGATGCCTTCAAGACACGCGGGAGAAACTGGTCCCGGAGCTGAAACCGGAACCCAGACCTGGTACTGGTCCTGGAACAGAAACTGGACCCGGAGCACAAAACCAGACACCAGAGCTGGTACTGGTCCTGGATCAGAAACCGGTCCCGGAGCAGAAACCGGACCCAGATCTGAAACCGGCCCGGTCCTGGAGCAGAAACTGGACCCGGAGCACAAAACCGGACCCCAGAGCTGATACTGGTCCTGCATCAGAAACTGGTCCTGAAGCAGAAACTGGACCTGGAGCACAAAACCAGACACCAGAGCTGGTACTGGTCCTGGATCAGAAACCGGTCCCGGAGCAGAAACCGGACCCAGATCTGAAACCGGCCCGGTCCTGGAACAGAAACCAGTCTCGGAGTAAAAACTGGACCCGAGAGCTGGTACTGGTCCTGGAGCAGAAACCGGACCCAGATCTGAAACCGGCCCGGTCCTGGAGCAGAAACTGGACCCGGAGCACAAAACCGGACCCCAGAGCTGATACTGGTCCTGCATCAGAAACTGGTCCTGGAGCAGAAACTGGTTCCGGAGCCGAAACCGGACCCAGATCTGAAACTGGCCCGGTCCTGGAGCAGAAACTGGACCCGGAGCTGAAACCGGACCCAGATCTGAAACCGGCCCGGTCCTGGAACAGAAACCAGTCTCGGAGTAAAAACTGGACCCGAGAGCTGGTACTGGTCCTGGATCAGAAACCGGTCCCAGAAACCGGTCCCGGAGCAGAAACCGGTCCAGGAGCAGAAACTGGACCGGGTCCGGTTTCTGATCCGGTCCTGGAGCAGAAACCTCTGGCTTCCAGTTCTGGACCAGACGTGTTTGTGGTGCGTTCACTGTCCGACATCTGAATTGGAAAAATGAAACCGAAAACTTTCCTGAATTTTCCTGAAGTTAAAATCCAGAAAAAAAAACTTGAACTGAACCTTTAAAAACTAAACCTCAACAACCCAGGATGTTCTGGCCTGACCCAGAACCAGATCCAGACCCAGATCCAGAACCAGAACATGTCCACTATGAAAACCAGAACGTCAGATTAAACAAATGAAGCATTTTCTGCAGCTCCAGTTGCAGCAGCTGTGTTTTCCCACACCTCCTGAATGCAGCGCCCCCCTCGCTGTGATGTCAGCGGCCGGTCTGTGCCGGTGATCTCACCCGGCAGGACTCTGGTTCTGGCATCGGATCCTCATTCCTCCAACAATGGCTGCAGCCGCGCTGCCTTCAGGGTCACCTCATCCCGTAGGAATGTACAGACCAGCTGTTTGTGTTACACGTGGATGTCTGAGCGTGCACGTCAGCTGTTCCTGTAAACACGCTGAGGATGATGATGATGATGATGTTACGGTACTGATGTGATGCAGTAGAAATGTAGACCGATACCGCTCCTGCTGTGGTGATACCGCTGGTCCGAGAGACCGATACATCGCCGGACGATATTTTAGGGCTGATATTTGTGTTTTTTGCTGGTGATTTGAGGTTATGAAAAATTTTGAGGACTATATATATCTATATGTATATATATATATATATTATATATATATATATGTGTGTGTGTGTGTGTATACATTTATTTATTTATTTATTTATATATAAATATCGATACACTGAAATATCAAAATATTTTCATATACTGATTTCATATGAAACTAGACCACCAGCACGGACCCGGACCACAGAAACCTGTTAGATGGTCCGGATCTGTTTCCATCACCGAGAGGAACAGCTGGATGCTGCTGCGTCGCCACGTTGCCTAGCAACCAGTTTAAACAGCATCCTCATGAAGTCCTGGTTTATTCTGGAAAACTGGTTTTAACGTGTTAATGTTTACTTCACTGGTTTAACTGGTCTGAATGTGGACTGGTTCCCAGAAACCACAGAGGTTCTGGGACGGGGCCCGAACCAGAACCAGAACCGTGTCTGTGTGACAGAACCTCATGTGTTAATGGATCAGAGGTTGAGCAGCATGGAGGGATGATCCAGTCCTCACCCCAGGATCCTGGTCTGGTCCAGCCTCTCAGCAGCCTGAAGGGGGATGATGGGGGTCCTGGTCTGCAGCTGATGAGGGGACCTGGTCTCTGGACTCCAGTTCTGACTCTGATGAGGGGACCTGGTCTCTGGACTCCAGTTCTGACTCTGATGAGGGGACCTGGTCTCTGGACTCCAGTTCTGACTCTGATATGGGGACCTGGTCTCTGGACTCCAGTTCTGACTCTGATGAGGGGACCTGGTCTCTGGACTCCAGTTCTGACTCTGATGAGGGGACCTGGTCTCTGGACTCCAGTTCTGACTCTGATGAGGGGGACCTGGTCTCTGGACTCCAGTTCTGACTCTGATGAGGGGACCTGGTCTCTGGACTCCAGTTCTGACTCTGATGAGGGGACCTGGTCTCTGGACTCCAGTTCTGACTGATGAGGGGACCTGGTCTCTGGACTCCAGTTCTGACTCTGATGAGGGGACCTGGTCTCTGGACTCCAGTTCTGACTCTGATGAGGGGACCTGGTCTCTGGACTCCAGTTCTGACTCTGATGAGGGGACCTGGTTTCTGGACTCCAGTTCTGACTCTGATGAGGGGACCTGGTCTCTTGACTCCAGTTCTGACTCTGATGAGGGAACCTGGTCTCTGGACTCCAGTTCTGACTCTGATGAGGGGACCTGGTCTCTGGACTCCAGTTCTGACTCTGATGAGGGGACCTGGTCTCTGGACTCCAGTTCTGACTCTGATGAGGGGACCTGGTCTCTGGACTCCAGTTCTGAGACAGTTCCTTCCCTCTGATTGGTCCACGTGTTGGATGATGTCATTGGTAGTGTGTGCAGAAGTGGGCGGAGCCTCATACCTGAGGATGGGACGTTGGGCGTGGTCCTGCTGTTGCTAGGCGACAGAGTTTCTGTCAGTGTTGTTGTGGTCCGTCTGGCTGCAGCAGATGAGTCGCCTGTCGCCGGGACAATGGAGGCAGATCAGGGAGGAAATGGAAAGTTCCTCCACGGGGGGGGGGGGGGGGGGGGGGCAGGATTTCCCCTCTGAAACAAACAGCGGTCCAGCATGTGCAGCTTTCTATTTCGGGACCAGAGTGGAAAAACACGGGCCGTCGCCATGGTTACAGAAACGGATCACAGGTTATTTAAGTTTTTATTTCCCAGATTTCACCTTTAACCCGTAAAACGGAGGAAAAAGACGAGCGGAGAAGGAAGCAAACGTGAACGAGGAAGAGGAGTAAAGGAGAAGCGGAACCGCTGCCAGAGAGATTAGATTAAAAATAAACAAACAGCAGATTAAATGCTGAGACGTTTACACACCTGCATCCCCGCCGCGAGGGTTTGATAGCGGAACAATGAGATCTCACGAGGTTTCATAGCGGAACAATGAGATCTCACGAGGTTTCGTAGCGGAACAATGAGATCTCACGAGGTTTCGTAGCGGAACAATGAGATCTCACGAGGTTTCATAGCGGAACAATGAGATCTCACGAGGTTTGATAGCGGAACAATGAGATCTCACGAGGTTTCATAGCGGAACAATGAGATCTCACGAGGTTTCATAGCGGAACAATGAGATCTCACGAGGTTTGATAGCGGAACAATGAGATCTCACGAGGTTTCGTTAGTAAAAATATCGATACAGAGCTTTCTCATGTTGGTACTGTGACGTTCTGGTTTAGGTTCCTTACGTAACAGCTACAAAACCACGTTTTTTTCTGCTGAGATCTCAAAATGAATCGATCAGCGTCTGATATTATCGGCCGATATCAGCATTAAAATGTGATATAAAAAATGTCCTTGAATTTTTTTAAAAGAAAAAAGTAAAAACTTATTTTTTTTCATTTACGTATTTATTTTATTTACTAACAAAAGAAAATGTCAGTATCGTTTTGTAGATTTATTTATTAAATATTTTTTTATAAAGTAAAAAATGTCAGTTTTGTTTATTTATTCATTTAATAATTTTTTTAAAGAAAAAAATGTATGTATTGTTTTTGTTTATTTTATTTGAAAAAGCAGAGAAATGTTATCGTTTTAATTTGTTTTCCTTTTAATTAAAAAATGTTTGCATCGTTTTTGTTCTTTTATTACTTTTATTTATTAAAAAAAGAGAAAAAATATGTTGTGTCGTCTTTAAAAATGTTGCTTTAAAAAGTTTAAAATGTCGGTACTTTTTTAATTATGTTTTAAAAAAAAGAAAAAATAGATATGATGTTTTTTTATTTTATTTAAATTTTGTTTCGTAAAAATAATGTCAGTATTGCTTTTATAAAACAAAAAAAAGTGAAAAAATGTGTTGGGATCGTTTTTAATTTAAAAAAAAATATTTTTTTAAATTGTCGGAATTTTTTATTATTATTTATTTATTTTAAAAAATGAAAGATGAGAAAATGTCAATATTGTTTTTTATATTTCTTTTATATATTTTGTAAAGTAAAAAATGTTGGTATTATTTATTTTTTTTAAAAAAAAAAAAGAAAATGTCGGTATTGATTGTATTAATTTATTCTATTTTTTAAAAAAAAAGAAAATAAAGAAAACGTATAGTTTTTTTAAATTAATTTTTTCTGTTTTTTTTTTTAAGGAAATGTCGGTATTGTTTATTTCGATCCATATTTCTACAAACAAAATATTGTGAGATCTCCTTGTTTCGTTACAAAACATTTCGAGTCCCTGTTATCCTGGAAGAACTTCATTTCCCAGCATTCCTTTCAGAGTCATGTGACTACGGTGCAGCTGCTACTGCTACAGACTGACTTGCTTTGAAGCTGCTGATAACATGTCTACTAGTATCTGATATATGGTAGTATCTAATACCTGCTAGTATCTGATATATGGTAGTATCTAATACCTGCTAGTATCTGATATATGGTAGTATCTAATACCTGCTAGTATCTGATATATGGTAGTATGTAATACCTGCTAGTATCTGATATATGGTAGCATGTAATACCTGCTAGTATCTGATATATGGTAGTATGTAATACCTGCTAGTATCTGATATATGGTAGTATCTAATACCTGCTAGTATCTGATATATGGTAGTATCTATCTAATACCTGCTAGTATCTGATATATGTTAGTATCTAATACCTGCTGGTATCTAAAATATGCTAGTATCTAATACCTGCTAGTATCTGATATATGCAAGTATCTAATACCTGCTAGTATCTGATATATGGTAGTATCTAATACCTGCTAGTATCTGATATATGGTAGTATCTATCTAATACCTGCTAGTATCTGATATATGCAAGTATCTAATACCTGCTAGTATCTGATATATGGTAGTATCTATCTAATACCTGCTAGTATCTGATATATGTTAGTATCTAATACCTGCTAGTATTTGATATATGGTAGTATCTAATATCTGCTAGTATCTGATATATGGTAGTATCTAATACCTGCTAGTATCTGATATATGGTAGTATCTAATACCTGCTAGTATTTAATACCTGCAAGTATCTGATATATGGTAGTATCTAATACCTGCTAGTATCTGATATATGGTAGTATCTAATACCTGCTAGTATCTGATATATGGTAGTATCTAATACCTGCTAGTATCTGATATATGGTAGTATCTAATACCTGCTAGTATCTGTATATGGTAGTATCTAATACCTGCTAGTATCTGTATATGGTAGTATCTAATACCTGCTAGTATCTAATACCTGCTAGTATCTGATATATGGTAGTATTTAATACCTGCTAGTATCTGTATATGGTAGTATCTAATACCTGCTAGTATCTAATACCTGCTAGTATCTGATATATGGTAGTATCTGATATATGGTAGTATTACTGGTGTTTACTGTGACTTGGAAAGCTGGTTACTATGATGAAGTAACGTGTACTCAGGTTATGTAAGTGAGTAATACCAGACAGAGTACCGTGCTGTAAACACATCACCATCATCATGTGACCTCGGAGGCGGTCTGGTCTGGTCCAGCTTCTGGTCCAGCTCCTAGACCGTCTCAGCTCTGAGAACCGGGTCCTCAGGCTGGACCGGAAGCTTCCTGGATGGGTGAAGCCGGTCCCAGCAGATGCTGCAGGACCGGATTCCTGAGCCCCCCCTCTGCCCCCCCAGCAGCGGATCCATGGCTCCGGTTTCAGCCTGCGGGTATTTTTAGCGCGAGGCTGCGGTCGGCTCTCCTCCAGGTTTCCGCAGGATGACAGGAGGACGAGGCGGCATCACTGTCCTGTCTGGTTTTTACTGGTGTCAGTGAACGCATCACCAGCTGCTCCACATCCACCAATCACAAGCCAGGATGAGGCCGTGCTCACAGAGCTGTGATGTCATCTGTTACATCAGCAGCAGCAGCGGTTTGAGGCCAAACAGGAAGTGATGTCACATCTGTTCCGACGAGTCACTTTTAAAGGAGCATTTCACCATTTTTCACCAGAAACCAGAGACCTGGATCCATCTGCTGCTCCAGACCTGGTCCTGATATCTGGATCCATCTGCTGCTCCAGACCTGGTCCTGATATCTGGATCCATCTGCTGCTCCAGACCAGGTCCCGATATCTGGATCCTTCTGCTGCTCCAGACCTGGTCCTGATATCTGGATCCATCTGCTGCTCCAGACCAGGTCCTGATATCTGGATCCATCTGCTGCTCCAGACCAGGTCCTGATATCTGGATCCATCTGCTGCTCCAGACCAGGTCCTGATATTTGGATCCATCTGCTGCTCAAGACCTGGTCCTAATATCTGGATCCATCTGCTACTCCAGACCTGGTCCTGATATCTGGATCCATCTGCTGCTCAAGACCTGGTCCTGATATCTGGATCCATCTGCTGCTCCAGACCTGGTCCTGATATCTGGATCCATCTGCTGCTCCAGACCTGGTCCTGATATCTGGATCCATCTGCTGCTCCAGACCAGGTCCTAATATCTGGATCCTTCTGCTGCTCAGACCTGGTCCTGATATCTGGATCCATCTGCTTCTCCAGACCAGGTCCTGATATCTGGATCCATCTGCTGCTCCAGACCAGGTCCTGATATCTGGATCCATCTGCTGCTCCAGACCAGGTCCTGATATCTGGATCCATCTGCTGCTCAGACCTGGTCCTGATATCTGGATCCATCTGCTGCTCTAGACCAGGTCCTGATATCTGGATCCATCTGCTGCTCAAGACCTGGTCCTGATATCTGGATCCACCTGCTGCTCCAGACCAGGTCCTGATATCTGGATCCATCTGCTGCTCCAGACCTGGTCCTGATATCTGGATCCATCTGCTGCTCCAGACCTGGTCCTGATATCTGGATCCATCTGCTGCTCAGACCTGGTCCTGATATCTGGATCCATCTGCTGCTCCAGACCTGGTCCTGATATCTGGATCCATCTGCTGCTTCAGACCAGGTCCTGATATCTGGATCCATCTGCTGCTCCAGACCAGGTCCTGATATCTGGATCCATCTGCTGCTCCAGACCAGGTCCTGATAGCTGGATCTATCATGTTCTGGGACAGGGATCAGGTGGACCAGGTCCTGATATCTGGATCTATCATGTTCTGGGACAGGGATCAGGTGGACCAGGTCCTGATATCTGGATCTATCATGTTCTGGGACAGGGATCAGGTGGACCAGGTCCTGATAGCTGGATCTATCATGTTCTGGGACAGGGATCAGGTGGACCAGGTCCTGATAGCTGGATCTATCATGTTCTTGGACAGGGATCAGGTGGACCACCTGGTCCTGATAGCTGGATCTATCATGTTCTGGGACAGGGATCAGGTGGACCACCAGGTCCTGATATCTGGATCTATCATGTTCTGGGACAGGGATCAGGTGGACCACCTGGTCCTGATAGCTGGATCTATCATGTTCTGGGACAGGGATCAGGTGGACCAGGTCCTGATAGCTGGATCTATCATGTTCTTGGACAGGGATCAGGTGGACCACCTGGTCCTGATAGCTGGATCTATCATGTTCTGGGACAGGGATCAGGTGGACCACCAGGTCCTGATAGCTGGATCTATCATGTTCTGGGACAGGGATCAGGTGGACCACCAGGTCCTGATAGCTGGATCTATCATGTTCTGGGACAGGGATCAGGTGGACCAGGTCCTGATAGCTGGATCTATCATGTTCTGGGACAGGGATCAGGTGGACCACCAGGTCCTGATACCTGGATCTATCATGTTCTGGGACAGGGATCAGGTGGACCAGGTCCTGATAGCTGGATCTATCATGTTCTGGGACAGGGATCAGGTGGACCACCTGGTCCTGATAGCTTGGATCTATCATGTTCTGGGACAGGGATCAGGTGGACCACCTGGTCCTGATACCTGGATCTATCATGTTCTGGGACAGGGATCAGGTGGACCAGGTCCTGATAGCTGGATCTATCATGTTCTGGGACAGGGATCAGGTGGACCAGGTCCTGATATCTGGATCTATCATGTTCTGGGACAGGGATCAGGTGGACCAGGTCCTGATAGCTGGATCTATCATGTTCTGGGACAGGGATCAGGTGGACCAGGTCCTGATAGCTGGATCTATCATGTTCTGGGACAGGGATCAGGTGGACCACCAGGTCCTGATATCTGGATCTATCATGTTCTGGGACAGGGATCAGGTGGACCAGGTCCTGATAGCTGGATCTATCATGTTCTGGGACAGGGATCAGGTGGACCAGGTCCTGATATCTGGATCTATCATGTTCTGGGACAGGGATCAGGTGGACCAGGTCCTGATAGCTGGATCTATCATGTTCTGGGACAGGGATCAGGTGGACCACAGGTCCTGATAGCTGGATCTATCATGTTCTGGGACAGGGATCAGGTGGACCAGGTCCTGATAGCTGGATCTATCATGTTCTGGGACAGGGATCAGGTGGACCAGGTCCTGCGTAGGTAATGAGGCAGGTGTGACATCATGTGACCTTTAACCGTGACGAGGCTGCAGAAAGTAGATCCGGCAGGTCGGAGCAGGGACCGTCTCTGTAAACCGGACCGTGACGTCACGACCCGAGTCCGGCTTTCCCAGGAATGTTGTGCATCCCAGGTCTTCCTCTGGGTCTGCACCTCACCCCCCCCCCCCCCCCCCCCCAGCAGGAATGTTCCAGCGGCTTCCGTCTGGGCTTCCTGCCAGGAAATGTCTGACATTCCATGTTTGGGTCAGAGTCGGGATGATCCGGGTGCCGGGAGTCCACGTCCCGGTTTCTGGTCTGTGTGGGTTTTATCTGCCGCTTCAGAGGAAACGAAGAGGAAGAGGAAGATGATGAAGTCATAGTTCCCATGAACGCCTGAACGCAGCGTCGTGCTTCTGCTTTACTGGGAAAACAGAAGTCCTGAACCGGCTCAGTCCACCAGTTTTCCCAGTCCAGCTTAAAACCACCTGTGGTGGTCTAGTCTGGGTCCAGTCTGGGTCCAGTCTGGGTCTAGTCTGGGTCTAGTCTGGGTCCGGTCTGGGTCCAGTCTGGGTCTAGTCTGGGTCCGGTCTGGGTCCGGTCTGGGTCCAGTCTGGGTCCAGTCTGGGTCTAGTCTGGGTCCAGTCTGGGTCTAGTCTGGGTCCAGTCTGGGTCCAGTCTGGGTCCAGTCTGGGTCCAGTCTGGGTCTAGTCTGGGTCCAGTCTGGGTCCAGTCTGGGTCTAGTCTGGGTCTAGTCTGGGTCCAGTCTGGGTCTAGTCTGGGTCTAGTCTGGGTCCAGTCTGGGTCTAGTCTGGGTCTAGTCTGGGTCTAGTCTGGGTCCGGTCTGGGTCCAGTCTGGGTCTAGTCTGGGTCTAGTCTGGGTCTAGTCTGGGTCCAGTCTGGATCTAGCCTGGGTCTAGTCTGGGTCCAGTCTGGGTCCAGTCTGGGTCTAGTCTGGATCTAGTCTGGGTCCAGTCTGGATCTAGTCTGGGTCTAGTCTGGGTCCAGTCTGGATCTAGTCTGGGTCTAGTCTGGGTCCAGTCTGGGTCCAGTCTGGGTCTAGTCTGGGTCCAGTCTGGGTCTAGTCTGGGTCCAGTCTGGGTCCAGTCTGGGTCCAGTCTGGGTCTAGTCTGGGTCCAGTCTGGATCTAGTCTGGGTCTAGTCTGGGTCCAGTCTGGGTCTAGTCTGGGTCTAGTCTGGGTCTAGTCTGGGTCCAGTCTGGGTCCAGTCTGGGTCCAGTCTGGGTCTAGTCTGGGTCCAGTCTGGATCTAGTCTGGGTCTAGTCTGGGTCCAGTCTGGGTCTAGTCTTGGGTCTAGTCTGGGTCCAGTCTGGGTCCAGTCTGGGTCCAGTCTGGATCTGGGAAGTCACTGTTGATGTAGAAATAATCCGGATTATTCTGCTTCAATAAACAACAACAATCAGCAGCTGAATCCTTCGGTAAATAAATACTACAGAGAAGTAAAATGTATTTATGAAGTACTTTTCACAGATACAAATCACAAAGTACGTAGTAGTACATAAAGTACAAGTGAACACATGAGAATGAATTATATAAAATAAAAACTCCACCAGACCACAGTCGAGGACAGAGTCTGAGGGACAGACCACTACCTGGACTCTGGAGTCTGGACCGACGACCTGGACTCTGGAGTCTACGGGACCTCTACCTGGACTCTGGAGACTACGGGACCCTCTACATGGACTCTGGAGTCTACGAGACCTCTACCCGGACTCTGGAGACTACGGGACCTCTACCTGGACTCTAGAGACTACAGGACCTCTACCTGGACTCTGGAGTCTACGGGACCTCTACCAGGACTCTGGAGTCTTCGGGACCTCTACCTGGACTTTGGAGTCTACGGGACCTCTACCTGGACTCTAGAGACTACAGGACCTCTACCTGGACTCTGGAGTCTACGGGACCTCTACCAGGACTTTGGAGTCTAAGGGACTTCTACCAGGACTCTGGAGTCTACGGAACCTCTACCTGGACTCTAGAGACTACAGGACCTCTACCTGGACTCTGGAGTCTTCGGGAGCTCTACCTGGACTTTGGAGTCTACGGAACCTCTACCAGGACTCTGGAGTCTACGGGACCTCTACCAGGACTCTGGAGTCTTCGGGACTTCTACCTGGACTCTGGAGTCTTCGGGACCTCTACCTGGACTTTGGAGTCTACGGGACCTCTACCAGGACTCTGGAGTCTACGGGACCTCTACCTGGACTCTAGAGACTACAGGACCTCTACCTGGACTCTGGAGTCTACGGGACCTCTACCTGGACTAGTGAGTCTTCGGGACCTCTACCTGGACTCTGGAGTCTACGGGACCTCTACCTGGACTAGTGAGTCTTCGGGACCTCTTACCTGGACTCTGGAGTCTAGGGAAACATTTACCTTACTCTGGAGTCTTTCGGACCTCTACCTGGACTCTGGAGTCTACGGGACCTCTACCTGGACTCTGGAGTATTCGGGACCTCTACCTGGACTCTGGAGTCTACGGGACCTCTACCTGGACTCTAGACACTACAGGACCTCTACCTGGACTCTGGAGTCTACGGGACCTCTACCCGGACTCTGGAGTCTACAGGACCTTTACCTGGACTAGTGAGTCTTCGGGACCTCTACCTGGACTTTTGAGTCTACGAGACCTCTACCCGGACTCTGGAGTCTACGGGGACCTCTACCTGGATTTGGGAGTCTACGGGACCTCTACCTTGGACTTTGAGTCTTCGGACCTCTACCTGACTCGATCTATGGGACCTCTACCTGGACTCTGGAGTCTTCGGGACCTCTACCTGGACTCTAGAGTCTACGGGACCTCTACCTGGACTCGTGAGTCTTCAGGACCTCTACCTGGACTCTGGAGTCTATGGGACCTCTACCCGGACTCTGGAGTCTACGGGACCTCTACCTGGACTCTTGAGTCTTCGGGACCTCTACCTGGACTCGTGAGTCTTCCGGACCTCTACCTGGACTTGTGAGTCTTCCGGACCTCTACCTGGTCTTGTGAGTCTTCAGGACCTCTACCTGGACTCGTGAGTCTTCGGGACCTCTACCTGGACTCGTGAGTCTTCGGGACCTCTACCTGGACTCGTGAGTCTTCGGGACCTCTACCCGGACTCTGGAGTCTATGGGACCTCTACCCGGACTCGTGAGTCTTCGGGACCTCTACCTGGACTCGTGAGTCTTCGGGACCTCTACCTGGACTCTGGAGTCTACGGGACCTCTACCCGGACTCTTGAGTCTTCGGGACCTCTACCCGGACTCGTGAGTCTTCGGGACCTCTACCTGGACCCGTGAGTCTTCCGGACCTCTACCTGGACCCATGAGTCTTCAGGACCTCTACCTGGACCCGTGAGTCTTCGGGACCTCTACCTGGACTCTGGAGTCTATGGGACGTCTACCTGGACTCTGGAGACTACGGGACCTCTACCTGGACTAGTGAGTCTACGGGACCTCTACCCGGACTCTGGAGTCTACGGGACCTCTACCTGGACTAGTGAGTCTACGGGACCTCTACCTGGACTCGTGAGTCTTCTGGACCTCTACCTGGACTAGTGAGTCTACAGGACCTCTACCTGGACTCTGGAGTCTACGAGACCTCTACCTGGACTCTGGAGTCTACGGGACCTCTACCTGGACTCGTGAGTCTTCGGGATCTCTACCCGGACCTGGAGTCTACGGCGGGACCTCTACCTGGCTTGTGAGGCTCTACGGGACCTCTACCTGGACTAGTGAGTCTTCCGGACCTCTACCTGGACTCGTGAGTCTTCCGGACCTCTACCTGGACTCGTGAGTCTTCGGACCTCTACCTGGACTCTGGAGGCTGGACCGAGACCTGATCTGAGAGCTGTTGGGAATCTTTCCCGTTTAAAGGGCCAGTGCAGCATTTTTCCTCCTCGGCTGACGTTCGGATGTTCCCGGGAAGCTCTCCTCCTCACATTCCCGTTTCCTCTCGGAGCAGCAGCACGTGAACTAATCACGCTGCGTTTGAGGACTCTCCTCAGCGTGGGACGCTTTCCCATTCGCTTCCTGATGTTTCCCTCTCTGATGGAGATGATGGTGGATGAAGAGCAGGACTCCCCGGCTAAGCCTCCCAGGTCTTAACGGTGACCTAGATGCCGCTCGGAGATCCAGAGCCGGTATGTGGGTCACGTTTACTGGGAGAACTGGGAGAACTGGGAGAGACGATGCGTTCACATCTTTAATATTTGATGATGTTTGCAGCTGGAAAACAAACTTCTCAGAGAGAGACGTGAATATTAAACGAGCCGTCAGACGTTTGGATCTTCTCCAGCTGATCTGCGTCTGCAGGAGTCATGAAGCTCAGATTTACTTCAAAGCTCCTCTTCCTCATGTGAGCAACGTGGTCAAAGTTGATTAATCAGATTAATCAGATAATCTGATTTCACTGGAAGCTGCAGAGTTTTCAGAGAGAAGGAAGCAGACGGAGGAGAAGAAGAGGAGGAAGAGGAGGAGGAAGGCAGAGCAAACACGGCTAAAACCGGACCAGCACCTGCAGCAGTCTGCAGACCAGAACTGTCCCACCAACGCTGCATTCAAGGTCGGCTGGGATTTCTGAGCTTTCAGTCTGTGATGAGGGAAAGTCAGAGAAAACGTGGTCATTTTGTTGGAGCAGGTTTGATGCTGAAACCTGAAGTGGTCGTGGTGCGTTCAGTGTCGCATGTGCAGCGTGGGAATATACAGAACTTTGACTTTTTCCTTCAGATAATAAAACTTGTTTCTAGTTTTAGAGAAAGTTTCAGGTTTATTTTTACAAGATGAAGTTTGTAAAAGCCGAGAGAAAACCGAGAGAAAAGCAGAAATTTATTTTGTAAGAAATTAATCTTGTTTATTCAGAAAATTTTTTTTTTATCTCTTTAATTCAGAAAAATAATTTTTTTTTTTTTTTTTTTTTTTTTTTTTCCACTCCTCCTATTTACAAAAGACAGAAACACCCACGCCCGAACTGGCCCCTCTCTGGGGCCCCTCCCCACCCACCGATCCTATCCCCCCCCAAAAAATTAGTTTTAATTTATTTTTCCAAAAATTGTCTTGTTTATTCAGGTAAACGTTTTTTTTTTAAATGTTACATTCTATGTTATTTATGTTTTTTTAAATATTATGTCGTTAATACAGAAAAACTGAATTTTTTATAAAGATAATTTTGTTAATTCAGAAAACGTTTTTATTGATTTTTGTATGAATAATCCAGAAAAGGTTCAGGGGGCGGAGCTTCTTCTGTGATCTCATGAATATTCATGAGGTCAGACCAATCTAAGCTGTGAGAGCTTCACTGACTCACTCGGCTTTTATACAAACGGATTCTGGGTCAGAACATTTGTCTGAGATCTGCTGATCATCATCATCATCATCACCATCCTCCTCTTCTTCATCTTCATCTTCTATAGTCGTGTCTGAAACTCATCAGTTTGGACCAGACTGTGTCAGTCTGGTGGTTTCTGCAGTGAGGAAGATCCAGCTGTGGTCTTCCTCTGCTAAGCTGTTGATCTGAAGGAAACACTGAGGCTCAGGTTTACGACGTCCTTGAACGTGTCATAGACAGGGTAAAAACACATAAAAAGTTTCAGATTTCTGAATGAACACGGATGTGAACAGGCGAGCCAGACGTGGTTCTGGTGGGGTTCTGATGGGGGTTCTGGTGGGGTTCTGATAGGGGTTCTGGTGGCGGTTCTGATAGGGGTTCTGGTGGCGGGTCTGCTGGTTCTGCTGCCGTCTCTCGGGCTCCTGCAGATGAGGAACAGGCTGAACTCAGAGCGGTTTCGGTTTCCGTGGGGAAACCACAGTCTGCTGGTTTCTGGTTGCTGCGAGCTGATTGGCCGGGCCGACTTCCTGACAGGAAGTGAAGCCGGGCCTGCTGAGGAGCGTCGAGGCGGCAGCATGAAGACGGGCTGACGGTCCGTCCGTCGGATCAGAACCAGCCGGGTCGGCCTCCGGAGGACTCGCGTGTTCCGGACCATGAGCGGAGGCGGCGGCCCCCCCGAGGGCCCGGAGGACCCGGTCCAGAACCCTCAGCAGAACCACTGGCAGCGCTACAGGAAGGCCTGGAGGAGGGAGGGCCGGCCGGCCCCCCAGCAGCCGCTGGACCGGTACCAGTGGAGGACGTCTGCCGGTCCCGGTCCCGAAGGGCCCGCCAGACCCGGCTCTGTGCGCAGGATCCTGCCCTTCCTCCGGTCCCTGTCTGAGCCCGGGACCGGCCCAGAGAGGGCCCGGATCCGGGGACCGGGGTCCGGTCCAGACCAGAGACCGTCCTCCGTCAGTAGCTTCATCAGCTCGATGTCACGAAGGATCAGCCGAGTCCGGAGAGACGAACCAGAACCAGAACCAGAACCAGAATCACAGAGAGGAGAGTCCGGTAGGACCGCACAGCTGTTGTTTGTTTTTGTTTGTTTGTTTGTTTGTTTGTGTCCAACTGAAGCTGCTGAGAAGAAACAAAACATGTCGTCATAAATAAGCAGCTGAGCAGAAAAGTCCCTCAGAATGACAGCGTACGTAGAACCGGGTCACGCAGAACCAGATCTACGTAGAACCGGGTCACGCAGAACCAGATCTACGTAGAACCGGGTCACGCAGAACCAGATCTACATAGAACCGGGTCACCTAGAGTCGGATCTACGTAGAACCGGGTCACGAAGAACCAGATCTACGTAGAACCGGGTCACGCAGAACCAGATCTACGTAGAACCGGGTCACGCAGAACCAGATCTACATAGAACCGGGTCACGCAGAACCAGATCTACGTAGAACCGGGTCACGCAGAACCAGATCTACGTAGAACCGGGTCACGCAGAACCAGATCTACATAGAACCGGGTCACACAGAACCAGATCTACGTAGAACCGGGTCACGCAGAGCCAGATCTACGTAGAACCGGGTCACCTAGAGTCGGATCTACGTAGAACCGGGTCATGCAGAACCAGATCTACGTAGAACCGGGTCACGAAGAACCAGATCTACATAGAACCGGGTCACGTAGAGTCAGATCTACATAGAACCGGGTCACGCAGAACCAGATCTACGTAGAACCGGGTCACGCAGAACCAGATCTACATAGAACCGGGTCACGCAGGATCAGATCTACGTAGAACCGGGTCACGCAGAACCAGATCTACATAGAACCGGGTCACGTAGAGTCAGATCTACGTAGAACCGGGTCACGCAGAACCAGATCTACGTAGAACCGGGTCACGCAGAACCAGATCTACATAGAACCGGGTCACGCAGAGTCAGATCTACGTAGAACCGGGTCACGCAGAACCAGATCTACGTAGAACCGGGTCACGCAGAACCGGATCTACGTAGAACCGGGTCACGTAAAGTCAGATCTACGTAGAACCGGGTCACGTAAAGTCAGATCTACGTAGAACCGGGTCGCGCAGAACCAGATCTACGTAGAACCGGGTCACGCAGAACCAGATCTACATAGAACCGGGTCACGTAGAGTCAGATCTACGTAGAACCGGGTCACGCAGAACCAGATCTACGTAGAACCGGGTCACGTAAAGTCAGATCTACGTAGAACCGGGTCAAGCAGAACCGGATCTACGTAGAACCGGGTTATGTAGAGTCAGATCTACATAGAACCTGGTCATGCAGAACCAGATCTACATAGAACTGGGTCACGCAGAACCAGATCTATGTAGAACCGGGTCATGCAGAACCAGATCTACATAGAACCGGGTCACGTAGAGTCAGATCTACGTAGAACCGGGTCACGCAGAACCAGATCTACATAGAACTGGATCACGTAGAATCAAATCTACGTAGAACCGGGTCACGCAGAACCGGATCTACGTAGAACCCGGTTATGTAGAGTCAGATCTATCTAGGACGAGCCGGATCAGGACGAGCCGGGTCGGGACGAGTTGGATCAGGAGGAGCCCGTCGGAGTGTCGGGAAGCGGTGGAGGAATGTGTGAGGTGCTGCTGGATGGGAACACCGGGTCACAGGCGTTTGGTGTCCGACGTGGGAACGTCGACCCCGTCGGAGTGTCGGGAAGCGGTGGAGGAATGTGTGAGGTGCTGCTGGATGGGAACACCGGGTCACAGACGTTTGGTGTCCGACGTGGGAACGTCGCCCCGTCGGAGTGTCGGGAAGCGGTGGAGGAATGTGTGAGGTGCTGCTGGATGGGAACACCGGGTCACAGGCGTTTGGTGTCCGACGTGGGAACGTCGCCCCCGTCGGAGTGTCGGGAAGCGGTGGAGGAATGTGTGAGGTGCTGCTGGATGGGAACACCGGGTCACAGGCGTTTGGTGTCCGACGTGGGAACGTCGACCCCGTCGGAGTGTCGGGAAGCGGTGGAGGAATGTGTGAGGTGCTGCTGGATGGGAACACCGGGTCACAGGCGTTTGGTGTCCGACGTGGGAACGTCGCCCCCGTCGGAGTGTCGGGAAGCGGTGGAGGAATGTGTGAGGTGCTGCTGGATGGGAACACCGGGTCACAGACGTTTGGTGTCCGACGTGGGAACGTCGCCCCCGTCGGAGTGTCGGGAAGCGGTGGAGGAATGTGTGAGGTGCTGCTGGATGGGAACACCGGGTCACAGACGTTTGGTGTCCGACGTGGGAACGTCGCCCCCGTCGGAGTGTCGGGAAGCGGTGGAGGAATGTGTGAGGGTCCTCACAAAGACAGAAGAAGCAGCGTGTTTTCCTTTTGTATGTAAATGAGGTGTTGATGACAAAGCAGCTGATTAACCTTTCAGATCCCGCCGGGAACACGGAGCTCCTGCTGGCACACGCGTGAATGGGAACACGCTTTGTTCTGTCCACCAATCAGAAGCCTTCATCGCTCTCCATTCACATGATGATGATGATGATGGTGATGCTTTCAGGGCTCGCTGTCAGAAATGACCCGGTTGGTTGGTTTGGTCTGTGTTTGGACTGAACACCTGAACTCATCCAGTCCAGGGATGTGCGATACTGCAACGCGGTATCAGTCGGATACCAAGCATATAAAGGGCTGATATCCTACACTGATATTGATACCGATACTTTTTAATCAAGTGAACAGATTTATGCAAAGTTGTTATTCGGTGGAATCTGCATTTGTTCGTGTATCAACCCGTTTCTCTTCTTCTTCTCGGTCCTCTCCCTTTCACGCACGATACTAGAAAGTACTGGAAATAAAATTATTACTACATAATACCACCAATAATACCAATAATAATAATAGTAGGATTATTAATCTTATTATTATTATTTTTATAGCTACAACAGTCTGGAGTAAAATGCCAGAACCGGATCTAGGACCAGGACCTGGACCATCCTCTGGCTGAGCTGGTCCTGTCAGCCTGATCCATGGTGACACAGTCAGTCACCTCTGACCCCTGATAGTGACCCCCCCACCTCCTCCTCCGCTCTGCTGCCATGATTGACAGCTGTGGGGGGTGTAGATGTGAATGCAGCAGAGTCTGGCTGAAACCGGTTTAAATATTAAAATCCTGACGAGCAGCAGCTGATTTATTCATGACTCATATTAATGTTAATAAAACATAAGCATGTTTGCAAAAGCAGTTTAACCCTCGCAGCTCCAGAAGAAAAAGTTACGTTCAGCTTCTTAAGGCCGCAGACTGACCGATGTCAGTTAATGGCCTGTAAATATTATCTAAAAATGAAAAGTTGCCGTTTTCTTTCATGGCTGTCATCACAGACTTCTGGCCGAAACATCAATACCAAAAAGTCAATGAATTTTAAAATTTTAACCCTTTAATTTCCACTCTGCATACATGGTGCTCCAACTTCCAAAAATTGAAAATGGGGTTAAAATAAATGTGATTAATGCAAAATTTATTTTTTTGTGCAGGATTATCAGAGCTCTGGGTTATTTAAAAAAGGTATAAAAATGTTTTTTGATGCGTCTTTACTTTTTGTGTTACAGTGATTTTTTTTTTAAATCAGGTTAAGCTTCTTAAGGGCACGGACTGGCCAATGGCCTGTAAATATGATCTGAAAATTAAAAGTTGCATTTTTTTTCCATGGCTGTCATCACTGATTTCTGGTCTAACCATCAATAGCAAAAAAAACAATGTTTTAAAATGTTTAACCCTTTAAATTCCAGTTTGTACACCCCACTGTCTAAACCTGAAAAGTGGGTTACAAAAATAAAATTAGCCTGTAGGTGGCAGGTTATTATTAGATATGCAGAGCATTACATTATAGCAACCACAATTAAAAATGCAAAAGAATGTGGGAAAAATTCCAGTTTGAAGACTGACCTAAATAGTTAGCATGTGATCTGACTGATCACAATGCTTGAGGAAAAAAAAACAAAAACTAATTTGAGACCCTTTCATGCTCAAATAACCTCACATGAAAGAAGAAAAAAAAGATTTTCTTCATTGGATGTTCAGTATTTTTGAGTTTTGAAGGACTCTGATTGGCTGAAATAACATTGAAGTCTCTGGTTTCATCACTAAGATAAAAAGCGGGGGGGGGGGCTCCTTCTGAGTAAATGGTCTGATGTCATGGAAAACAGTTCAAACTACATCATTGAAGTGTAGAGCAAGTGTGTGAGGAGAAAAATGTTCTCCTAAACATTTATTCTGGAATAACATTTGATTCTAGAAACGTCCTTTTCAATGCAAGTCAATAGGGGATTATCACGCTTACCGGAAGTTCCCGGTATTTGGACACTTCCTCTTCCGGGCCATGTTAACGACAGCCGTTCCTGCTCTGTTATACTGTTTAAATCGGATAAACTCCAAACATACTTAAGTTTTCATTCCAGACTGAAGTGATACTGGATCAAAAGCTGGATCAAAGCGATCGATTCGCCGCGGTGAAGGACCGAACTTTATAATAAAACACACGTTTGTTTGTCGCCGGTGGGGCACAACACCGGCACTTCACAGCATGCTAACATTAGCCAGCTAGCGTTTACTGACGTGCTTAACATTGTGCGTCTTAAAGACACACAACGTAACTTTTAGACCTTAAAAATCTGCGTTTCTGACTCGTTTTGATGTCACACCAACATTCATTATGCGCATTTTCGAGCCGTCAGTGTCCAGAGGCGTCCCGGGGCTCAGAAACAGCACTATGTAAGATTCCCATCCGGGACGCGACCGTGACGTTGCAGCCAACTATTGGTTGCAGCACCGCGTCACTCACTAGCAACCGGATGTAAACCAGGTATCAACATCGCGGGTGTTTTGAATGCGCATCATGTAGAATTCGGTAAAGAAACGCAAGGAAACATCACCGGAGGAAGAGAGGAAAAGAAACAGAGGAAGGGACAGAACAAGAGTCAAGATAAGACTGTATTTTACTGGCTGGAGTGAGCTTACAGTACAGGTACGAACAAGATGGTTGCTAGTTTAGCCGCCGATAGGGGGCGCGTCACTGAGAAAACTGCTGAAAGTTCCGTTGTGTGTCTTTAAAACACACAAACATCTGAAAATCGGGTCTGTACCCCCCCGTTTCCAGTGGAACAACTGGGGACTGCCAAGAAAGGAGACGCTTTCAGATGCTTGTGTGTTTCAGCCGCACAAAGTTAGGCACGTCATCGAGCTGGCTAATGCTAACCTGCTAACATGACTGCGCAGTCTGCCGACCACAAACAAACGTGTGTTGTTTTATTATAAAGTTCGGTCCTTTACCGCGGCGAATCGGTCGTTTTGATCCACTTCTTCCTCAGCATCACTTCAGTCTGGAATGAAAACTTGGCATTGGCGTTTATCCGATTTACAAAAGTTTAACAGAGTAGTAGCTAGTGGACTAATGTTAGCAGGTTAGCATTAGCCAGCTCGATAACGTGCCTAACTTTGTGCGGCTGAAAACACACAAGCATCTGAAAGCGTCTCCTTTCTTGGCAGTCCCCAGTTGTTCCACTGGAAACGGGGGGTACAGACCCGATTTTCAGATGTTTGTGTGTTTTAAGACGCACAATGTTAAGCACGTCAGTAACGCTTAGCTGGCTAATGCTAGCATGCTGTGAAGTGCCGGTGTCGTGCCCCACCGGAGACAAACAAACGTGTTTTATTATAAAGTTCGGCCCTTCACCGCGGCAAATCGATCGCTTTGATCCAGCTTTTGATCCAGTATCACTTCAGTCTAGAATGAAAACTTAAATATGTTTGGAGTTTATCCGATTTAAACAGTATAACAGAGCAGGAACGGCTGTCGTTAACATGGCCCGGAAGAGGAAGTGCCAAATGTTTCAACTTCCGGAAACTTCCGGTAAGCGTGATAATCCCCAATGTGGCACGGATTGGCTCTAAGGAGGAAATGAGGAGGATTTTAGTTAGAGACCTTAGAGAAAGAGTTAGACCCCCCATCTTCTAGAAGATCATGAGTCAGACCAGAATACACACCTGCACCAAGTTTATGCTGTTTGCATTAGTAGAAAAAAGTAACATAAAAGGTCACTCACCCCCCCTTCAGAAAGCTGAGGGAGCTGTAAGGGTTAAACTGTCTGATCTGTGACTGTTATTGTTGCATAAATGTCCATAAATGTCCACATGTCCATAACAACATGTCTGTCAAATAAACAGGTCTCCCTTGTTAAAGATGCTGCGTCTCAGTGGGACTTAGCTGTAAATAAAGTTTAAATAAAAATTAAATAAAGCTACTTTTATCGGTAAACTGATAACTTTCATTTTTCAGATGCTTTGAATTTTAATATTAAAGCATGTTTGGAAGTAACAGTAATTATTTCACCTACAGCAGTAAAAGATGAAATATTTCAATATTTACATCTGAAATGACATTTTTTTAACCAAACATGGCCATGTTCCACCTTTACGGCTCATAACATCACACGCAGCAATGAATTATGGGTAATATGCTTTGGTGAAGTCCACATTGAGGGCGGACTTCCACCCTGGAGAATTGGGACACACTACGCTCATTCTTGGGGTGCAGGGCTGGAAGTGTGGGTGTTGGGACGGGACCATTATTGTGAAAATGTGTCAGAGGACCTTCAAAATAAAACCATTTTCAAAATAAAAGTGGGTTTGATATTGATTTTTGGTCGATGAGTTTATTAGTGACTGATTTCTGCTGATCAGTTTGTTGATGTCAGGAAAACAAACAAACAAACAAACAAGTGTTTGTTGCACCTTCAGATCTGATGTGGAATAATAAAGTAGACGTTTGTTTTCATCACCTTCACACCTCCGTTTCTGAGCCGCCGGGACTCGGACGGGTGGTAATGGATCGTTTCCCAGCTCGTCTCTGCTGGGTCCACTCTGATAATTACCGTCAGCTCCTCTTCCTCAGCTGTCTGACACCTCTGATGAAGGTGATGAAGATGAAGTAAACAGTAATAATAATCTTGTATTTCATCAGTATTTTTTCATCTCATCGTTTATTTCTATCATGCCGTGAATAAAAGTTCATGCAGCTTGAACTGCAGAAACTTCTGTGCTGTTGTCATGGCGACACGCCCCTCTCCGTCCCTCTGCCCCCTCCCCTGTACAACGGTCCCATCTTGATAAAGAGCTGATGTGATGTTGCTGCGCTGTGATTGGAGGAGAGCTTCTGTGTTTACCGGTCGCTATGACGACCGACCTGCTGCTGCAGAGGGAGTATACAGGTCGACAGACAAAGCAGGCTCTGTTGTCCTCCGTGTGTGTGTGTGTGTGTGTGTGTGTGTCCTATTAACCCTTTGTGAGCTTTGATTGACAGCTGAAGTTTCCCTCCTCTTCCTCCTCCTCCTCCTCTTCCTCAGTCCTAAGTTTTCCGGCTGATTTGATTTAGTTTTCTTCTGTTTCCAGGATCAAATGAAGCATGACTGCTTTATTTAAACGTGTTGTTTACTCTCATGTTTGTTTACTGATGATAATTAGAAGAAAAACATATTTCTAAAGATTTGAAGGAAGCCACGGATGCTTCACACACTGCAAAAACTCAACTCTTACCAAGAATATTTTCTAATTTCTAGTAAAAATATCTCATCACGCTCAAAATGAGACAAAATCACCTGCAGAGAAACATTTCAGTGAGATAAAGGAACTTGTTTGAAGACAATTCATCTTATTTCAAGAAATATTATCAAGAAAATGTTGCAGAATTATTTTAAAATCTTTTTTTAACTTATTTTAAGAGCGGCCGGATTTTTTTTCTCTGAAATAAGATGCATTTGTCTTAAAACAAGTTCCCGTTTCTCACTGAAAAGTTTCTCTGCTGGTGATTTTGTCTCATTTGGAGTCTGATGACATATTTTAACTGGAAATGATCAAATTCTTGCTCAGATTTGGGTTTTTTGGGTTTTTGCAGTGCAGCGGACCAGAGGTGGAGGGTTTTACTGAGGTCTGGAGCTCCGGCTGGACACTGAAGGCCCTGTCCCAGTCCAGGTCTGGGGGGGCGGCGTGAGGGGCAGGAAGCAGACTGATGGGGGAGGGGGGCAGGTACTGAGGGGCCATTGTGGGGCAGAGGAAGGTGATGTGGGACTGAACTGGACCGGTTTCTGAAGGGGGTCCTGGACTTCTGGGCTCAGAGTGAAACCAGTCCGGTTTTACTGGTTTTAGCAGGATTCAGGGCTGCAGATCCAGGATGAGTCACGTCAGACTCAGGATCTGTGATGTCATCAGTCTGGTTTTAGCTTGAGCAGGATTCAGGGCTGCAGATCCAGGATGAGTCACATCAGACTCAGGATCTGTGATGTCATCAGTCTGGTTTTAGCTTGAGTCAGGGCTGCAGATCCAGGATGAGTCATGTCAGACTCAGGATCTGTGATGTCATCAGTCTGGTTTTAGCTTGAGTCAGGGCTGCAGATCCAGGATGAGTCACGTCAGACTCAGGATCTGTGATGTCATCAGTCTGGTTTTAGCTTGAGTCAGGGCTGCAGATCCAGGATGAGTCACATCAGACTCAGGATCTGTGATGTCATCAGTCTGGTTTTAGCTTGAGCAGGATTCAGGGCTGCAGATCCAGGATGAGTCACATCAGACTCAGGATCTGTGATGTCATCAGTCTGGTTTTAGCTTGAGCAGGATTCAGGGCTGCAGATCCAGGATGAGTCACATCAGACTCAGGATCTGTGATGTCATCAGTCTGGTTTTAGCTTGAGCAGGACTCAGGGCTGCAGATCCAGGATGAGTCACATCAGACTCAGGATCTGTGATGTCATCAGTCTGGTTTTAGCTTGAGCAGGATTCAGGGCTGCAGATCCAGGATGAGTCACATCAGACTCAGGATCTGTGATGTCATCAGTCTGGTTTTAGCTTGAGCAGGATTCAGGGCTGCAGATTCAGGATGAGTCACATCAGACTCAGGATCTGTGATGTCATCAGTCTGGTTTTAGCTTGAGCAGGATTCAGGGCTGCAGATTCAGGATGAGTCACATCAGACTCAGGATCTGTGATGTCATCAGTCTGGTTTTAGCTTGAGCAGGATTCAGGGCTGAAGATCCAGGATGAATCACATCAGACTTAGGATCTGTGATGTCATCAGTCTGGTTTTAGCTTGAGTCAGGGCTTAAGATCCAGGATGAGTCACATCAGACTCAGGATCTGTGATGTCATCAGTCTGATGATGATGATGACGTTTGTTTACGCTCATGGAGGATTAGTTGGCTGCTGCCTTCGAGGCGGCGCTCGGGGACGAGGCTGAGTCCGGGGAATCCTGGTCCACGGACCATGGATCGGGTCTGGGACGCGGCTGATGGTCCGACCCGGTCCGAGGACCTGGTCCACGGACCATGGATCGGGTCTGGGACGTGGCTGATGGTCCGACCCGGTCCGAGGACCTGGTCCACGGACCATGGATCGGGTCTGGGACGTGGCTGATGGTCCGACCCGGTCCGAGGACCTGGTCCACGGACCATGGATCGGGTCTGGGACGTGGCTGATGGTCCGACCCGGTCCGAGGACCTGGTCCACGGGCCATGGATCGGGTCTGGGACGTGGCTGATGGTCCGACCCGGTCCGAGGACCTGGTCCACGGACCATGGATCGGGTCTGGGACGCGGCTGATGGTCCGACCCGGTCCGAGGACCTGGTCCACGGGCCATGGATCGGGTCTGGGACGTGGCTGATGGTCCGACCCGGTCCGGGGAATCCTGGTCCACGGACCATGGATCGGGTCTGGGACGTGGCTGATGGTCCGACCCGGTCCGAGGACCTGGTCCACGGGCCATGGATCGGGTCTGGGACTTGGCTGATGGTCCGACCCGGTCCGAGGACCTGGTCCACGGGCCATGGATCGGGTCTGGGACGCAGCTGATGGTCCGACCCGGTCCGAGGACCTGGTCCACGGGCCATGGATCGGGTCTGGGACGTGGCTGATGGTCCGACCCGGTCCGGGGAATCCTGGTCCACGGACCATGGATCGGGTCTGGGACGCGGCTGATGGTCCGACCCGGTCCGAGGACCTGGTCCACGGACCATGGATCGGGTCTGGGACGTGGCTGATGGTCCGACCTGGTCCGAGGACCTGGTCCACGGACCATGGATCGGGTCTGGGACGTGGCTGATGGTCCGACCCGTCCGAGGACCTGGTCCACGGACCATGGATCGGGTCTGGGACGTGGCTGATGGTCCGACCCGGTCCGAGGACCTGGTCCACGGGCCATGGATCGGGTCTGGGACGTGGCTGATGGTCCGACCCGGTCCGAGGACCTGGTCCACGGACCTTGGATCGGGTCTGGGACGTGGCTGATGGTCCGACCCGGTCCGAGGACCTGGTCCACGGACCTTGGATCGGGTCTGGGACGCGGCTGATGGTCCAACCCGGTCCGAGGACCTGGTTTAACTGGTGGATAGAGAGCAGACTGGGTTCCAGACCAGCTCTGAGTCTGAAACCGATCCAGATTTAGTTCATGTAAACACAAACATGACTCTGAAAGCATCACAGGCATGCTGGGGGGGGCACGGGGGGGCGGGACAGGTGGCGGCTCCCCCCGCTCCCACACATTCCCTCTGGAGGTTCGGTCAGAGTCGAGTTTCCCCTCCCCCCTCCCCTCCCCCCCTCCCCTCCCCCCTCCCTCCCCCCAGCACCTGAGTCTCTAATCCGAGCGCGTCTCCGGCTCTGACACCTGCAGGTGTGCTGCCTTGCTCACGGGCCCCCCAGCAGCAATTCTGCAGAAATGTTTGGTCATCAGACCTGAAGGCTGAGTATGACATCACTGGACATCACCTGACCAATCACACGGCTGCACCGGTTCAGGTTTTATCCTCGGCGGGTCCTGCTGGACTCCTGCTGTCCCCACGTGTCCCACCGTGTCCACACGGGAGTCAAGCGTGGAAAACTCCTTCCCGACCTACGGCGGTCCGTTCACGACTTCACTCGTATCTGCTGTCAACGGACGAATGATGATGACCCGGGATTATAATTAATCCCAGGTCCCTCAATGAGGGCTGGTTCCATTTCTCCTAACGCGGGCTGGTTCCATTTCTCTTCCCATCCAGCAGCAGCTGGGACGTGTCCAGAGTTTTATCTGCAGATGGACTCTTGTATTCATGTGTCCACTGGGTCTCGGGTCTCTGGTCCCTGGTCCATGCCGGGTTCTTGTGGACCTCCACCCTCCCGGTCTCGAGATTGACGGTGGTCCAGGAAGTGTGCGGCGTTATGTAAGACCGCCGCCCGTCTCTGCTTCCTGTCTTTGTTTGTCTCTCTGAGGCGTCTCAGCAGACCTGAGATCAGCTGATTAACCGGCCAATCAGTGACCTTCCACTGGTCTTGCTGCAGGTCCTGGGTGTCTCAGGGGTCTGGGGTCTGAGTCTGGGTCTAGGGTCTGGGGTGTCTCTGGAGTCTGGGGTCCAGCGTCTAGGGTGTCTCTGGAGTCTTGGGTCTAGAGTCTAGGGTCTGGGGTGTCTCCGGGGTCTGGGGTCTAGGGTCTGGGGTCTAGGGTGTCTCTGGGGTCTTGGGTCTGGGGTCTAGAGTCTCGGGTCTAGGGGTCTGGGGGTCTGGGGTGGCTCTGGAGTCTGGGTCTAGGGTCTGGGGTGTCTCCGGGGTCTAGGGGGTGGGGTTAGCTTTGGGCCTGAGTCTAGGGTCTGGGTGTCTCTGAGTCTTGGTCTAGAGTCTTGGGTGTGGGGTGTCTCTGGAGTCTTGGGTCTAGAGTCTAGGGTCTGGGGTGTCTCTGGGGTCTGGGGTGGCTCTGGAGTCTGGGGTCTAGAGTCTGGGTCTGGGGTGTCTCTGGGGTCTGGGGTGTCTCTGGAGTCTTGGGTCTAGAGTCTAGGGTCTGGGTGTCTCTGGGGTCTGGGGTGTCTCTGGAGTCTGGGGTCTAGAGTCTAGGGTCTGGGGTGTCTCTGGGGTCTGGGGTGTCTCGGGGGTCTGGGGTGGCTCTGGAGTCTGGGTCTAGAGTCTAGGGTCTGGGGTGTCTCCGGGGTCTAGGGTCTGGGGTCTAGAGTCTAGGGTCTGGGGTGTCTCCGGGGTCTAGGGTCTGGGGTCTAGAGTCTAGGGTCTGGGGTGTCTCTGGAGTCTTGGGTCTAGAGTCTAGGGTCTGGGGTGTCTCCTGGGGTCTAGGGTCTGGGGTCTAGAGTCTCGGGGTCTGGGGTGTCTCTGGAGTCTTGGGTCTAGAGTCTAGGGTCTGGGGTGTCTCTGGAGTCTGGGGTCTAGAGTCTAGGGTCTGGGGTGTCTCTGGGGTCTTGGGTGTCTCTGGGGTCTGGGGTGTCTCTGGAGTCTGGGGTCTAGAGTCTAGGGTCTGGGGTGTCTCTGGGGTCTGGGGTGGCTCTGGGGTCTGGGGTGGCTCTGGAGTCTGGGTCTAGGGTCTGGGGTCTTTGGTCCGGGGACGAGCCAGCATGCAGCCAGAATACCCGGTTGAGGAAGACCAGGTCTTCAGCTGCTCCCTGAGGACGAGCTGAGACGGCGTCCAACATGGACGTCAACTTTATTTAACCAGGAAGTAGAATTCCTGATGTCATCAGAGGTCAGCTGTGGTAAACAACAACAACAACAACAACAATCAGATTACACAGAGATACAACCAAACAATGGAAAACCTGAACCCAGAAAACCTGAACCCAGAAAACCTGAACCCAGAACACCTGAACCCAGAAAACCTGAACCCAGAAAACCAGAACCCAGAAAACCTGAACCCAGGAAACCTGAACCCAGGAAACCAGAACCCAGGAAACCAGAACCCAGAAAACCAGGACCCAGGAAACCAGAACCCAGGAAACCTGAACCCAGAAAACCAGAACCCAGAAAACCAGAACCCAGGAAACCAGAACCCAGGAAACCTGAACCCAGAAAACCAGAACCCAGAAAACCAGAACCCAGGAAACCAGAACCCAGGAAACCTGAACCCAGAAAACCAGAACCCAGAAAACCAGAACCCAGAAAACCAGAACCCAGGAAACCAGAACCCAGGAAACCTGAACCCAGAAAACCAGAACCCAGGAAACCTGAACCCAGAAAACCAGAACCCAGAAAACCAGAACCCAGAAAACCAGGACCCAGGAAACCAGAACCCAGGAAACCTGAACCCAGAAAACCAGAACCCAGAAAACCAGAACCCAGGAAACCAGAACCCAGGAAACCTGAACCCAGAAAACCAGAACCCAGAAAACCAGAACCCAGAAAACCAGAACCCAGGAAACCTGAACCCAGAAAACCAGAACCCAGGAAACCTGAACCCAGAAAACCAGAACCCAGAAAACCAGAACCCAGAAAACCAGAACCCAGAAAACCAGAACCCAGAACACCTGAACCCAGAAAACCAGAACCCAGAAAACCTGAACCCAGAACACCAGAACCCAGGAAACCTGAACCCAGGAAACCTGAACCCAGAAAACCAGAACCCAGAACACCTGAACCCAGAAAACCAGAACCCAGAAAACCTGAACCCAGAAAACCAGAACCCAGAAAACCAGAACCCAGAAAACCTGAACCCAGAAAACCTGAACCCAGAAAACCAGAACCCAGAAAACCTGAACCCGGAAAACCAGAACCCAGAAAACCTGAACCCAGAAAACCAGAACCCAGAAAACCTGAACCCAGAAAACCAGAACCCAGAAAACCTGAACCCAGAAAACCTGAACCCAGGAAACCAGAACCCAGGAAACATGAACCCAGGAAACCAGAACCCAGGAAACCTGAACCCAGAAAACCTGAACCCAGAAAACCTGAAACCAGTCCCTCCTCTTCCTCAGTCCCTCCTCTTCCTCAGTCCCTCCTCTTCCTCAGTCTGTCGTGCAGAAATGATCCAGAAGTTTCCGGCTGTTGACTCTGGATCACTCCCGTCTGTGTGTGTGTGTGTTTACACAGCCACGCCAACGCTCAATGATCCCACACAGAGAGGGGCAGTGAAAGCACCGCCTGTTTACCGACCAGACACGCACACATGCGCACACACACACACACACACACACACACACACACACACACACACGCACACACGCACACACACACACACACACGCACGCACACGCACACACACACACACCCTGACGGGCGTGAACAGCTGATCCGTGTCCAGGTCTCTGACGTCATCCTTCAGTCTGCAGCTGACGTGACCTCTGACCTCTGCTGACTCGCCGCATTGCTCTTCACTCTCATTCTTCATCATCATCCTCCTCCTCCAGCGTCCAGCACCGCCCCCTGCTGGACCGGACCAGACCTGCAGGGTCCAGCCAGGAACAGGGAACACCTTCCTGACCGGTCCGGGTCAGGTTCTGGTTCCAGAACCGGTCCAGAACCCCGGTCTCAGTTCAGGAGAACGTTGGTAGACCCGGGTTCGGTCTTTCAGGATCCTGGTTCAGTTTTTGGCTCCAGAACCGGTCCAGAACCCGGGTCTCAGTACAGGAGAACGTCTGTAGACGTGGTCCGGTCTTCCAGGATCCTGGTTCAGGTTCTGGCTCCAGAACCGGTCCAGAACCCGGGTCTCAGTTCAGGAGAACGTCTGTAGACGTGGTCCGGTCTTCCAGGATCCTGGGTCAGGTTCTGGCTCCAGAACCGGTTCAGAACCCGGGTCTCAGTTCAGGAGAACGTCGGTAGACCTGGTCCGGTCTTCCAGGATCCTGGTTCAGGTTCTGGCTCCAGAACCGGTCCAGAACCCCGTTCTCAGTTCAGGAGAACGTCTGTAGACGTGGTCCGGTCTTCCAGGATCCTGGTTCAGGTTCTGGCTCCAGAACCGGTCCAGAACCCGGGTCTCAGTTCAGGAGAACGTCTGTAGACGTGGTCCGGTCTTCCAGGATCCTGGTTCAGGTTCTGGCTCCAGAACCGGTCCAGAACCCGGGTCTCAGTTCAGGAGAACGTCTGTAGACGTGGTCCGGTCTTCCAGGATCCTGGTTCAGGTTCTGGCTCCAGAACCGGTCCAGAACCCGGGTCTCAGTTCAGGAGAACGTCTGTAGACGTGGTCCGGTCTTCCAGGATCCTGGTTCAGGTTCTGGCTCCAGAACCGGTCCAGAACCCGGGTCTCAGTTGAGGAGAACGTCGGTAGACGTGTTCCGGTCTTCCAGGATTCCGTCATTCCTGGTTGGGGACGTGTTTATGTATTTGTGTTTACATGTTTACGTTGTTTTTGTTTATTTCTGCGTGTAAACGATCGGTCGTTCCAGCCTCAACGTGACTTCATATAAACAACACGTAACAATAAATAAATAAAACAACAGTTTTCTGTTTGTTTATATTTCTGTTTACAAGTTTATTTTTTATTTACTTTAATTTTCCAAATGTTGTTTTGTTCTGCATTAATAACTGGTTCTGGTTCTGGTTCTGGTTCTGAGTTTCTGGTTTGCCATCCAGAACCAGTGACAAGGACCGGACAGATCCGGTTCTGGATCAGGAAACAGCTCCGCGCTGTTTCAGTTGTTTGTATTTATGTTGTTGTTTTGTTTATGAGTGCAGACGTGGACCTGATGAACCCAGAACCAGGTTTATCAGGACCCTGCAGACGTGGACCTGATGAACCCAGAACCAGGTTTATCAGGTCCTGCAGACGTGGACCTGATGAACCCAGGACCTGATGAACCCAGAACCAGGTTTATCAGGACCCTGCAGACGTGGACCTGATGAACCCAGAACCAGGTTTATCAGGACCCTGCAGACGTGGACCTGATGAACCCAGAACCAGGTTTATCAGGTCCTGCAGACGTGGACCTGATGAACCCAGGACCTGATGAACCCAGAACCAGGTTTATCAGGACCCTGCAGACGTGGACCTGATGAACCCAGGACCTGATGAACCCAGAACCAGGTTTATCAGGACCCTGCAGACGTGGACCTGATGAACCCAGAACCAGGTTTATCAGGTCCTGCAGACGTGGACCTGATGAACCCAGAACCAGGTTTATCAGGTCCTGCAGACGTGGACCTGATGAACCCAGAACCAGGTTTATCAGGTCCTGCAGACGTGGACCTGATGAACCCAGAACCAGGTTTATCAGGTCCTGCAGACGTGGACCTGATGAACCCAGAACCAGGTTTATCAGGACCCTGCAGACGTGGACCTGATGAACCCAGAACCAGGTTTATCAGGACCCTGCAGACGTGGACCTGATGAACCCAGAACCAGGTTTATCAGGTCCTGCAGACGTGGACCTGATGAACCCAGAACCAGGTTTATCAGGTCCTGCAGACGTGGACCTGATGAACCCAGGACCTGATGAACCCAGAACCAGGTTTATCAGGATCCTGCAGACGTGGACCTGATGAACCCAGAACCAGGTTTATCGGGACCCTGCAGACATGGACCTGATGAACCCAGAACCAGGTTTATCAGGATCCTGCAGACGTGGACCTGATGAACCCAGAACCAGGTTTATCAGGACCCTGCAGACGTGGACCTGATGAACCCAGAACCAGGTTTATCAGGACCCTGCAGACGTGGACCTGATGAACCCAGAACCAGGTTTATCGGGACCCTGCAGACGTGGACCTGATGAACCCAGAACCAGGTTTATCAGGACCCTGCAGACGTGGACCTGATGAACCCAGAACCAGGTTTATCGGGACCCTGCAGACGTGGACCTGATGAACCCAGAACCAGGTTTATCAGGTCCCTGCAGACGTGGACCTGATGAACCCAGAACCAGGTTTATCAGGTCCTGCAGACGTGGACCTGATGAACCCAGGACCTGATGAACCCAGAACCAGGTTTATCAGGACCCTGCAGACGTGGACCTGATGAACCCAGAACCAGGTTTATCAGGATCCTGCAGACGTGGACCTGATGGACCCAGAACCAGGTTTATCAGGATCCTGCAGACGTGGACCTGATGAACCCAGAACCAGGTTTATCAGGTCCCTGCAGACGTGGACCTGATGAACCCAGAACCAGGTTTATCGGGACCCTGCAGACGTGGACCTGATGAACCCAGAACCAGGTTTATCGGGACCCTGCAGACGTGGACCTGATGAACCCAGAACCAGGTTTTTAAGGACCCTGCAGACGTGGACCTGATGAACCCAGAACCAGGTTTATCAGGACCCTGCAGACGTGGACCTGATGAACCCAGAACCAGGTTTATCAGGTCCTGCAGACGTGGACCTGATGAACCCAGAACCAGGTTTATCGGGACCCTGCAGACGTGGACCTGATGAACCCAGAACCAGGTTTATCAGGATCCTGCAGACGTGGACCTGATGAACCCAGAACCAGGTTTATCGGGACCCTGCAGACGTGGACCTGATGAACCCAGAACCAGGTTTATCAGGTCCTGCAGACGTGGACCTGATGAACCCAGAACCAGGTTTATCAGGATCCTGCAGACGTGGACCTGATGAACCCAGAACCAGGTTTATCAGGACCCTGCAGACGTGGACCTGATGAACCCAGAACCAGGTTTATCAGGTCCTGCAGACGTGGACCTGATGAACCCAGAACCAGGTTTATCAGGACCCTGCAGACGTGGACCTGATGAACCCAGAACCAGGTTTATCAGGTCCTGCAGACGTGGACCTGATGAACCCAGAACCAGGTTTATCAGGACCCTGCAGACGTGGACCTGATGAACCCAGAACCAGGTTTATCAGGTCCTGCAGACGTGGACCTGATGAACCCAGAACCAGGTTTATCAGGATCCTGCAGACGTGGACCTGATGAACCCAGAACCAGGTTTATCAGGTCCTGCAGACGTGGACCTGATGAACCCAGAACCAGGTTTATCAGGTCCTGCAGACGTGGACCTGATGAACCCAGAACCAGGTTTATCAGGACCTGATGAACCCAGAACCAGGTTTATCAGGACCCTGCAGACGTGGACCTGATGAACCCAGAACCGGGTTTATCAGGATCCTGCAGACGTGGACCTGATGAACCCAGAACCGGGTTTATCAGGACCTGATGAACCCAGAACCAGGTTTATCAGGACCCTGCAGACGTGGACCTGATGAACCCAGAACCAGGTTTATCAGGTCCTGCAGACGTGGACCTGATGAACCCAGAACCAGGTTTATCAGGTCCTGCAGACGTGGACCTGATGAACCCAGAACCGGGTTTATCAGGACCTGATGAACCCAGAACCAGGTTTATCAGGACCCTGCAGACGTGGACCTGATGAACCCAGAACCGGGTTTATCAGGATCCTGCAGACGTGGACCTGATGAACCCAGAACCGGGTTTATCAGGATCCTGCAGACGTGGACCTGATGAACCCAGAACCAGGTTTATCAGGATCCTGCAGACGTGGACCTGATGAACCCAGAACCAGGTTTATCAGGTCCTGCAGACGTGGACCTGATGAACCCAGAACCAGGTTTATCAGGTCCCTGCAGACGTGGACCTGATGAACCCAGGACCTGATGAACCCAGAACCTGATGAACCCAGAACCAGGTTTATCAGGACCCTGCAGACGTGGACCTGATGGACCCAGAACCAGGTTTATCAGGACCCTGCAGACGTGGACCTGATGAACCCAGAACCAGGTTTATCAGGATCCTGCAGACGTGGACCTGATGAACCCAGAACCAGGTTTATCAGGACCCTGCAGACGTGGACCTGATGAACCCAGAACCAGGTTTATCAGGTCCTGCAGACGTGGACCTGATGAACCCAGAACCTGCAGACGTGGACCTGATGAACCCAGAACCAGGTTTATCAGGTCCCTGCAGACGTGGACCTGATGAACCCAGAACCAGGTTTATCAGGTCCTGTTCTGGAGGTTTCTGCTGGTCTGACGGACCTCGGTGGACCTGTGTCTCTGACGTCCGTCTCCGTGTCTCTGTGTCCTCAGACGTGAGGGGTCCCCCGGCCCACCGCTTCTCCTGTGGACAGAGTCCGTCCTGGGACGGGACCACCTGGGACCGGAGGTTCTGCATCCTGACGGACAGCCAGCTCATCCTGATCCGCAAGGATGACGAGGTCAGCAGCGGCCGCTCTGATTGGTCGGCTCCGAGACCCTGAACCCGGCACTAACCTCTGCCCCTTCTTCCCCCGCAGGCCCCCGCCGAGCCTCAGGACCCCCCCGCGGACCCGTCCAGGGCCCGGAGCCTCCGCAGGACCGTCAGCGTCCCCTCAGAGGGACAGTTCCCCGACTTCCAGCCAGCAGAGGGCGTCGCCGTGCTGGGTAAGCTGCAGGCTGAGCTGCGGTCGCCGTGGCAACGCAGTGTTGCTGCTGGTTACGTAACAGGCGGTGGATTACCTGTGTGTGTGTGTGTGTGTGTGTGTGTGTGTGTGTGTGTGTGTGTGTGTCAGGATTAAAGAGAACAAAGACACGGGTGTGAGGAAGACGAGCTGCTTCCTCCTGACTGTCTGGAGGAATTCATGAATCCTCTCACACTTTGTTCCTGGAAAATCCTGGAGGGGATTGGGGGGGGGGGGGGGGGGGGTCTAAGTTTCAATCTGCTGATGATGCATGTGTGTGGACGTGTGTTGGACAGTGTCTCTGTGTCCTCGGACAGCAGGCGGACGTGTTTGTGGACGTATGTGTGTGGACGTGCGTTGGACAGTGTCTCTGTGTCCTCGGACAGCAGGTGGACGTGTTTGTGGACGTATGTGTGTGGACGTGCGTTGGACAGTGTCTCTGTGTCCTCGGACAGCAGGTGGACGTGTGTTGGACGTGTGTGGGGACGTGCATTGGACAGTGTCTCTGTGTCCTCTGACAGCAGGTGGACGTGTGTTGGACGTGTGTGTGGACGTGTGTTGGACAGTGTCTCTGTGTTCTCAGACAGCAGGTGGACGTGTGTGGACGTGTTTGTGGACGTGTGTTGGACGTGTGTGTGTGGACGTGTGTTGGACAGTGTCTCTGTCCTCAGACAGCAGGTGGACGTGTGTTGGACGTGTGTGTGGACGTGCATTGGACAGTGTCTCTGTGTCCTCTGACAGCAGGTGGACGTGTGTTGGACGTGTGTGTGTACGTGTGTTGGACAGTGTCTCTGTGTCCTCAGACAGCAGATGGACGTGTGTGTGGACGTGCATTGGACAGTGTCTCTGTGTCCTCTGACAGCAGGTGGACGTGTGTTGGACGTGTGTGTTTACGTGTGTTGGACAGTGTCTCTGTGTTCTAAGACAGCAGGTGGACGTGTTTGTGGACGTGTGTTGGACAGTGTCTCTGTGTCCTCAGACAGCAGGTGGACGTGTGTGTGGACGTGTGTTGGACAGTGTCTCTGTGTCCTCGGACAGCAGGTGGACGTGTTTGTGGACGTGTGTTGGACGTGTGTGTGGACGTGCATTGGACAGTGTCTCTGTGTCCTCTGACAGCAGGTGGACGTGTGTTGGACGTGTGTGTGTACGTGTGTTGGACAGTGTCTCTGTGTTCTCAGACAGCAGGTGGACGTGTGTGGACGTGTGTTGGACAGTGTCTCTGTGTCCTCTGACAGCAGGTGGACGTGTGTGGACGTGTGTTGGACAGTGTCTCTGTGTCCTCTGACAGCAGGTGGACGTGTTTGTGGACGTCTGTGTGTGTGTTGGACAGTGTCCCCGCGTGGACGTGCTGCTGGCTTAATGAGGCGTTCGGGTGCAGTCTGTAATTTAGCCGCTCTGTGTGGGAACGGCGTCTCTGAGACGGAATGTCTGAGGACAAAGCGTCCAGTGTCCGTCCCTCTGTCCCGCTGACCCCGCCGGCCCCGTGGGACGCCTGGGCCGAGGGGATTCCCACCCAGAGCTGCAGGGGTCCAGACGAGGAGGGGATTCCCACCCAGAGCTGCAGGGGTCCAGACGAGGAGGGGATTCCCACCCAGAGCTGCAGGGGTCCAGACCAGGTCTTCAGGAGGGTCTTCCTGGGACCTGGAGGTCATCGTTGAGGTTATTGATCCGTTTGAAGACCCGGTCCGCTCCCCCCCCCCACCCCCTCTATCCCCTGACCTCCTCACCCCTCTCCCTGCCGTGGGGGGAGGGGCTTATTTACATGCTAATCTGCCCACACAAGCAGGCCTCCAGCTCCCAGTTTAAACTGGGATTGTTCTGGACTGGTTCAGTTCTACAGACTGGTGGTTTTGGTCCTGCAAGACCAGTTCCTGTATTTACTCTCTGTTGTTGTTTGTTTAGAGTTTAATCTGGATTTTACTGGTTTTAACAGGATTTCTACTGGATTTACCGGATTATTAGTAATGGATTTATACTGGTCCTGTTAGTAAATGAAACACTGGAAGTGACACAAAGACGGAGATTATCCATCGCAGTAAATAATCCCAGTTCAAAATACTCATTACACCATAGTACTACACAGTACAGGTAACAACAAAATACTCATTACACCATAGTACCACACAGTACAGGTAACAACAAAATACTCATTACACCATAGCACTACACAGTACAGGTAACAACAAAATACTCATTACATCATAGTACTACACAGTACAGGTAACAACAAAATACACATTACATCATAGTACTACTCAATCCGGAGTACACTAGCTGTACCTTCAGGTCTAATATGGGAGGAAATTATCTGTTTTGGTTTCCATCATCTCCTTCTGGACACGTGTTGGATCCAGTCTAAACCAGTCTAAACTGGATCCAGTTTAAACCAGTGTAAACTGGATCCAGTCTAAACCAGTCTAAACTGGATCCATTTTAAACCAGTGTAAACTGGATCCAGTCTAAACCAGTGTAAACTGGATCCAGTCTAAACCAGTGTAAACTGGATCCAGTCTAAACCAGTGTAAACTGGATCCAGTCTAAACCAGTCTAAACTGGATCCATTTTAAACCAGTGTAAACTGGATCCAGTCTTAACCAGTCTAAACTGGATCCATTTTAAACCAGTGTAAACTGGATCCAGTCTAAACCAGTCTAAACTGGATCCATTTTAAACCAGTGTAAACTGGATCCAGTCTAAACCAGTGTAAACTGGATCCAGTCTAAACCAGTGTAAACTGGATCCAGTCTAAACCAGTGTAAACTGGATCCATTTTAAACCAGTGTAAACTGGATCCAGTCTAAACCAGTGTAAACTGGATCCATTTTAAACCAGTGTAAACTGGATCCAGTCTAAACCAGTGTAAACTGGATCCAGTCTAAACCAGTCTAAACTGGATCCATTTTAAACCAGTGTAAACTGGATCCAGTTTAAACCAGTTTAAAGTGTATCCAGTCTAAACCAGTCTAAACTGGATCCATTTTAAACCAGTCTAAACTGGATCCATTTTAAACCAGTGTAAACTGGATCCAGTCTAAACCAGTCTAAACTGGATCCATTTTAAACCAGTGTAAACTGGATCCAGTCTAAACCAGTGTAAACTGGATCCAGTCTAAACCAGTGTAAACTGGATCCAGTCTAAACCAGTGTAAACTGGATCCATTTTAAACCAGTGTAAACTGGATCCAGTCTAAACCAGTCTAAACTGGATCCATTTTAAACCAGTGTAAACTGGGTCCAGTCTAAACCAGTCTAAACTGGATCCAGTTGAAACCAGTTTAAAGTGGATCCAGTCTAAACCAGTGTAAACTGGATCCAGTTTAGACTGGTTTAAATTGGATCCAGTCTTAACTGGATCCAGTCTAAACCAGTCTAAAGTGGATCCAGCAACAGTGTGGCTGATACTGGATCTCTAACAGGTCTATGTCCAGGCCTGTGCTGGTTTCTGGTGGTTCCTGCAGACTCCTGCAGCCGTTAGATCAGTGGTTCGGGGTTTGTGACGTGGTGGAGGTGAAAACCTCAGAGCCTGTTTATAATCTTCATCCTGGTCCTCATAGTCTTCGTCAGCAGCTGTGGTTCAGTCTGATTACAGGTCTGCTAGCTGTAGCCGCGGCTAGCACGGAGGCTCTGCAGACAACAGTCTGGGTTCAGTCCAGTCCACGTTTACGTCTCTGAGCTGAAACCAGACCGTCTCCGGGTCTCCGGGTCTCCTGGTCTCCGGGTCTCCGGGTCTCCTGGTCTCCTGCAGACCAGGAGCATGCAGGTGGGCTCAGACCCAGCAGGTTTCATCACATCAGCTTCGGTGGTTTCTGAGATTCTGCTGAAAACCACCGACCGCAGCATTCCTGCACCTTGGCTCCGTCCAGACCAGCCACACCGCTGGATCTGGACTCAGGATCTGGACTCAGGATCTGGACTCAGGTCCGGGGAGAGCTCAGTGGAGGCTGTTGATTATGCTTTTTTAAATTTTTTTAAATTCTGCATTAATTAATTTGTCATAAATGAGTGAAGCCACATGAAGACTCCTTATAGTCACTTTTATTTATTTGTTTGTTTATTTATTTATTTATTCCAACATAATATAATATAACAACAAATAAAAACAACCAGGAAGTCTCATCCCAGCCAGACGTGCTCTGCTGGGGACAGTAAATAATTCCTCTGGGAATCATCCGTAAACATCCGTCTGTCTGACACCTAAATAATCCCGGACCGCTGCAGATTAGACCACGTATCTGAGATTAAATCCGCTTTCTTCTGCACTCTCGGCGTCACTCTGAGCAAATTATGCAAGAAATTATTCATGAAAAAGTTTGAGACCATTTCAGGATCAGGACTCGGTTCAGTCTTTGCTGGTTTTCACCTTTTATTTAAAGGTACAGTCCGAAGTTTCCCCTGAAAATAAATGTTAGACTTGTGCAAGTGGAATCCGTCTCAAACTGCGCCTTTGGGCCTCTACTCGCGTGCAGTGGTGAGTTTGAATGCAACTCCCTCTCCTCCTGTTTGTAATTCGCTCTTTCGCTTTGTTTTCTTGTGTTCGGGACGTTTCTGGGTGGAGATTTCTGTTTATATCACCAGCCAATGACAGAGCCAAGAGCATGACGCTGTGTGGGAATAAGCTCATGATTGGAGTAGACGCCAGTCACTCGAACTCTTGAAGGAAAGAAGGAAAGAAAGAAAGAAAAACAGCAGATGCACCAAAGAAAATGTTTAGATAGCTTTAGATAGAGCACGTTGGAAAACCAGGTTAATATCGGTTTGGCTTTTACCCGCGTCTGAGCTCTGAAAGAGTCGTTGAAGCTGAATAGGCTGAAGAACGAGGCGGCCATTAGCCTGAGAGGGAGGGGCTCGGTTTGATACTGTTGCAGGAACTTCGGACTCTACCTTTAAATTTATTTAAATAAAAATTTTGATTTTTTATTTAATTAATTTATTTTATATGGAAGAGGATTAGGGCCACTGAAGAAAAAAATCTGACTTTAATCTCACAATTCTGAGAAAAATAAAGTCAGAACATTTGAAAAAAAAAAAGTCAGACTTTTTTCCCCCCAATTTCTGAAAAGGTCAGAATTGTGAGTTTTTCAGAAATTGAATGAAAAATAAATCAGATTTTTTTTCAAATGTTGTAGAAAAAAGCCAGAATTTTGACATTTTTCCAGAACATTTAATTTATTTCTTTTAAGGAATTCTCTTTATTTTTTAATTTCCAAAAAGTGAGAATTCTGACTTTTTCAGAAATTAGATAAAAATAAATCAGAATTTTTTTTGTCAAATGTTCCACATATAAGTCAGAATTTTTTACTTTTTTCGGGAACATTTGAAAAAAAAATTCTGATTTATTTTTTATTCAATTTCTGAAAAAGTCATAATTCTCACTTTTTTTTCTCAGAATTCTGACTTTTCAGAAATTGAATGAAACATAAATCAGAAAAAATTCAAATGTTCTGGAAAAAAGTCAAAATCCTGACTTTTTTTCAGAATATATATATTTTTTTTTCAGGAATTCTTTTTTTTTATTCCAAAAAAGTCAGAATTCTGACTGTTTTCCCCAGAATTATGACTTTTTTCAGATATTGTATAAAAAAACGTTTTTTTTTTGTGTTTTTTTTTTGTCAAATGTTCTGGGAATTCTGACATTTTTTCAGAACATGATTTTTTTTTTCAGGAATTCTTTTTTCATTATTTTTATTAATTTCCGAAAAAGTCAGAATTCTGACTTTTAAAAAAATTGAATTAAAAAAAATGGGAAAAAAAGTTAGTAGTGAAAATAAAAGAACAGGAAATGCCAGTGTGCCGGACCTTTATTGTGAAAGTCTGACCGGAAGTGTGAGTGTCGCGGACTTGGTGCAGCGGCTCGCGCTGCTGAGAGAGTTGCTCCGCGCGGACATGACGGTACCGCAGCCCTGATGGACCTTCTCGGTGAGTCGGCTTTTCTTCCCGCTCCTCGCGCCTCGCGCCGCTCCGTCGCTGGCGGCTCGCGGCCCGGCTGCGCGCGCTCCTCCGGCTTCACGGGGGTCGAAACACGCGTGAAGTTGCGGAGCGTCCGAGTCCGCCTGCGGGACCTGCGGAGAGACCAGGTCCCAGAAACCAGAACCGAGAACCACAGCAAACCCGCCGCGAGCCGCTGGTCGCTCATCGATCAGTGATCAGAACTGATCCACTTCGATCCGGAGCGGAACTTTATCCTGAAACCAGACCAGGACCAGGACCAGGACCAGAACCTGGTTTTACTCCGAGTCAGGACTTTCAGACCAGGATGATGATGATGATGATTTCAACATGTTTCTGATCTGTGATGAAGTTTCAACAGGTCTGATTCCTCCAATCAGATACGAGGCACGGTGATACTCGCTGCGCATGCGCGGTTACAGCAGCCAGAGGTCCCAGCTGGACCCGTTTAATCAATGCAGCGATCAGATGGCGGCGGATCGATGAGAAAACCCGCGTTAACTCGCCGGTTTAAGGTGAATA
>JALJCO010012115.1:0-10000 GCA_023101725.1 Atherinomorus stipes | reverse complement strand
AACTATTGATGTGGCTGAACGTCCTCGGATCGATGTCTCGTCAGCAGTATCATAGTATCAGCAATATCAGCAGTATCAGCAATATCATATCACGATATTTTTGTGTTAGATCATGATAAACTGGTATACCGTAATCTCACGGTATTTCGTGAAATCTCATGAGAGTTCGTAACAAAACGATAAGTAAAACAGATTGATGCCTTGTTTTTAAATATAGATTTAAATGGCATTGGCATATGAAAATATCGCAATATTTCAGTGTATCGATATTTTTCCCACCCTTATTAAATAATCCGGTGACCCACTCGTAGTCAGTCGAGCTTCAGTCGGGTCATTACGAAAAAATAAAGCAAAAAAATTTGCACAACTAAAACTGCAATATAACGATATTTGTGAATATCGTTTCTCTCTCATGTAAATATCATATCGCGATATCGTATCAGTGTATCACAGCCCTGCTCGTCCAATGTAATCCAAGTGTCCTGAGTGGGTAACGTCCAGAATTTACTGGAAACCTCCTGTTCCTCCTCTTTTCTCCTGTACCTCCTGTTCCTCCTGTTCTCTCCTGTTTCTCCTCTTCTCTCCTGTTCCCTCCTGTTCCTCCTGTTCCTCCTCTTCCTCTCCTGTTCCTCCTCTTTTCTCTCCTGTTCCTCCTCTTCCTCTCCTGTTCCTCCTCTTCTCTCCTGTTCCTCCTCTTCTCTCCTGTTCCTCCTGTTCCTCCTGTTCCTCCTCTCCTCCTCTTCTCCTGTTCTCTCCCTGTTCTCTCCTGTTCCTCTCTTCTCCTCTTCCTCCTGTTCCTCCTGTTCTCTCCTGTTCCTCCTCTTCCCTCCTGTTCCTCCTCTTCCCTCCTGTTCCTCCTGTTCTCTCCTTTTCTCCTCTTCCCTCCTGTTCCTCCTTTCTCTCCTGTTCCTCCTCTTCCCTCCCCTCCTGTTCCTCCTCTTCCCTCCTGTTCCTCCTGTTCTCTCCTGTTCCTCCTCTTCCCTCCTGTTCTCTCCTCTTCCTCCTCCTCCTCCCTCCTGTTCCTCCTGTTCTCTCCTGTTCCTCCTCTTCCCTCCTGTTCTCTCCTGTTCCTCCTCTTCCTCCCCCTCCTGTTCCTCCTGTTCTCTCCTGTACCTCCTCTTCCCTCCTGTTCTCTCCTGTTCTCTCCTCCTTCCTCCTGTTTTCTCCTCCCTCTTCTCTCCTGTTCTCTCCTGTTTCTCCTCTTCCTCCTCTTCCTCCTGTTCCTCCTCTTCTCTCCTGTTCCTCCTGTTCTCTCCTGTTCCTCCTGTTCTCTCCTGTTCCTTCCTCTTCCCTCCTGTTCCTCCTGTTCTCTCCTCTTCCTCCTGTTCCTCCTCTTCTCTCCTGTTCTCTTCTCCTTTCCTCCTCCTGTTCTCTCCTGTTCCTCCTCTTCCCTCCTGTTCCTCCTCTTCTCTCCTGTTCCTCCTGTTCTCTCCTGTACCTCCTCTTCTCTCCTGTTCCTCCTGTTCTCTCCTGTTCCTCCTCTTCTCTCCTGTTCCTCCTGTTCTCTCCTGTTCCTCCTCTTCTCTCCTGTTCCTCCTCTTCTCTCCTCCTGTTCCTCCTCTTCTCTCCTGTTCCTCCTCTTCCCTCCTGTTCCTCCTCTTCTCTCCTGTTCCTCCTCTTCTCTCCTGTTCCTCCTCTTCTCTCCTGTTCCTCCTGTTCCTCTCCTGTTCCTCCTCTTCTCTCCTGTTCCTCCTCTTCTCTCCTGTTCCTCCTCTTCTCCTTTCCTCCTGTTCCTCCTGTTCCTCCTCTTCTCTCCTGTTCCTCCTCTTCTCTCCTGTTCCTCCTGTTCCTCCTCTTCCTCCTCCCTCCTTTCCTCCTCTTCCTCCTGTTCTCTCCTGTTCCTCCTGTTCTCTCCTGTTCCTCCTTTTCTCTCCTGTTCCTCCTGTTCTCTCCTGTTCCTCCTCTTCTCTCTCTGTTCCTCCTGTTCTCTCCTGTACCTCCTCTTCTCTCCTCTCCTCCTGTTCTCTCCTGTACCTCCTCTTTTCTCCTCTTCCTTCCTGTACCTCCTCTCCTCTCCTCTCCTCCTCCGTCTCTCCTGTACCTCCTCTCCTCTCCTGTTCCTCCTCTTCTCTCCTGTTCCTCCTGTTCCTCCTCTTCCTTCCTGTTCCTCCTCTTCCTCCTGTTCCTCCTCTTCCCTCCTGTTTCTCCTCTTCTCTCCTGTTCCTCCTCTTCTCTCCTGTTCCTCCTCCTCTTCTCTCTCCTGTTCCTCCTGTTCTCTCCTGTTCCTCCTCTTCCTCTCCTGTTCCTCCTCTTCCTCTCCTTTCCTCCTGTTCTCTCCTGTTCCTCCTCTTCCTCCTGTTCCTCCTCTTCTCTCCTCTTCCTCCTCTTCCTCCTCTCCTCTCTCCTGTTCCTCCTCTTCTCTCCTGTTCCCTCCTGTTCCTCCTGTTCCTCCTGTTCCTCCTCCTTTTCTCCTCTTCCTCTCCTGTTCTCTCCTCTCCTCTCCTGTTCCTCCTCTTCTCCTCCTGTTCCTCCTCTTCTCTCCTGTTCTCTCCTGTTCCTCCTCTTCCCTCCTGTTCTCTCCCTGTTCCTCCTCTTCCCTCCTGTTCCTCCTGTTCTCTCCTGTTCCTCCTCTTCCCTCCTGTTCCTCCTGTTCTCTCCTGTTCCTCCTCTTCTCTCCTGTTCCTCCTCTTCCTCCTGTACCCTCCTGTTCTCTCCTCTTCCTCCTCTTCCCCTCCCCCCTCCCCCCTTCCTCCTCTCCTGTACCTCCTCTCCTCTCCTGTTCCTCCTGTTCTCTCCTGTACCTCCTCTCCTCTCCTGTTCCTCCTGTACCCTCCTCTCCCCTCTCCTGTTCCTCCTCCCCCCTCCTCTTCTCTCCTCTCCTCTCCTCTCCTCTCCTCCTCCGTCTCTCCTGCCGTTGTGCTCAGACTCTGACGTTCGTCTCTGCAGTCTCCAGAGTTGTGTCCCACATCAGCGGCGGACAGAAACTTATCTGGTAATTATCCTGCCGGTGCAGCGACACACTCGAGGAGGAGGAGGAGGAGGAGGAGAGAGAGAGAGGTTATGAGTGAGCTGCTGCAGAGACAGAGAGGAGGAGAGGAAGAGGAGGATTGATTGAATAAATGCAGTAAAACCTCTGAGAGAGCGAGCGAGAGATCGAGGGTTAGAATTACTGCTGAGTGGAGAGAGAGAGAGAGAGAGAGAGGGGTGAAGCGAGGAGGAGGAGGATGCGGTGCTGAGGAGGAAGAGGCAGGTTGGGGGAAGCCGGAGAGGAGGATGAGGATGGGACGAAGACGGACGTTCGCAGTTTAACCTCATTGGCTGACAGGTGGCTGCTGCTTCGGCCAATCCCGTCTGACCGTGTGTGTGTGTGTGTGTGTGTGTGTGTGTGTGTGTGTGTGTGTGTGTGTGTGCGTGTGTGTGCGCGTCCTCTCCTCAGATGATGGGGAACAGCTGCGATCGAGGTACCGTCTCTCTCTCTCTCTCTCTCTCTCTCCGTATGTTTCTGTCATGTGACCTGCCGTCATCCCGGCTTCCTCCGCATGTCGCCTCAACTTTGTGTCGGCGAAGGAGGAAGAGGAGCAGCAGCGGCGCTCTCCTTCATCGCTCCTCCTCCTCCTCCTCCATCAGGGCTGCGTGTGCATGAAGTTTGCTGCATGCAGCTGGAGGCAGAGCTCTGCATGCTGCGTTCGCTGCCGCTCCGGCGTTCCACGCCTCCACAGCATGTGAACATGTCTGCCGCGCCGATGCTGATTGGACGCCTGCGGCGGTCTCGCGTCCTCCCGGGACGGACGAGTCCACTGGTGGACGGGTTTGATTTAGCTGCTGAGGAAGTTCAGGAGCTCGGCTGACTCGTCAGGTTGGTGTTGATGTTTCTGCGAGACGAAGTCCTGAAGCTTCAGAGTTTATCCAGTCCAAGCAGAGACCACGAGAGGACGAGAGGACGTGGGGACTCTGGACAAGTAGATGTTGGGACTCTGGATGAGTGGACGTGGGGACTCTGGATTAGTAAACGTGGGGACTCTGGACGAGAGGACGTGGGGACTCTGGACGAAAGGAAGTGGGGATTCTGGATTAGTAAACGTGGGGACTGAGGACGTTGGGACTCTGGACTAGTAAATGTGGGGACTCTGGACGAGTGGACATGGGGACTCTGGACGAAAGGAAGTGGGGATTCTGGACTAGTAAATGTCGGGACTTTGGACGAGTGGACGTGGGGACTCTGGACTAGTAAACGTGGGGACTCTGGACTAGTAAATGTGGGGACTTTGGACGAGTGGACGTGGGGATTCTGGATTAGTAAACGTGGGGACTGGGGACGTGGCCTGGACAAGAAGATGGGGGACTCTGGACGAGAGGACGTGGGGACTTTGGACGAGTGGACGTGGGGACTCTGGATTAGTAAACGTGGGGACTCTGGACAAAATGTGGGGACTCTGGACAAGAGGACATGGGGACTCTGGACGAGTGGATGGGGGACTCTGGACGAGAAGATGTGGGGACTCTGGATGAGTGGAGGTGGGGATTCTGGACCAGTAGACGTGGAGACTCTGGACGTAAGGACATGGGGACTCTGGACGAGAGGACGCAGGGACTCTTGACGAGAGGACGTGGGAACTCTGGACTAGAAGACTTGGAGACTCTTGACGAGTAGACTTGGGGACTCTGGACGAGAGGACGTGGGGACTCTGAGCTCAGGGGGTACCCGTGCCATCAGGACATCTCCAATGTCTCTGAGTCTCTTTTAAACTGGTCCCGTCCTCTAAACGGACAGAGTTTGGGGACGATGTCCCTCTTGCTGTTCTGGGGGGACGGTGAAGGAGACGGGATTCATTTGTGGTCTTCATGTTGATGTCGGCAGCTTCTCAGAGATCTCTGGACGGAGGACATAAACCAGCAGTGTGGGACCGATGGAAGCGTCCTCACCTGTTGGACAAGCAGAACCAGCTGACGTGTAGCCGTCAGCCCGTCTGTCCTCCGTCCAGACGTCCTCCATCATGTCTGAATGTCGTCGCCCATCCTCCATCAGCTCTGACCCGGTGATGATGCTGCAGACGAGGAGGATGCTGCCGTGGTTGACCTCTGGTTTTCTGTCTTCGTCTCTGCAGAAGTGTCTTCGGAGCGGTCTCCGAGGAGGAGGAGCATTTCTGGTCTGGGGAGTTCAGAAAAGACCGTCACTGTCGACAATCCAAACTCGTCTCCTTTCAAAGTGCCGGTGAGTTTCCCATCTCTAATGTCTCTCCAATGCTCCGCGTTGTTACTCAGATCCAGACCTGGACCTGGACTTGGACCTGGACCTGGACTTGGACTTGGATCAGTTTTACTTTGCTTCTGTTGTAAGACTCAGATCATCACCAATAATCTAGAAATTGATTAAAATTGAATCTACTTTTGTTTTGCTTCGATTATTTTATTCTTTATCAAAAGAAAGTTGGTAAAAGTCAGAAGAGCCAAGACATTCAGTTTCCTCACTCTGGAGGGCTAGTCCAGGTCCACGTCCAGGTCCAGGAGAGGCCATGTCAGGTCCAGGTCCAGGAGAGGCCATGTCAGGTCCAGTCTAGTCCAGGTCCAGGTCCAGGAGAGGCCATGTCAGGTCCAGTCTAGTCCAGGTCCAGGAGAGGCCATGTCAGGTCCAGTCTAGGCCAGGTCTAAGATCTTGAGCAGACTAGTCCTCCAGGCCAGGTCTAGTATGTTTACAGGACTAGTCTGGGCCAGGTCTAGTATCTTTAGAGGACCATTCCGGGCCAGGTCTGCGATCTTTAGAGAACTAGTCTGGTCCAAGTCTAGTATCTTAATAAGACTAGTCTGTGCCAGGACTAGTATCTATATATGACTAGTCTGGACCAGGTCTAGTATCTTTATAGGACTAGTCTGTGCCAGGTCTAGTATCTATATATTACTAGTCTGGACCAGGTCTAGTATCTTTATAGGACTAGTCTGGGCCAGGTCTAGTATCTATATATGACTAGTCTGGACCAGGTCTAGTATCTTTATAGGACTAGTCTGGACCAGGTTAGTATCTATGGAGGACTGGTCTGGACCAGGTTAGTATCTATGGAGGACTGGTCTGGGCCAGGTTAGTATCTATGGAGGACTGGTCTGGACCAGGTTAGTATCTATATAGGACTAGTCTGGGCCAGGTTAGTATCTATGGAGGACTGGTCTGGACCAGGTTAGTATCTATGGAGAACTGGTCTGGACCAGGTTAGTATCTATGGAGGACTAGTCTGGGCCAGGTTGATATCTATGGAGGACTAGTCTGGACCAGGTTAGTATCTATGGAGAACTAGTCTGGGCCAGGTTAATATCTATGGAGGACTAGTCTGGGCCAGGTTGATATCTATGGAGGACTAGTCTGGACCAGGTTAGTATCTATATAGGACTAGTCTGGGCCAGGTTAGTATCTATGGAGGACTATTCTGGACCAGGTTAGTATCTATGGAGGACTGGTCTGGACCAGGTTAGTATCTATGGAGAACTAGTCTGGGCCAGGTTAATATCTATGGAGGACTAGTCTGGGCCAGGTTGATATCTATGGAGGACTAGTCTGGACCAGGTTAGTATCTATATAGGACTAGTCTGGGCCAGGTTAGTATCTATGGAGGACTAGTCTGGGCCAGGTTAGTATCTATGGAGGACTAGTCTGGGCCAGGTTAGTATCTATGGAGAACTGGTCTGGACCAGGTTAGTATCTATGGAGGACTAGTCTGGACCAGGTTAGTATCTATGGAGAACTGGTCTGGACCAGGTTAGTATCTATGGAGGACTGGTCTGGACCAGGTTAGTATCTATGGAGGACTAGTCTGGACCAGGTTAGTATCTATGGAGGACTGGTCTGGACCAGGTTAGTATCTATGGAGGACTGGTCTGGACCAGGTTAGTATCTATGGAGGACTAGTCTGGACCAGGTTAGTATCTATGGAGGACTGGTCTGGACCAGGTTAGTATCTATGGAGGACTGGTCTGGGCCAGGTTAGTATCTATGGAGGACTAGTCTGGACCAGGTTAGTATCTATGGAGGACTAGTCTGGACCAGGTTAGTATCTATGGAGGACTAGTCTGGGCCAGGTTAGTATCTATGGAGGGGACTGGTCTGGGCCAGGTCTAGTATCTATGGAGGACTAGTCTGGACCAGGTTAGTATCTATGGAGGACTAGTCTGGACCAGGTTAGTATCTATGGAGGACTAGTCTGGGCCAGGTTAGTATCTATGGAGGACTGGTCTGGACCAGGTTAGTATCTATGGAGGACTGGTCTGGACCAGGTTAGTATCTATGGAGGACTAGTCTGGGCCAGGTTGATATCTATGGAGGACTAGTCTGGACCAGGTTAGTACCTATGGAGGACTAGTCTGGACCAGGTTAGTATATATGGAGGACTAGTCTGGACCAGGTTAGTATATATGGAGGAGTAGTCTGGACCAGGTTAGTATCTATGGAGGACTAGTCTGGGCCAGGTTAGTATCTATGGAGGACTAGTCTGGGCCAGGTTAGTATATATGGAGGACTAGTCTGGACCAGGTTAGTATCTATGGAGGACTGGTCTGGACCAGGTTAGTATCTATAGAGGACTAGTCTGGGCCAGGTTAGTATCTATGGAGGACTGGTCTGGACCAGGTTAGTATCTATGGAGGACTGGTCTGGACCAGGTCTATTATCTATGGAGGGACTGGTCTGGACCAGGTTAGTATCTATGGAGGACTGGTCTGGACCAGGTTAGTATCTATAGAGGACTAGTCTGGACCAGGTTAGTATCTATGGAGGACTAGTCTGGACCAGGTTAGTATCTATGGAGGACTAGTCTGGACCAGGTTAGTATCTATGGAGGACTAGTCTGGACCAGGTTAGTATCTATGGAGGACTAGTCTGGACCAGGTTAGTATCTATGGAGGACTAGTCTGGACCAGGTCTAGTATCTATATAGGACTAGTCTGGACCAGGTTAGTATCTATGGAGGACTAGTCTGGACCAGGTTAGTATCTATGGAGGACTGGTCTGGACCAGGTTAGTATCTATGGAGGACTAGTCTGGACCAGGTTAGTATCTATGGAGGACTAGTCTGAACCAGGTTAGTATCTATGGAGGACTGGTCTGGGCCAGGTTAGTATCTATGGAGGACTAGTCTGAACCAGGTTAGTATCTATGGAGGACTGGTCTGGGCCAGGTTAATATCTATGGAGGACTAGTCTGGGCCAGGTTAGTATCTATGGAGGACTAGTCTGGGCCAGGTTAGTATCTATGGAGGACTGGTCTGGACCAGGTTAGTATCTATGGAGGACTAGTCTGGGCCAGGTTAGTATCTATGGAGGACTGGTCTGGACCAGGTTAGTATCTATGGAGGACTAGTCTGGACCAGGTTAGTATCTATGGAGGACTAGTCTGGGCCAGGTTAGTATCTATGGAGGACTGGTCTGGACCAGGTTAGTATCTATGGAGGACTAGTCTGGACCAGGTTAGTATCTATGGAGGACTAGTCTGGACCAGGTTAGTATCTATGGAGGACTAGTCTGGACCAGGTTAGTATCTATGGAGGACTAGTCTGGGCCAGGTTAGTATCTATGGAGGACTGGTCTGGGCCAGGTCTAGTATCTATGGAGGACTATTCTGGACCAGGTTAGTATCTATGGAGAACTGGTCTGGACCAGGTTAGTATCTATGGAGGACTGGTCTGGACCAGGTTAGTATCTATGGAGAACTGGTCTGGACCAGGTTAGTATCTATGGAGGGGACTGGTCTGGGCCAGGTTAGTATCTATGGAGGACTAGTCTGGGCCAGGTTAGTATCTATGGAGGACTGGTGTGGACCAGGTTAGTATCTATGGAGGACTGGTCTGGACCAGGTTAGTATCTATGGAGGACTGGTCTGGACCAGGTTAGTATCTATATAGGACTAGTCTGGGCCAGGTTAGTATCTATGGAGGACTGGTCTGGACCAGGTTAGTATCTATGGAGGACTGGTCTGGACCAGGTTAGTATCTATGGAGGACTAGTCTGGGCCAGGTTAGTATCTATGGAGGACTGGTCTGGACCAGGTTAGTATCTATGGAGGACTAGTCTGGGCCAGGTTAGTATCTATGGAGGACTAGTCTGGGCCAGGTTAGTATCTATGGAGGACTGGTCTGGACCAGGTTAGTATCTATGGAGGACTAGTCTGGACCAGGTTAGTACCTATGGAGGACTAGTCTGGACCAGGTTAGTATATATGGAGGACTAGTCTGGACCAGGTTAGTATCTATGGAGGACTAGTCTGGGCCAGGTTAGTATCTATGGAGGACTAGTCTGGGCCAGGTTAGTATATATGGAGGACTAGTCTGGGCCAGGTTAGTATACTCTTCCAGCTAGTCATGTGACTCAGGGTTTGATCAGTCCAATAAACCGATCAAACGTTGGACTATCAGGCCGTCTGTCACACAGAAGCTCAGAGCTGAGCAGAGGAAGTGAGCGGCCTCATTTCCTGGGATATTATTATCCTCAAACAGATCAATCCCCCCCCTCCCTGACAAACTGCCGTCAGGCTCACGGGTTCCCGTTAATGGCCCAGAATCCGGATCCATCCTGCAGAGACTCCTCAGAAGAAGGAATACTTCAGACCCCCCAGGACGCGTCGATCAGGCTGATCACAGCTGATTATTGAACAGCTGATGGGATCTGTTGAGCTTTGCCACTGATCTGTGTGGGATCTGTTGCCACTGAGCATGCTCTCTGTTTGTTTTTAACGTGGAGAAGAATCGCTGTGAAGTCTGACAGAAACTAAAAATACTCGTCCTCGGAGTTCGACCTGCCAGCTGTCGGTGAAGCTTCAAGGCGAGTGGAGAGATGAAGACTTCCACAGAAGATTCACTGTCAGCCTGAAAGTCAGAGGAAAACATTTAACTCTGAATGGAGCAGGAGACTAAACAAACTAAGCTCACAAACAAACAAACAGACTGGGATGTAAAATATTTCAGCTGTTCGTCTGATAATGTACAACCCCAGTTCCAGAAGAACAGGACTGTGTGTAATATGTAAATAACAGAACACAATGTTTTCTAAACCTCATTGTCCCATGTTTGATTCCCAGTAGAAC